>NDFZ01005104.1:46297-113891 GCA_002192655.3 Mamestra configurata | reverse complement strand
GCATTCAATGTTTCAATTTTTTTTATACTTCTCTTACTTTGACCTTCAATATATCTCCAGAACCAATGGTTACCCATGTATGGTCTGAATAAAAATTGATGCCAGTGATGGGTACAATGGGTCTTCGTTGTCGTTCAGGTCTTTTTACTCCCGATACATAATAAAATTAATCACAAACGTGGAAGACAGGGGGGCGCCACCATCAAGTTTCTACTCCGTTTCGGAAAAATCGTAGATCCGGGGCTAGAAGATGGTGTAGCGATCTGATCTCGTTTGCGGATCAAACTTAGCCAGAGATCAAAGTCAAAGTCAAAGCATTTATTTCAAATAAACCATTATCAGGTCACTTCTGAACTGTCAAAGTCAGTCCGTCAAAAACATGAAGCTATTTGCACGTTTGAAAGCGTAGATCTCTATGGAGAAGAACGTGCAAGAAACTCCACGGACACTCTTTTACCATTTTATGTTTACAAAAATCCTGGTTACATTAACCTTGTTGCTTCTATATATGAGAACAATGTGATCGCACAAGATGGAGGTTTCGAAGAATTGGAAGGAGAAAGTGGAGATCTTTGCCCAGCAATGGGACACAAATAAGGCTACTTTGCAGTTTTTTTTTTACTAAGCATAATAATTTGGTGATCCTTCAACAGTTTTACAGTACCTACAGTTACTGAACTATATCTAGCTCCATTATTGAAATTCAAAGCCATAAGTCATTTTTAACCGGCGCCGCCGTATATCTACGACTGCAGTTTTTTTTCTTCTGATGAGTCTAATTTTTACGGTGAACGATGGAATGTTCGCAACCCAGAAGATGCCTGTGTAATGCCTACCACTCTCAATACTCTTATACATAGGTACTGTAATAGAAGCATTAAATTGCAGCCTCATCAGTAAAACATACAAATGCCCTTATAGAAACGCCCTAAAACACTCACAATAACAAAGGTTAGACACAATATTTTGACATGTCCCATCACATCACGACACGCCACACCTTTGGGCATATAGTTATAATGAGCTCTACAGTAGACTAGTTGACTTCTATTGAAAATGTACCTATTGCCTTAATCAACGAGGTACATTAGTAGAAGGTTCTATTTCAAAGTCCCTTAGTTTGTGGTAGTTTAGACATGTCTGTCTACCAAAAATGTCAACCAAATATAACATTTTGCTTTATATCAGCCTATATTGGCCCACTGCTGGGTAAAGGTCCCCCCATAGCCTTCCACTCTTCCCGGTGTGTTGCTGTTTCCGACCAATCCGTCATGAATGCCTCCAAGTCGTCACGCCTGAGTTTCCTAGGTCTTCCTCGGCGACGACGCCCGACCTCTGGCTCCCACTGCGTAACGACTCTGGCCCATCTTTCCTGGTGCATTCTACATAATATGTGGCCCCAATCCCACTCCAACCTGTCACATTTATTAAATATAATACCTATGAACAATTTTTTTTTAGGAGAGGTATTTAGGGTATTTTAAGCGAAAGTTTAAAAATCATAAACACCTCTCCTAAAAAAACAACGGGTTGCACTCTAAAAGTGCCGGCAGAAGTGAAAACTTGAACATTAACGTTGTGCATTTTTGATATTTTGGAATGGTTAGGGAATACTTTGGCACGAATTGCATATGCATGCATTGAGGCATATATTTTCGCCGCGCGGTAGAAAGAGGGGGGATATTACTTCCTCTCCTACGCCGCGCCGGCGGTCTACTCTCCCTCCGTCTTACGAATTTTCGATTAGGTCACGTGTCCTGACGCGAGTTTAACATTTTTTACCCATCCCAAAAAGTGCACAACGCCGCTGAAGAACTTTTCACTTCAAAAATTTCTCTCAGCCGAAGGGCTTGGACCGAAGGTTGTGGTGGTAACTGAGTAATCGGCTTCGGAAAAATCAACCTTTGGTTGACTTTTAATTCACTAGCAATCTTACAAGGGGTTATAGTAATAATGACAATAACTAAGTACCCTACGAATAACTAAGTAGATACCTATCCAGATAAGTATTACTATGGAACCGTTTTGGATAAGTTTCAGTTTTATTGATAATTCATACCTACCTACTTTAAATAGAAGGTAATTTGTTGGTCGATACTAGAAAGCACAGTTACTAAGATAAACTAGAATATAAGAGTGAGCGATATGCATTGCGCTTTAGAATTATATAGATAATATAGCTTAGCTCAACACCAAAAGATAAAATAATAATGACGAAATCACAATTTATTAACACGATAAATTATATCGATATCTAAATCAAAATATTTTTTTAAGGAAAATGTACTATCCTGATAAAATTTTGTAGCCTTTACTAAAAATAGGTAGGTAGCTACTTGCATAAATATGTATTTATGTAATGTATAAGTGTGACGGGTCTTTATAGGGTTCCGCACCCCAAGTGAAACTATCACTAAGCTTCCACTATCCGTCCGTCCGCGTCCGGCCGTCGGCTGCCTGAATTGTTATAGCGCTGCTAAAGGAAAGACTGGTATCCACTTGATGGCAAAACAGCCACCTCTTTTGGTGGCGGCGCGATCAAGTGGTTTCGCCATCATGGTGTCGCAGTAGATGTAGGTATTTAGCGTTCACGTGCTGCCGTGCACAGCGAGGCTAAGGGGTCTCCCCTTAGCTTCGCTGTGCCTTGCCTGCCTTTACAGTCTCTCCAGGGATGTGCCCTAACAGAGGGGGTTCCGGAGAGAGGTAACGGAGCCGAACCAGAAAAGATCACCGGGGTGGTTTTAGTGAGGTAAAAATCCCACACTCCCTGGTCTTTACCCCAAAAGTCCAGGCGCCTTTTGAAGGTTTCCCACGAAAACAAAAAAAAAAAAGATATTTAGTGTTGCCCTAAAAGCGAAACTTGTAATATAAACTCACGTACCAGTTTTATCTAAAACTATCACTTCGATCTCGACTTCGTACGCGCATATCCAGATTTTTTCCCGTTTCCGTATTTATTTCCCGTTCCCGTATTTTTTTTTTTCCGTTCCCGTATTTTTTTTTTCCCGTTCCCGTATAGCTTATTATAGCCTTCCTCATGAATGTGGCTATCATATACAAAACGATTTTTCCAAATCCTACTGGCAGTTCCAGAGATAAGCGCGTTTAAATTGAGCGATTCTTGTGAGACAGAGCATATGGCAATGAAGCCGCGGGATAAAACTTGTTAAGTTCTACCATTTTGATTACCTAAATATGTCGGTGCCTTAACTTAAGATTATATCGCTTGAGTAAGAAGGTACGTATATCAGATTAGTTGCGAATGTTGCGATACTATGCCTAATCTACGTAGGTACACGTGAACCATAGCTCTGCTGGGTATCTTGTTGTAGGCATCAATCATCACTACATATTATAAAACTAAGTCCCTCGCCGTGTCGATCTGCCTGTCTGTCTGTTCGCGATAAACTCAAAAACTACTGAACGGATTTTCATGCGTTTTTCTCCAATGGATGGGTTATTCATGAGGAAGGGTAGGTGCATAATTCGTCCCAAAATTCCTAAGGGAACCGGGAAAATGGAATATGCGCATGCGCGTACGAAGTCGCGGGCAAAAGCTGGTTTATTATAAGAATACCTACCTATTAGTCCGAACAAATAATTTTTGTGTCGTTTGTCCAAAATTATAAATCATCATGTGCCTTTTCCCAACTATATTGGGGTCATCTTCCAGTCAAACCGGATTGAGCTGAATACCAGTATTTTACGTGGAGCGGCTGCCAGACCTCCACAACCTAGTAACTGGTTAACAACGGTACTTCGTGGCACGTCAATCCATAACGACTGCCAAAGATCTACCTACAAATGAGACAACTATTTGTGTAACAAATTTCATCCCGATCCGTCCAGCCATTGAAGCAGGAGTGCGTAACAAACATCGTAACTTTCGCATTTAATGTACCTAATATTAGTAAGATAGGATTTGTAACGAAGTCCCAGTATTGACTTACAGCTTTGTTCATAAACATTTCTTAACTTAGAATTGCTTTGAAATTCGTTTGTCCTTATCTGTCACTTTGACTTTATTGATTGTCAGAACGAGTCAAAACAAATTTTAACTTACAGGCGCTTACGCATAATATATACCTACAAAAAGCTATAATTTAGATTTTAACTTGAATTCAAACAGTTTTCTTTCCAATTATACTTTCATTGTTTACCTACGTAGAATCGACGAAATGCGTGCATAGCGAAACATTTAGTAGGTTGGTATTTTTCGAGTCTAACATAGAGGGACTATAATAGAGCATAAGTGGACTAACCGGTGTTTTCTACAAGCTTGTATCATTCTGTTCTACTTGTAAGTTATAAGTTATAGGTAACACACAATATTGGTGTGGCAACATCGGTAAAATATTTACAATATGTACCTATGTATAAGTATGGTAGGTATATAAGTAGTAAAATGGAGACATTTTGTTTGAAAACTTTCTTGTTTATAGTTTGTACTGAAGTAGGGAAGTACCTGCTATGAAAACTATGAACTGTCTTTGAGGTACTTACCTTCCCAGAAAAATAATAATCCTTAGCAGTTATTAAGGTTACATTTTACCTTCTAGAGCGAAGACCTGTAGCATAATAATATTCGAATCAAACTTATCAGAAAACTCTAGTTTATGTAGGTACTCAGTGACCTTTTTGCCTCAAAATTCCCGCCATTCATCAAAATTTATTAAGTTACCCACCCTAATAACGAATAGATTTTTGGCAGAATATTTTGGCATGTTAGATGGTAATAAAGGAGTCTGTAAGAAGTGATGTTTTCGATGGGAAAAACCTTATGATAGTCTTTGCGTGCCATAAAACTTTTGACGTGTGATTTATCACCTTGAGGAGATTAAGTCCTCAAGTTTCACTTGATTTGGACAGCACGGCCTACATTCATACTGTCAACACTTATACTGCAGATTTAAATAAAAAAAAACAATCTTAATCAAAATCAGCCGTTTAATTAGCGACCTAGCCTTTTCATTGAACGGCGCAGTTTAATCAGCCACCGAAATGGCATGCAAGCTATGGTTGTTTTTTTTCTGTTAAGTAGGTACCTACTTACCGAATCATAATCGCACTTTCTTTGTTTTTATTAACGTATTTTTATGTTGGCGCAACCATGGTCAAATTATTTTAATATTTTGTGATCGCAGTTTCTCTTGTTTGCGTGCTTAGTTTTTTTATACTTAAGTTAATTTTGCTTTTGTGTATAGTATTTTTGTGTTATTTTGGAACAAATAAATGTTTTATCTAAAAATACTTATACTTTCAAACCGCAAATTATAAACGGGAATGACCTTGTATTACAGACAGATGCCATTTTTGCAAAATATGATTGGTTAGAAAAATAACAGTAGTTTCATAAAAGTACTAGCTGGCAACACAGCACTGCTGTCACAAGAGCAAACCAGACGGCTGTCAAAGTGTCAATGTCATTTAGTAGTTAGTTAATCGTCATCGGTCATTGAATTCGTTCTCACAGAAAGTAGTTTTTTCCCATCGAAATACAGGAAGGAACACATCCCACGTCATCACACGGGCTCTTGTGTTTATGGTGCAATAGAATTAGTCACCAGTGCGTGTGTAGTTCGTCATCACAATAACCAATTCTGGTTGCGATTGCCGCTCGCTTTATCTCAGTGTTTAATAAGTTGCGAACCGACGAAGTTGTATTAAAATGAATCCGTGGCAACAAGTAAGTGTATTTTCCTGTTTCGTAGATGTTAGATGTTGCTTGGTTTGGGTTCTTTCATAATGCACGATATGAAACGAATAGCGTCAGGGATCAGTTAGTAAAAAGTTTGGTTATGCAAAATCGCGGGGCAACTGTTTTGTTTATCACAAAATTGAATTATTTTTGGCGCTAATGGGATTCTATAGTTAGGCAGAATAATTATGGACGGTTCAAACCTTTGGTTGCTGTGATTACATCTCAATTTTGGTCAGTTTCGTCTTAGGGGTCTTGCATTGAAACAATATTTTAAAGTTTTTTAAAGTTTAGACTTATTATCTAGGTAGCTTGTAAATATTACTAGCAACTAGGTAAATGGAAGTGCACAAGATTTTTTGTAATTTGTTATTTTAAATGTAGTTACTATTGTGTACAAACCTTATCTCACTTTTTGCAATTCTATTTGATTGTGGAGCTTATTAAATATTCAGTTCATATTAATTACCTACTCTGTAGCAGGTGCCTATTTAGTGTGAATGACATGACAGTTACTTAACTTTTAACAACTTATCAAAGTAGGTATACAATGAATTGATATTCATTTTCATTTCCTTTAAGGGTCAACCGCAACAATACTATCATAACGTTGGATACGGCAACTCTGCCCCACAGTCCTTTGGAAACCCAATGCCAATGCCTGGTTTCCCTACGGCGGGTTACCCAACACCCCCGGCTGCTGGTGTTCCGGGTTACCCCCAGGTATCACAGGCTTATCCTCAACAAAGCCCTGGATATCCAACCCCACAGCAAAATCAGGGTTATCCTCAGTCAAATTCTGCTCAAGGGGGCTATCCCCAGCCTGGTCAAACGGGTTATCCCCCACAAGCTCAAGCAGGGTACCCTCAACAGGCTCAAACGGGTTATCCCCCTGCTCAACCAGGATATCCCCCTGCTCAACCGGGCTATCCCCCTGCTCAACCAGGTTACCCCCAGCCTGCCCAAGGTGGGTACCCAGGGCAGGGTGCACCATCCCAACCTGGTTACCCACAACCTAGCGCAGGTTACCCTCCTCAGACTAACCAACAACAGGCGCATCAGCAACAACATCAATCTTACGCATTTAGCCAAAAAACTTCCTCAGTGTCATCGTCAGTGCCTGCGGAGAAAAAGGTATGTGGAACTGCTTTTGTAACCTGGCCACTTACACTTAATAAAAATAAAATAATAATAATATTTATTTTTATTTAATAATATTTTATACTGAAAAGAGAAGTTGACGGTTATTTTATTCTTCAATTTTCTTTGTACTTGTAATTATACTAATTTAATTAAGAACTACTTTATTGTGATAAGCAAAACAATGTCAGTTATTTGCATGACTGTTTTGTAGTTTGCATGCTTTGTTCAGTTGCTATAGTAAAAGCCAGTTTTTGCTAACTCTACCATATCTCACTATACTGCTGTTTATACTTTTTTTTTTAACAACTCACACTCGGTCATCCAATCCCAAACTAGGCAGAGCCTGTGCTATGGCAACCAGACAACTGATAAACTTACTTATATATTTCTAAATACATACATATTATGGACAAATTACACCCAGACACAGAACAAATGATCATGTTCATCACAAAGATTTGTCCTGGGTGGGAATCGAACCCACAACCTTCGGTTCTACAGTCAGGACTCAAACTTTTAAATGAACAAAGGCAGAAAGATAGTGATGATTTCACTTGGGATTGGAGTCACGTATTTTCCCAATCTGTCTTGTCAACAGTTTATTTATATAAATTCAATATTTTTACAATAAATGGGCAATTTCATGTGTAAAAGGCCAATTCCTATAAAATAAAATAAGTCAAAGGCTTGTCTCTCTGTATATTTGCATACTACACTTATCTGTACAGTCAGGGAATTTAATGGTTGAGCAGATTGACCATTAAGTTTTTTAAAACACATCGCAACCCCGGTGTGACACTGTCACTTATGCAAAAATTGCAATGATGACTTAAATATGTTATAACTGTCCTAAAGCAGCCGTTTACTTGGTGCGAAATGTTACTTTCGTAGTACACAAAGTTTGATGTTGTAGTATAAGCTATTCATCTTGTCTAAATCTTGAAATATAATTTCGACTGGCCTGTTGGTCGAGTGGTTAGTGACCCTGACTGCTTAACCGGAGGTCGTGGGTTCGATTCCCACCCAGGACAAATCTTTGTGTGATGAGCATGATCATTTGTTCTGTGTCTGGGTGTAATTTGTCTATAATATGTATGTATTTAGAAATATATATCTATAATATGTTTATCAGTTGTCTGGTTGCCATAGCACAGGCTCTGCCTAGAAAAATAGCATTTTTGCGTAAGTGACAGTGTCGCACCGGGGGTGCGATATTGTATGATGTAAGATAAAGAATTACTTAAAATAAAAGTCCCAACCAAAAAAAATGGCCTATAACCGTCTCCAAGATTCCATCTATCTCTGATCCAAAATTAATCAAAATTTGTTCAGCGATTTAGGTGTGAAAGCGTTATGAACAAATAAACAAACTCAATCGCATTTATAATTATTAATTAGGATTCATTTGCTCAGAAATTGATACTTTCCTATGACTAATTTTTGTCAACCTACCATACGATAATTAAATATGCAAGTTCATTACCGAAATGTGGTTATTTGTTTGTTTAGGAAAACAAATAAATTATTAAACAGTGCAGTCTATGGTTATTTCCTTATTATAATGAATTTAAATTTAAACAATGACAACCACGACCAGATGCCAGGATGATAAGCATTAGGTATACATAACTAGCTATCAAATTAAAATATGGTAAGGTATTTAACAACAATAAACCCAGCTATGGCCTTTTACCTAACGCATGTAACAAAATGCACTCTATGAGATTTAATGAGCTTAACATAACAAAATAAAATTTTATTTAAAAGAACTTGGTAAGTATATCTAAAAACATACAGACAATTATATGTCACCGGAAAATTGCAAACGCCGTAAGATTGTAAAATATTGCATGAAATTATTATAAACTATTTTTTCTTAATAAAACACGGATATATTGGAAACAATTAAATTTGGATGGGATTTATTGTATATGTCACCAAAAAATTGCCGACCCCGTAAAATTGTAATAAATCTTTATTAGATTATAATTTCTCGATATATTATGAAAACATTGGTTTGTAAACAATAAATCCCATCACAATTCAATAGCTTCCAATATGAGTCTTATAAAGAAAAAATAGTCTACAATTTCACGCCATATTTTACAATCTTACGGCGTTTACAATTTTTCGGTGACATATACAAAACAATTTTTTCAATATCGAAAAATTATAATCTAATAAAGATTTATAACAATCTTACGGAGTCTGCAATTTGCCAGTGACATTATAATATTAATAGGATAGCTTGTTAAAAGGCAGACAACCCACGATTGGATTTTCTTACAGCAAATTTAGGGAGAGAATACCTCAAGTAGCTACGCTAGTAGGTATGCTAAGTACTTTTGTGGATTCTTCTACTCAATAACCCCCCGCTAAGCTATGAAATTCGCTTCGAAATCAACGAGTTCAATGACGATCAAGAGCGTTAGCGAATAACCGTCAGTAAGGCATTAGAAAACGGACAACAGATTTCCTATTGGGTCATGATCTATACATCTACGAAGGTAACAGTTCAAAATCGGAATTCATCCTCTTTTCATCGAAAAATCGATCATGATTCTAATCCCTGCCAAGAATAATATAGTATGTACATTCTTAAAAAAAAACTCGGTTCAAATCGTGACGAACATTATTGAGAGTAACACAGGAGGCTGGCGACGTACCTACTCGTACTGTGACTCTATTCAAGGAACAGTTTGCTGCAATTACATTGTTACGCTCACTTCGTCTCTCGGTACATTTATCAAAGCCACCATCTATTCAGTCTTGGCATTGGTCTCCTCTACAATGGATGTGGTGATCTCTAAATACACCTTTGGTCTCACCTCTAAACTAAATCAATAATCCTCTTGAGTAATGGTGTTAAATAGTGATGTGATTTACATTTCTACTGGTTCGTGAAAAGTATCGATTAATTAATATGTCCTCAGTAACATCGAATTCAAGTATGCGCAGTGCGTATAGAGCTTCAATTGGTATACGGAGAGGATTTAAATCGTTTCGTTATACGGTATTTATTTTCTTTTATATGTTTCAATGACGAATTCGTTTCAATTGTGTCATGCACTTGAAAGACAATCATGTGGCATGCATAACTAGAGTTAACAAGTTAAATTGCTCGGTAGGTACATGTTTACGCATCTTAGGGATATATGACAGTCTGGAGGTGGATAAATGTGCGTAAGGGCAGAGTTAGGTCATATTTAAGTAAATCAACGGAGCGCTATCATTTTATTAGTATTAGTTAACCCAGTTGTTTATCATTTATCTTAGTAACTGACCTATAAAGGAAGTAAGTTCATATAGGTTAACCCACGAAACACCTCCGCCAAAGCCTATTATGTATTTAACGTTAATTATTATAAGATCACACGTGATGAATCACAAGTTCTTAGCAGTCCTTCAGACGTGTGATTCAGGAAGGAGTCAGTTCCTATCGTGATACTTCAGTCTGTACCACTTGAAAACGGTCTTTCGTTGTGTTCGTAAACTTATGTATCTGTCACCGGAAAATTGCAAACGCCGTAAGATTATAAAATATCACGTGAAATTGTAAACATTTTTTTTATTTGAAACTATTGAATTTTGACGGGATTTATTGTAAACAAAACGATTATTTCATAATATATCGAGAAATTATAATCTAATAAAGATTTATTACAATCTTACGGAGTCTGCAATTTTCCGATGACATTTCCCTATATTGTGAGCGTCACCGATTACACTTTTCATGTTATTTTGTCACCCTGCTTCGCTTGAAAATAACTGCGTGCTTAATAAAAACAAACATCCACTTCATGCCAAAGTAGATAGTTCAAAGTGTCTTTGGCCTAAATGACCTATTATGATTCGGTGATTCCCACCAAAAGGTCAACCAAAATTTCGCATACCATAGTTTCGGTCTTGATAGCAAACTGCTTTGTTTTATCAGTGTGTAACGCTTAACGTGAGTATCCGTCCTATCCAAAAAGTCTTGCACTCACACAGCCAATGTTTCATTTCAGGTCTGATCTTTGGATACCATATCCTCCTCAAAAGTATAATTCTCTAGCCAAACACACACATCTTACAAATTCATCAAACTAACAAAATTTTCTTTAACCATTTTTTTTGCAACCACCAAATTGTTAAAACCAGCTTCTTTTGCAGTCGAAACCCACCATTGTGCCGGTGAATCCCTTCGACCCTAGGGAAGATGCTGCCGTCCTTCGGAAGGCCATGAAAGGCTTCGGCACTGATGAGAAAGCCATCATACATGTTCTAACGAAACGCACCAATGAACAACGCATGCGGATCGCCTTTGAGTTCAAGACTTTATACGGAAAGGTAAGCTGAAGAATAATAAATGGCTTTGGGCTCGCCTCCTTTTAAGACTCTTACACAGACGTGATTTGACGTACCTACGTTGGGAGTCTGGAGTCTGTTGTCCCTATTGAGTCTTGCAGCGCTTTTGTGTAGAGGAGCGCGCGACTTCACAAGAAATGTACTCTACTAGGGTTTTATATCGCGAAATTGCGTCGGAACGCCTTATCTTCATAAGGAACCTTAACAAGATTGGCATAGGGTTTGCAATACATCTCTGTATCTTTCATTTAGTTGAATACCGACATGACGTTCCGTTGAAGAATAATACAATAATAATATATTTGGATTTTGAATGTAAGACGGTTTAGCTCAAGGACTACTGCGGGGCGTCTTGTCTAGACTCTTTCCAATGCTTTTATAATAATCTCACAGCGCCCGTTTGTTTCTAAAATTAGATTAAAGTCCGGAGTTTGAAACGATTTAGAGTGTGATTTTAAACAATTATACTTACTATGTGTCTACTGTATCTTCTCATGTAGGTACCCATAATTCCTCGATAGGTACTGTGTATTAAATACCGTCGGGGAATGTAAAGATTAAGCATAATTCAAAAGGCACACTTTTATTTGCAACATAGATTCAAATTAAAAGGGGAAACATGCTGTAACGGTTTTTTTCGCATTGTACACAATTAATCAGATTCCATAAATAAGGATGATTAGTATTTCAATTTATCAGAAAGTATTATTATTTAGATTATTTAAAATTTTAATTTATTGTTTTTTTCCTCCAGTATCCAAATTGGTAGTGTAAATTATGTTACCGGAAAATTACATCATGAATTAATTATAATTTCTCAATATATTGTGAAAAAATCGTTTTGATTACAATTAATCCCATCCAAATTCAATAGTTTCCAATATATCCGTGTCTTATTTAGATTTTTTTTTTTACAATTTCACGCGATATTTTACAATCTAACGGCGTGTACCATTTTCCGGTGAAATATATAATTCTACATGTATCTCCCTATTCTCGTAGGTATTTCCTTCCAGTAGGTATCAGCAAACTAAAACAAGAATATTTAAATTAAATGCTCTGCAAGCTAATTAGTCTAGGTACCAAGGTGCTTATCGAAAAAGTAGTAGTAATTTTATATTGTACTAACGATCAAGATATCATTATTATATCAACGTCGTTAACATCGTCAACTACATATTATTAAGATAAAAATCACTAAAGATAACATTCTTTATTTAAATCGTGCATTGCCTTCATATTCTTCTGTACTTATAGCTGAACTGTTAGTATATAAGGGAGTATACAACTCATTTTACTCATCATTATGAACTACTTTTACTATGGGACCAAACCCGAAATCGCGAAAAAAAATCTGCTGTTTAGTACATTTTGTCGAGTTATGCGCACAGAAATGTACGGGGGAGTCGATTTTTTTTTGGCGATTATTGAACGGTGACGGTCGCTTCACGATGCCTGTGAAGCCTCCAGGAAGAATCTGTGCTTCTGGGTGGAGATAGGCTGGCTGACTTCAGACGGGGATTACGGAAGTCGCATAAGTTCCCGCGATCCCCGGCGTAGGTGGGAGATGAAGCACCGGGGTGGTTTTAGTCAGTAAGAGTCTGACAGACCCCTTCGCACGCCCCAGGGCGGAGGACATCCATGAGGATTTCCCTCCGATATAACAAAAAAGGCTGGCTAACTTAGCCAGGATACATACGCACAACGGACCGAATAGGAGTCTAAGTGCGGATAACAGAGTCCATACCTACTTTACTGTACTCTCTCTATTATCGAGGACGATATCGTTCGAACATTTTCTAAACACATTGGAATTTACACGATAGACTGAATACCCATTAAAAAGTTTAATAAGCGTATGTCCTTGGGGATTAATAGTTTGTCAATTAACTAAAAGCTAGACGCCCATTAACTTATTAGTAGCATGTCGCTACCAATTTCGTTTTAGTTAATTGAATTAGTATTTGTTTTTGATCCTTTGTTAGTTGGAGGAGAATATTAGATGATGATGTGTTATTTGTACATAATTATGTAGTAACTATTTAGGATCTCTTATATAAAAAAAAATTAAATCCGTCTATATATGACGGAGTTATGCCCGAAACTACATAAAAGAAAATAAATAAACATCCGAATTGATCGTAAACGGTCTTCTTTTTGAAATCGGTTAAAAATAATCAAGTACCACAATCCCAAGTTTAAAAAAAAAAAAATATAAACAAAATAAATTAAATAAAAATAAAAATCTTTTAATTCAGAGAGAGTCCATTAATTGGTTAGTATACAAAAACTTCGAAACTAGTATTAGTAATATTATGAGGGTAACATTTTGAGTGACAGACACTGCTAACCTCTTTTATACAAAGAGGGATTAGTGAAATTCAAGACTTCTACAATGCCTGAGCTGCTATTGTAGTTTGCATTTAAAAATGACTGTGCAACAGTGACGGCGCAATGGGTATAATTAGTATGCATGGCCTAGTAAACGCGATAGTATTACTAGAACATTGTGGTTGGTTAGGGAAACATGCAATGTGTTTTTTTAACCATTCTTTAGTTCCGTGTTATGGCATTAGGCTAATAAAATGGCCACCAGTAATGAACCTCTTTACAAACTACGGTCTACAGTCCAACGAACATTAGTGATCAGTTATTACCATTATAGAATTGCTGATATGGCTATCGTTACTATGTTTACGGTCATCGACCTATCCATAATGCCTATCAATTAATTTTAATAGGTACTTTCCTCAAAACAAAAAGAAAAATCTAACGTACGTTATTGTAAAACTCAACAATGACGAGATGAACTCACGGATTTAGACAAGATTTTGAGGAAAACATGGTATTTAACACACAAACAAGGGATTAGCGGTCGAGACACGGCGACGCCATTCTTATCGATCGTAATTCCGCTGGTAACAAACAACACCCATGTAAACATCAGTATTAGAGATGGGCCTACTACGGACTTGGCCGACTAGCCGCCGCACAAGAAGTCAATAGTCGGCTGAATAGTTGCCGACCAGCTATAAATGTGGTCCGATAGTTGGTCCATGATTATAAATTTACTATAGCTTCTGTTAAAAGTGTTTTTTATCCTTAGGGAAAATACTATCGGGATAAAAAGTATCCTAGACAGACTTACAGTCACTTTCGCATTTTTATTATATTGTATGAATAGTATGAATGATGAGAGATGTGATGAATCAGTGACTAAGATACAAATTTTAGTTGGATAAATTGCACGATTGTGTTCTTCTAAAACCTAAATTATTCTTAAAATAAATGTCTTGCTGTTCTGTAGCTAATTGATGGCCATCTAGGATTGATCTCCATCGGCCATCTTGTTCGACTATCACTGGCCGAATAATCAGCGACTAATCGGTAAGGGTACCGACTAGTCGAGGGAAGGGGTTTGCCATAATCGCCACGTTTGGCAGGGGCCAAACGTGGCGATTATGGCAAACCCCTTGGCCCTTGGAGGTGGCCTATGTCCAGCATTGGACGACTTTCGGCTGGTATGAGTCGGTACATCTCTAATCAGTACAAATGAGTGACAGATTCGGGTCAGCTGACCACATTAGATACAGTGACGACTGTAACTAACTAGCTGAATCTATCGATCGTTGTTCGCAGAAAGTTGTGTGGAAGCAAATTCGCTTTACCTGGAAAGAACTCGTATGTTTGTACTTATTAGAGTTTATCTTTCAACAAATAGGCTTTCTGCGTTTTCCTGTTACTGTGTTGTTATTAAAATTTCATTTATCAATAGTAGGTAGTTTTTCCTCATAGGAATTGTTCAAGGCTAAAAAGGTAGCGAAAGTTAACTTAACACTGGTGTTGAACTTTTATGGATTATTCCTTAATTGGGTAGCGGTTTAAGTTTCCAGTGATGTCCAAAATTAGAAAGTTCATGATGAAATTGAAGAGGTACTTGACAAATTGGAACACACAACGTCATGCATAAGGATCAGGTCCATTCGCTTCCGGGTCATCACAAACATCACGCCTGAACTGTCCGCAGCGATAGGCACACCTAAGTAGAGGTGTACCTACAGTACAGTCATATAAGTACACACAGACTTGTATCTATCTCAGTGTTAAATTTCATCCAGATCCGTCCAGTCAGCCGTTTTGGTGATAGATAGAGTAATTGATTTCAACAATTGATCTTTTTTTTCACCAGGATCTCGTGGCTGACTTGAAGAGTGAAACCAGCGGCAAGTTCGAAGACCTTCTGGTGGCCCTTATGACACCTCTGCCACAGTTCTACTGCAAGGAGCTCCACGATGCCATCGCCGGCATCGGTACCGACGAAGATGTCCTCATTGAAGTCATGTGCACCATGTCCAACTATGAGATCAATGTCATCAAGCAAACTTATACTGCTAGTGAGTATTTTTTTTTTGTTTTTTGTACTTATCCCTAAAATCAGGCGTCTTTTAGGGTTTCCCTTTAAAAGGCCCCGGACTAAACGTACCCCCTCAAGGTCCAGGCATCTTTTAGGGTTTCCCTTTAAAAGGCCCCGGACTCAACTTACCCTCTCAAAGTCCAGGCGTCTTTTAGGGTTTCCCTTTAAAAGGCCCCGGACTCAACTTAGCCCCTCAAAGTCCAGGCGTCTTTTAGGGTTTCCCTTTAAAAGGCCCCGGACTCAACTTACCATCAAAGTCTAGGCGTCTTTTAAAAAGGCGCCTGGACTTGGGATAAGTCTGGGGAGTGTAGGATTCTTACCTCACTAAAACCACTCCAGTGGTCATCATTAGCAGCACATGAAGGAACCCCATTACCTCTCAAAAGACCCTGGAAGACCCTTTTTGCAACGCCTAACAGGGCTGTCATTATGCCTAGAGGAAAAATATCGTGCAGTACTGCCAACCGCAAAATTCGATCGGTATATTGAAATTGGTTGACGTAGAAGTGAAGTCCCATTGTTATAAACTCAAGGAAAATTATTGGTTAGTAACTTCAGTTGTCCGTAAATTCAAATAACAACTGTCATTATTTGACAGTGATATGAAATGGCGGGAAAACATCAAATTGACGTCGAGGGTCAAATTGTAAATCTGCGGAACAGTAACTTTCCCTGACTGTACCTAAATTGTAATAGTACTAATTTTAAATTTTAATAATTTCTAGATATTTTTAGCTAACCGTTGTAAATAGTCATCTGCCTAGCCTTTTCCCAACTATATTGGGGTCGGCTTCCAGTCAAACCGGATTCAGCTGAATACCAGTACACAATACACTTTACGTGGAGCGGTTACCTACTAGACCTCCACAACCCATTAATTGGGTAGTTCTTGGCAAGACTGGAGTCAGATTTACTGGCTTCTGACAATGCGTAACGACTGCCAAAGATCTACAAATGACAGCCGGGACCAATGGCTTAACGTGCTTTCCGAGGCATGGAGGAAACGCGGTATGTTAAGATGGTCACCCATCCACAGACAGACCTTCGCAAGCGTTGCTTAACCTTGATCGACCTGTGCGGCTGTTATTCTTTACCCACAAGCTCCTCCACCGTTGTAAATAGTAAACGATAATTTTGCCTTCAGCTAAAATACCTACCCACTGAATCTAAGTTGTTATTAGCCTGCACCTATGCAAATACCCCATTCTCAGAAACTCGACGCAAAATGCACCTGATTATTCGCAAGTACTTTGATATCGGACGTCTCGCTCGCACTTATAGCAGTTTATACTTACTTAACCTTGTAATTAATCTTGGTTATATATGGCGAGGAAAAGGGCCTCTTTGTATGTAACAATGCTCAAAATATTTCACTACTTATGCGAGTCACTTCTGCCACTGGGTTTTTCCAAGTGCAAGAGCATACTGAGTGGGTGAGCTATTGATAAATAATTTGCATAATGTAGGTTAGGTACTTATTTCATTGATATTATTATGAACTGAAGTACTGATAGGCTAGGCGTTTGTCGTAAGTGTCGCATTGTTGCAAGTGTTATGCATAGACACGCATATATAATTACTTAACTAGTATAATTAGTTAACACTTATTTTCCAACTGTTCTTAAATTGATCATCATCGTTCTACAAGACCTTATTGTATTTTTGGAAACATAGAAACCAAAACTTTAATTTAAAACAAACTTTTCGTGAACTAAGTATATTGTAAAATCGACTAAATAATTTTAGTGTAGCACCATAATTGTTTGTTTATAACAACACCGAATTTTTATAAATCCTCATCGCTGCATCTCTACTGACCTAAACGTGGTCGGCCTTGAAGACCTAGATATCGGTGCCATGACGTCTATGATACAGTAAACAGAAACGTTCCTGAGAAAGTCGCTCGTTTGATTGTTTACTGTGACGTCGGCGTCGATGTGAATCATGGCGATTAACTTTTTGCATGGATATAGGTATATATTATACTAGCTTTTGCCCGTGAGTTCGTGCGCGCATATATCTCGTTTCTTTCCGTTCCCGTAGGAATTTCGCGAAATCCTCCTCTCTCTTAGTGCTCCCCTACACTCCCCAAGGAAGCTACATGCCAAATTTCAGCTTTTTACGACCAGTAGTTTTGCCTGTCAGTCACCCAGTAACGGAAGAGTTTTATATAATAATAGCTGTCCCGACAGACGTTGTCCTGTCCGAACGTTTGCTTTGTGCCTGACAAAAAATTCAAAAAATCGATTGCAGCCCACCTGACGGGTCCAATTGTGAATCTAAGCCATTCTCGAATCCCCTTGAACACACACAAAAATTTTCATCACCATCGGTCCAGCCGTTTAGGAGGAGTTCCGTGACATGCACACGTACACAAGAAATATATATATTAAGATGATATTAATTATGTTCGGCTATTCATATTACAGATATATTTAAAAAAAATGAATTTCTATGACTATCTTCTACTTTTATGTATTAAAATAAAATAATTTATGTTCCTTGAGGCAAATTCTCCAGAAAAAAAAATGTTTTAATCCATTTTAAAATGACTCTCTATGACCTATTGTCGCTAGTGTCCAGGTGTGCCCCAGATCTCGCGCTAGTCTCGTGTGTCGCACGCGTAACTAATGTTGCACGCGTCGCTCGTGTCGCGTCTCTTTTGTTCGTTAGTCCTACGGACGTAATATCGCTTGGTTTTTTTTATCAAATAAACATTATTTCAATTTTGTGCCGCCGAGGGAGGAAAACTATGAAAATAACTCACGATGTTGACGGATTGTCGCCTGCTAGCATTTTATACTAAGTAGGTACACATTAAAACAGTTCAGTACTTGTTTTGTAACTATTTTTGGCGTACAATTAACTATATTCTATCTATCTATCTGGTATTGACTTAACCAGTATCTTTCATTTTACATCCAGTTCACAAGAAACCTAGTATTATTATCAAACAGAGGATACAGCCAATCTTTTTTAACGATACTCGATTGGTATGAAATTGCGTAAATTGCTGTAAAACTTGGAAGTTTCTTAGCTCAAGTCCTTGGCCGTGTGATGTTCTATGTAATGAACGGTTTCCTTCGAACACGTCTAAAATAACACCGTGCCGACTGTTCCGATTCAGTGCAATTGTACTTTACGTTGATAGTCAGTCAGTAAGGTCGTTCCCGGTACTTCCCAGACATACTCCAGCCCGAACTAACTTCTAATAATATTAAAAACTATACCTAAGTATATCTCTAATCGCTAAATAGTCTATAACTAATTCGCTGTGGAGACTGCGACTTAGTCGGAGAAACAGAGAGAGGGAGCTCTGCCTGTTTTTCCGCTTACTTCTTTGAGCCTATGCACACCGGGACGGAATGGCAGAGGATTTAATTTTTTACCAAAGGAAATTCAATACTTATCTAGTAGGAATGCGACAATGCAAATTGAAATTTATTCAATGTTTTAAATTGATTCCGCGCTAAGGGATCCCGTGACGGGATGCCGCATCGCACTGCGGTATGGAACGGCACGCCGAAGGACGCCGTGACATGCCGCAGGGTGCGGCAGTGCAAGCGAGAGTACATGCACACCACATTTGCGCCGTCCATTTGGCACGTCGTCGCGGGATAACTTGGTAGGCCGAATGCTACAGTATCCAAGCGGCAAAATCCTTAGCCATTCCGTCCCGGTATGCGTAGGTAGACCTTTAACCTCGTAACATGTTGATACGGTTTTCAAAAATGTTCAAAAACTTTTGTACCTATGTTTAGTTTACGAAGTAACATTTATCACGTTGTTTCCCGAAGGATTAGGGTTTAACGATTTCTGAAATATTCAACTTCTCTCCAACTCACTTTTGACCATTTATTATTTAAGAATGCTGTTACAACTATCATAAACTGAAAATGCTGTGAAAATATCTGTAATTTGTAAATGGTTTAAAGACACTCTGGAATGCGATTAGAGATAGCGGGTCAGATTTTTCTTTTCAAGAAAATCAGTATGCCCGAGTGTTGGGCAGTGATCCAAATCTACAGTATTATTCGGTCTACCGACATAAAAATCTATACATTGACGCAGACATTCAGCCCATTCGTACACTGAGTCAGAGAATTAACTCATCGTTTATCAGCTCTTTCAGTGGTCCTTGTACAGATAATTTGTAAAATAGAGACAAAATGACTGTTATTTCTCTGTCTAACTTACTGTTTCTGTCATAGCAATCATATTATGGTAGTTACAGTTACAATAAATGAAATACTTTGATTCAATGTCATCTAGGATCATTACAATACAATTTATCTGCGCTATATAGGCGTACAGGTTCAGTTCCGCTATCGGCCGGTTTCAATAGCGTCAAACCTTTAACCAACTGTCAAATTAGCTACCTACCAACAGTAGCTGAAACGCCATATGACAAAGGCAAACATGACGTTTCTGCTACTGTTGGTAGCTAATTTGACACCGGCCACCGTTATTGAGACCGTATATCGTCTATTATTTAACAAGCCGGAACCGTATTTGGATCGTAGCCAAATATCGATGTGAAGTAAATATGACGTCAGAGATCGAAGCTTCTTTGGAACTAAGATTATGATTCAACATTTTCTGCATAATGGGCTGTCAGAAAATGTAACCTTCACTTGCTAGTTCCGCTTCACTTCCAATCATGTTAAAACAAATGAAGATTGATTCTTTGAAGTGATAACTTCTTATGGGAGGGTAAACCGCTTCGTAACGTAACGCGTTACGGCGCCAGTCTGTCTGGCTTCCCTTTCTCTCACGCATACGGCAGCGGTAGGCAGGCTCTTCCTCTCTCACTGTAACCCACAGCGCCAGTCGTATTTTTTTCCTTTTTTCTTTATTTATTTAAAGAGGATTTTATCTGGATAGATTATGCCACCATCATTGGTACAAATCAACATTGCAAACTAAACATAATTAAGATAATTTAGTTACTATACTAAATTACCCCTGCCACCAATATTAAAGAGTTTGTACATCATCCTGGCTGCTTCCAAAGTAGAAGCAGCAAGGACGCTGTTACATACCCCTGTCTCGTTCAGATTACCAAACACCATCAACAAATCTTATCTCTCCGATTGCCATGTAATCGCTGAAAGGGGTTAAACTGCCTTTCGGTCTTCTAAGTAAAATAACTTTAAAAAAAAACATTTTAGTGGCTGGCGATCTGTGTGCCTGTCATTGAGACCTAACTTGTCTAATATAGCAAGATCCCAGAGCCCCCAACATTACTATTACATTTTAGAGTAGTACTGCTAGCTGTCAGCCCAAGCTACCAGCTATGACGTATATTATTACTATTACTACTCTATTCCACAGAAATTCGTTACTTACAAAATAGGTAACGTCGTAAGCTCTCGGCTGGGAAATTGGACTATAAATTCAGATTCTTACGATCTTGAGAAACACCTCAGACAGGCGGATAGAAAGTATCCTATTATGGTTCCTATTCCTTTTAAGGTCTGAACTGAACTCTTAAAAATATATTATTCTTGTTTAAAAGAACATTCACAAAATCTCCAAAAGAAGCTTGTAAAAGCGTTAAAATACTGATGTGTTATCTCCTCTCGTCAACAAAATTAGCCTTTTAAAAGTGTTACCCTTTTAGAATGGACTAGATAGCTTTTGACTTCGTACGCGCATAACCCGTTTTCCCCGTTCCCTTAGGAATTTTCGATATCCGACCGGTAGTTACAGAGATTAGCGCGTTCAAACAAACAAACAAACTCTTCAGCTTTATTTTATTAAAATATATATTATAAATATATTATTAGTATATGTCAGAAGCATCCTTCTTTACGTACTCTTTAAGCTTGTAAAGTCATCCCATGATTCTTAGGATTTGTAACTCCCAGTATTTTGACGATTGGGCAGACCTCCAAATGGTGTCGTGGCCACAGAAAATAAATACCTATAGGCGATAAGATAAACAAAAGCATTACTCAACTCAATTGTTGGTCGGTAATTAGTTAATCATTGGGGGGTTTTCTTATAAACGTAAGAAACGTTAATGAGTAGGTACTCAGTTCTCAGTGAGATACTCAGTTCATAAACCGGTCCATATTTTTTTTTATTTAATATGGGTTTGCTCTTGACTCTAGTCTAGGTCATAGATACCAGAGACAAAGTCGACGATGGAGCGAGCTTACCCAGAAGAAGCCTGTTCACTCTAATTTTGAAGAGATAAGGGTTGTATGCGTTCGGAAACACAGACGCAGGCAGAGAGTTCCACTCCTTTGCTGTTCGCATTATAAAAGACGTTTGGAAACGTACCATGTACCATATACCTACCGGTTTATGAACTGATTATTTGCAAAGTACCTCGGACGATACTTTAATGCAAAAGTTGTAGGTACAGGCTTTAAGGCTTAAGCAGAGTTATACAAATACTTAAATTCAAAATCCTTAATTCAGAAATAGGGGTTTAGATTACCTTATCTTACGTTTAAAAAATAAACTTTTTTTTTTTAAGGATGGGAAATCATCAAATGACTTCTTCCGCTCTGGGTGGAGCGGAAGGGCTTGTCAGACTTACTGACTATTGATGTATGTATGACCCATCCGTGTTCCTTCTAAAGCTCTTTACGTTCCAAGGTCGCGGAGCCACCCAAAGTTCGCCGTCAGGACCGCGCCTACGAAAAAAAAAAACCCATTACGATATCAAGTATTTTTCGTTATTTACTGTTGTGGTTGTATAAATAAGGACCTTGATTGACGTTACTCCTAAAGAAAGAAAATAAAGAAAAACGCACAGAAACAATAAAAACTAAAAAACTTATCAACTACAATTATAACAAAAATAAATAAACTTTGTGAAACGGTTTTTTTTACCGGACATTAATTAAAACGTGTCTCTGGTCACGCCACAGACAAAACAGAAGACTGTTCAGCAGTTGTATATGGCATGACGCCCGACTGGCTGACAGCGACAAAATGGAAACAAAACTTGCTACAAGCTGTACCTTTTATAAAATCATGTATAATGGTGAAAATATTAGCCAGCTAACAAGGTTGTTAACGGGTCTTATTTCCTAGGGTGTGCCGCAGTTACTTAAGTAAAGCTACATTATCCTTACGGTGTCGTGTTGTGTCGCGGCGCTGGATACACCAATCAAAGGACTCTATTCAGGCCTACGTTATATCACAACGAGTTTTGTAGCCAATCAGCTGCATTAGAAGGCGACACAACACAATAATGTTAACCTGGCTTAAGTATACCCCCTGTGTTGGCTCCAGTGGACACCCGGAGAATCTTGGCAATGATCCAATACTACGTCTTTGCATTAGTTAGTATGCTTTTGCACCAGACGCGACGGAGCCTATTTTATTGGCTCATCTGTGATTCTGTCTATGCCTATTTTGATGTAATTTTGGGAAATACAAAGATTCTTTTTGGACGGTTGATGTAAATCAAATGAGATAAACCAAGTTTAGATATAATATATCTTCATTTTCCTTCAGTCAGGTTGTGCGCTTAAGTTGCCAAGTTTTTTGTCTGACTTTCATACTATTTGCATAAATATTTATCCGACGGCACTGCAGTCATTTATTATATTTTACCTGTAGCTGTATTCTTGCCGTCGTCATTATGTGTTGCACGTTCTTCTTCATAGAGATACGCTTTGGAATATCCAGCTAGCTTCATCTTTCTTACTATCCAGAAACTGCAGGAAGCAGAATTCAAAAGTAATATTTGACTAGATAGAATTATAATTCTAATGAGTAAGTCCGTTACATTTTCAATCAATTCCGGACACTTCTTTTTTGCCATTTCAAATTGATAAAAAAATATAGAGATAAAGCGGATCAAAGTTCAAGAGCGAGGTCTGGTGACGTCAGGTCGCTTGTCAAAATTTACAATCGTAGTGACGTCACGCGAGTTTCAACGCTCTGTATCGTCTTCATTTTTTGTTTCTGTGAAAAAATAAAAAAAATCTTGTCCAATATTTTTTAGAAATCTATCTGACGGACTAATTAGTTGGTTCAGTAAAATACCCTATTGCAGAGGGACGTTATACCGTCCGGGTGCATGTGTGTGTGTTGCCCAACTCAAACTTAAATAGATTCAATCAATGTTTCGAGTTAGAGTAGGTACATCATTTCAAAAGTGCGTGACTGAATTTATTATTAATTTTCTCTTATTTTCTTTTCTCAGTGTACGGAAATCTACTCGAAGACGATCTGCGTGGTGACACATCTGGAAACTTCAAACGCCTCATGACGTCTTTGTCTATGGTAAATATAACGTTTATTTTAACGAAATAATCTCGAACAATGAAACGAGTTTCGCGGTTGGTTTGACTGACAGTTCTCGCCGTTTAAAGAAAACATTGCTTTTTTCCTTAAGTGTACATAAGTATTGTCTGTCATTTCAAGGAGAGTCGCTTCTAAATCAGTTTTAGTAGTTCATAATATATTAAATGTGTTTTTAATTATAATAAGTATCTATTCGAATTTCTACAAACTGTATGTGGCAGTTGACCTGGATTTTATTCTAGAATATTTATTTGTAACTTAATACCAGGATAAAAAAGTCATACAAATACCTTAGTGTAAGTGTTGGGCCTGCAATAACATTTTATTTTATTTAGTACTAGATAACCCGTGCCCACTTTTTTTCTTTCATCAAAACATATTATTAATAACAATTAAATATAATTCCTATCCTATTAGGTTTAATAGTAGTGAAAGAATTTACAAAATTGGTTCAGTAGTTCCAGAGATTACTTCCTACAAACAAACTCACAAACTTCTTTATAATATTATAATATATTAGTGTAGATCTACATGGTTAAACATGAACACTTCATATCACACTATCTTTCACACAATACAAGGAATCTGCTGGTGCTATGTTTAAAAATTCGTCTGATCGTGAGAGGAAGAAACGCTTTGAATACATGCTATTAAATTGTCATAATGAAAGGCATCGCGATTGGTTGTGTAGATATATTTATTAAGCAAATATAATTTAGGTCTGTCTTAGTGAAAGTTTCATCTGAATTCGTTCAACTCTATATGCGTGATTAAATGAATCAATCCCCTGGTATTTCCCCTATTGGGGGACGGCCCTCCTGATACATTTTTGCCACTCTGTGCGCCTTGCGTCATTTCCGGGGTTAAGCCCACCGTCAACAGATCGTTATGGATGTTTCTCCAGGTAATCGGTGGGCGATCCAGGTTTCTTTTGCTCGAGTGAATGGCCAAGACATCTCCGTACCTCGGAAAGCATGTTAAGCCGATAGTCCCAACTGTCATTTGTAGATCTTTGGCAGTCGTTACGGATTGTCAGAAGCCAGAAAATCTACCAGTCGTGCCACGAAGTACCGTTGTTAACCAGCTACTGTGTTGTGGAGGTCTGGGAGGCAGCCGCTCCACGTAAAATACTGGTATTCAGCTGAATCCGGTCTGACTGGAAGCCTATCCCAATATAGTTGGGAAAAGGCTAGGCAGATAATGAAAGGCCACTGACCGAAATTGCTTATGCGTGGTTGAATAACAAAAATGTTCACAAACATTATTTTGAAGCATGTACCTTGTTATTAACATTAATTTGTCATGGTTTCCAGGGTAACAGATCTGAGGACTTCCACGTCGATGAAAATAAGGCCAGGGAGGACGCCAGAAGCTTGCTGCAAGCTGGTAAGATACTGAACCTTATTACGTTAGAAATAAAGTATTTATTTTGCTGTAGCAAACAGTACCTATACTATGGAGAAAGTTATTTACAAATGAAATTGAAGCGTAAGCTTAGGGAATAAAGCATTTTATCGCGCTGGCAAAGATCATAGATGCAATACAAATTCTTGAGTTTAGTTATAATGATGTTAACAAGACTATATGCTTGTAAAAATGTCACACTTAATCGTGTCTGTGATATATACTTAAGCAAAAGTTGTTGATTTTATTACGAGGTATTTACCCAAGTATTAATAGAAATGGTTCTGTCAGAACGTATATTCACTTCATCATCATATCAGCTGAAAGACGTCCATTACTGGACATAGGCCTCCCCCAAAGGGAGGTGCCATAATCGCCACACTTGGCAGTCGGGTTGGCGATCGCTCTGTTGCAATGCACAGATAATGCTGCTGCCCATTCTCTGGTGAGTCCCTTAGTCGCCACCCACGACGACACCCACGGGAAGTGATGGAGGGCTGGTTATATTAACTTACAGTTTATAAAATACTTCAGCACGCTGCTTCGCCCAGTGTTTTATTCTCCCAAGAGAGAGTGCTACCGGGATTAAAAGTAGGTACCCTTTGTCCTTACCTAGGTCATGGCCCATATGTTTACCAAATTTGGACAAATCTGTTCAATCATTAAGGCTTGAAAATGTTACAAAAAGACCTGACAGACAAACGTTACAAACTTACGCATTATAATATTTAGAATAGATTGAAAATATTATTTGAAAAATGTTGGTATATTTAAAGGTTGGTACGTTAGATAGGAAGAGATAACATTTTTGTGGTTGCAAATCCTTTTTCGGTCTAAAAATATCCTGCTTCTAAAATCAATATATTTTTAACTAGTTGCCGCCCGCGGCTCCAACCGCGTGACTGTCAAAAAATATCCCAAGGGAACATATTCCCGGGATAAAAAGTATCCTATGTGTTATTCCAGACTATAATCTACCACTGTGCCAGATTTCATCAAAATCCATTCAGTAGTTTTTGCGTGGAAGAGTAACAAACATCCATCCATCCATCCTCACAAACATTCGCGTTTATAATATAAGTAGGATTAAATCAATACCATACAATATGTATAAGACACACTTTTAACTCATAACTTCATATAGTAAAATGTATTTGCTTTGTTTATCAATAAAACAAAACCTTAGTTTACTGATGTCCTTGATAAAACAACTGGCGATCATCGACTGAACGAAAATATCACACACGATCACGATATAGTTAAGCAGTTTTGGTTTTTATGATCATTGTTATAAGGTTTAAATTACAAAGATAAACGTGCATCCCACACATTTAAAATAAAAAATATGCATTTTGAATGTTATGATCGATGAGATAAGGTTTAATTTAAAATGATGGACGCACGCTCGTGTATAGCAACAACTCTACCTACCTATCATTGAGTTAACCAAAGTTCAAGTGCGTACAAATTTCATGGCTACTGGCAGTAATGTTTGAGCCTCAATACTTCTTGTCTGTGTAGGGGAATCTTGTGAGGTGTTTGTAAAATCTGTGACGAATGTATGGTAATTTCCATGTCAAAAATGTTAATCCATTGGCAAATCGTTAGGTACCTACCTACTACATATATTGTAACACTAGCGGACTCTCGCTAGTGCTGCTCTATTACTTAATATTTATTTCGGAGGAACTCGTGGCTAAATAATAACAGCCGAAAGGGTTGACCTTCACGGTTAAGCAACGCTTGCCGAGGTTGGCCTGTGGATGGGTGACCATCTTAATATACCGAGACTCCTCCGTGCCTCGGAAAGCACGTTAAGCCGTTGGTCCCGGCTGTCATTTGTAGATCTTTGGCAGTCGATACGGATAGTCAGAAGCCAGATAATCTGACACCAGTCTTGCCAACGAGTATCGTGTTACCCAGTTAATGGGTTGTGGAGGTCTGGTAGGCAGCCGCTCCTCGTAAAATACTGGTATTCAGCTGAATCCGGTTTGACTGAAAGCCGACCCCAATATAGTTGGGAAAAGGCTAGTCAGATGACTTAATATTTATTTCTGCATCAGTAAACTGTATAATTATGTGACAATCTATCTAACTAAATAAGCAAAATCTGTTTAATAACTGCATTTCCTACTCCTATGTTTAATGCATGCCGTGGCAGCCTTTAATTAAGGCTACACTATAAAATATAAAAAATATTATTAGTACTGTAACATGTGTTTTGGTGTATGCTTTGTTGGTTGTCCTTAATAAATAAATAATATAATATCTATAATAATAATATAATATCTTGGGACAACTCACACACGGTCATCCGATCCCAGAGCCTGTGCTATGGCAGCCAGACGACTGATAAACATACTTATATATTTCTAAATACATACATATTATAGATAAATTACACCCAGAAACAGAACAAATGATCATGCTCATCACACAAAGATTTGTCCTGGGTGGGAATCGAACCCACGACCTTCGGTCTAGCAGTCAGGGTCACTAACCACTCGACCAACAGGCCAGTCGAATAAATAGCAACTTCGTCTGCGTCACATTTTTCATGAATGCTCGGCTCCTATTGGCCGTAGCGTGATGTTATATAGCCTTCCTAAATAGGCTTCCCAACACTAAAACATTTTTACAAATTCTATTTATTTTTCTAATAAATAGTCAAGAATTACTGATCGAGTGGTAAATGATCAATTAATTATCGACCGCCGGGAGTAGAATATTTATTAAAGTACTAATATCGCTATTAAAAATAAGGGTTGGTGATAGAAGAGAGAAAATTTAGGGTGGCATGTATTTTCAAATGCCAAATTATAAAAAAAAATAAATTTTGTCCAAAAAATAAATGTTAGGGGTGGACAACCCTTATCCCTTAGAGGTATGAAAAATAGATAGTAGCCGATTCTCAGACCTACTAAATATGTATATAAAATTTCATAAAAATCGGTCAAGCCGTTTCGGAGGAGTATGGTAACTAACATTGTGACACGAGAATTTTATAAATAAGACGGGAATTTTATAAATAAGATAAAGTTTGAGATTTAACTTCGTAATATATTTGGCATCTGCCTTAAACGAGCGCTGGGACAGGAGTCCTCTCTTTTACTTTCACCAGACGCTTCCAAAGATCTGCCGAAAATCAATATGAAAAAGCGTCAAACGCACTGCTGTGAATGGTTGAAGTTGTAGAAGTTTGTGATTTCATTTAGTGACTAACATGTTTCTAATGATTTAGTTAACATATTTAAAATGGAGTTAATGAGTCACTGTTGACGTCAATCCATAGGGATGTCCTCCGTGTGAGTCAGTCATACCAAATATATTAATGTTACTGACGAGTTACGTTACTTCTTATTGTGAAATAAAGGCGGATTCATACTTGTGTGACGTCGGTATAGTATACTTTACATGAGAATCTGCTACCATGACGCACCTCGACATAGAAATGTCTAACTACCTTAGTTACCTTAAGGCGCTGATACGTCTTTTAATGATTTTAAATTGGACACCATGACTAAATAACTCGTCATAATTTTACTTCATGCATATTTTGCTAGACAACTTACTTAATTATTTAAATTAATGATTAAGAAAATGTTAAATGTATGTTTAAAATAATATTTGCACAACGCGGTAAATTAAAAAAAAAACACAAGCTGTCAAACCATCGGGCGTGTTTTTAATTAAATTGCCACCATCTCAAATACAGTTAAATCTACATTAATGTTATAAAGAGGAAAAATTTGTATAATGAATAAACTCAAAAACTACTGTGCCGATTTCAAAAATTCTTTCACCATTGCAAAACTACATTATCAGCGAGTAACATAGGCTCTATATTTTATCTCCGTATTCCCACGGGAACGGGAACTACGCGGGTGAAACCGCGTGACACCTGCTAGTTACCTATTAAGTATGACTTTTTATTTCAATGAAAAAGAATATTATCCGGAGTTTTTTCGACGAGACAACGATCCCATATTCCTTGCACTCGCACAAGGTTGCAAGCCGTTATAGTGGCCTTAAAACAAATGAAAGCGATGACTATCAATGACGTAGGTAGAGACGTCATTCAATTTTTGTTTATTTATATTTAGAGCCATAATGTGTCATTAGGAGTGCGCTGACCGATTGATATTCTAAGAAGAGCTAAAATTAGATTTCATAGTAATGCGAAGTCAAAGTCAATTTATTTATTTCAACTAGACCATTAAAAGGCACTTTTGAACGTCAAATTTACAGTTTGAAATTAAAATATTAGTGACTTCAGTTGTCAATTCGCAAAAAGTAGATTCTTATGGCGAAGAACGAACAAGAAACTCCATAGTTACTCTTTTCAAACATAAGTTTTACAATATTTTGTATACATACATTGATCAATTGATTATATTATGTGAGCACAATGCACCCAACATTACACTAATATACAGCACTCACTTATATACCAATAGGTACAACAAAGCAATACCAGCAGAGATAAAATTAAGTTTACTATCAAGGGGCATGGTACTCACATATTTACAATGCGAGTATGAATAAATACATAACGCACCTTTAAATTAAAACCGTTACTAAACGAAATTATAAAATTTTATAGGATAGCCAATATTAGAAAATAGTCACTGTTTTTAGATAGATGGCATTGATACCTCAATTCATGAAAATTTTCGTTTAGTAACGGTTTTACTTTAACCTTTTGAACGCCAGAGCATAAACGCATCGGCGTGCCCCCGACGCCAAGCTACAAACTCTCAGTACCTACTTTTTATCACATATTTGTGACGTTTGGCGTACAGGGCACGCGCTTGCTCGTCATGTATACGTGACAATGGCGTTCAAAAGGTTAAAGGTGCGATACGTTAACTATGGTGCTTGTATATTTTGTGGAAGCAAGATTAATACATATAGGTTAGTTTCTACCTGCTCGCTCGGATCGGTTTGAGTATCCGACTTGTCCATCAAGACTTATTCTCCTGTTTCAGGTGAGCTCCGCCTCGGTACTGACGAGTCGGTGTTCAACGCAGTGCTATGCTCCCGCTCCTTCCCTCAGCTGAAGGCCATCTTCCAAGAGTACCAGAACCTGACCGGCCATGACATCGATGACGCTATCAAGGCTGAGTTCTCCGGCGATCTTGAGAAGGCTTTGAGAGCTATTGGTAAGTTTTTATTCATTCCTAGCTTTTGCCCGCGACTTCGTCCGCGTGGAATAGTTACTTTTGGCAGCCATTTTTATTTTACAAAAACGCTTAAACATAATTATGTTTATTAATTTTTATCAAGTACCTAAATACAAAGGTTTCATGGTTTTTTCTTCAATAATGACGAACTCCCATACAAACTTCCACACCCCCTTTTCAGATTGTATTGTGTATTTAGCATGTCCTACGACAGATTGCTCTGGCTAATCGTGTTTATGGTCGATCAAATTTGATGGAGAAGAATAAGAAGCATAAAAAAATATATATTTAATCTTTTGAACGCCAGAGCATAAACGCATCGGCGTGCCCTCGACGCCAAGCCACAATTTTGCCGTACTTTTTGTCACATATTTGTGACGTTTGGCGTACAGGGCACGCGCTTGCTTGTCATGTATACGTGGGTATGGCGTTTAAAAGGTTAAAAAGCACAAGTCGCAATATTAAAGTTACGCAAACTATGCTATGTTTTACCAAACCTTTCTTGGTATTTCCAGTAAAAAGCGTGCGTAACAAGCCGCTATTCTTCGCGGAGCGCCTGCACAAGTCGATGAAGGGTCTGGGCACCAACGACCGCCAGCTCATCCGCCTGATGGTCACCAGGAGCGAGATCGACCTCGGCGACATATCTGACGCCTTCCAGACCAAGTACGGGGAGTCGCTGCAGAGCTGGATTGAGGTATGATCTATCTATACAAGTAAATAAACATTAAGTTTTTTTTTTTTATTTAATATAGGTTGCTCTCGACTCTAGTCTAGGTCATAGATACCAGAGACAATGTAATATAAAAATAACAGCTTTTTACTAAATTGTTGAAAGTAAATACGACACTTATAACAAAAACTTCATTTTTGTCTGTTTGTTCCGGCTGATCTCCGGAACGATTGGACCGATTTTGATGGGGCATTCACAGGATGGAGATAGCTGATCTTTTAAGGAGTAACTTAGGCTACTTTTATTTCAGAAAAAGAATTAGGGTTGCATTCAAAAACAATACATTCTTTTCACGCGGGATCACTGAAACTGCTGAACCTAGTTTGGCGGGACTTTCACTGGCAAATAGCTGATTTTATATGAAGTAATTTAAAATATAATCTAACTGGCTTATATGATTCCAATGCAGGGTCTCCCTCTCCCTTTGCCACTAAATTCTGTCTTTTGCTACTGCGGGCCCGTAGACCTCTCGGTAGCAGTCGACCTCGTGTAAATATATTATGTGACAAATATTTTTGCGTTTCTTAACCCCGCTGGCTGCGCATATGAAGTTTGTAAGCTAGGCCTGTTAGTGTGGCCACGACGGCGGTTTCGTTTGTTTCAAATTTGCGCTCGTCATCGCCACCGCTCTAGCCCCTCAATCTATTGGATGGATACCTATGTATATAATGTAAACTAATAAAAAATATATCGTTTTCAGGGCGACTGCTCCGGCCACTACAAGAAGTGTCTGTTGGGTCTCTTGGGCCTCTATTAAACGACAAACAAGGCTCACACTCCATCGACGCCTAAGTTTCATCAATATTTAAGGTCCATTTTTTATATTTTAAACTCAGTGGTTTTAGATGTCATTCACAATAATTCTTAAGATCGCCTGAAGTATCTCAATGTTTTTATTAATGTAAGTTTTCTATACTCTTTGAATGTGTCTACGCGTAATGTATCTTCGATATATAATTTTATTCGATTATCATATTCAAATTTAAATTATTATTTTTATTCGTATATGTGAATTACGGAATATATTCAGGTACGGGTTAAACAAAATTTCTTGTAAAAACCAAAACTGCGAAATCTTTCGCTTGCTTCGAAATTATTACAGAATATTTTATTGAGACGCATATAATTATAGTGTATTATTTCTTTTGGCTTATAACGTATGTCGTCTGCGTGATCTGAAAACGAGAAATCTCTAAAAAATTAAAAATAATTTATTGGAATTATAAAAAAAAATATATGCATTTTGAGTTAGACTCAAATCGTCTGTTAAACAATATGATATTATATTCATTTTTATAGTCGATTTAAAATCGTGCCTTTGACTTATATTGTGCCTGTAAAATGTACCTCTATACTCTGTGTTCAATAACGAATGCCCCACATTTTAAATACTGTAATCTCTACTAGTAAATACTTTTTAAATGCGCTTTGAAGACTATTAAAAATACATACAATACCAGTCAACTCTATTCGAGTAAGGTATGTTTATAATTATTATTCCTGCAAAAAAAAATATACAATATAATAGGCTTTTGTATGTTTGTATTAATATAGTTATTTCTATATTTAGTCTTAAGTCCTTTCATACTAACTACCAAGAATTTTTTTTTATAGTTTTATCCATTATATCCACTTCATTTAAGATCTGTCATAATTAGTTGGTAATAATTATTTATAAATTTATTGTTTTGATTTATATTATTAAATGTTTGTGTGCATTTACTTATAAATGTATAAAAATTGCCTGTTTTTATCGAATATCACAAATACTTGGATCTGAAATATCTTTATAAACACACGATACTAGTTTACGAATAAACATTTACGGCAAATAAATATTTTGTTTAATAATTATGGAAACTTCTCTTTGCATTTAAAATGTATCAATAGACATAATATTCTAAAATACCCATTAAATCATTTTAATTTATGATTTTCTATAAAGTTTTATTTCAAAAGGAATCCACAATTTTTTTACGAATAACTTTTTACACTACCTACGTAAAATAATATTAATGTCGTTAAGTTTCCTATATCTCCCACCTTTTTATTTAATGTAAAAAACATATTTAAAGTCACAACAAAAATTGTTCTATTGCTTTCAAATAATTGTTCTATCACGAAAAAAGATGGCGCTGTTATTGATATTACCGTAGAATGGAACAATGATACAAACAACGCACGCAAACAAAGCGTGTTTTTTTTTTGTTGACGCATGTATACGCGCTAAAACCGAATGTGCCGCAAATGCTTGTTATTCAAAGTAAAAGCGTGCCGACGATGCACCGTCGAAGCCCGTACCTACGCAACACAAAAGTGCTGGCTGCAACTTTTGCTATTTCGAGTTGTATAAAGTACGATTCATGGACAGGCTGAATTTTTTAATTTGAAGTAATTATAATTACGCTAGCTTCGTCATAGCTCAATATTCCCGCAGAATTACGGTGTTTATTGGAATAAGATAATAAGAAATTGTAAAATAAGACTTTATTATGGGGAAAGATGGCGTCAGTGTCGTTCCTACATGTTTTGCTTGTTCGTTGCTCCAGATCTCTCTGAATGTTAAATTTCTTCAATTTTATATCCGACAGTGTTATTGTATTTTTACACGGAAATATGTGTAATATATTTAATAAATGGTTATGTAAGCCGAATATTAATTGTTTTATTTACTTATTTCTTTTAATACAGTGTCCCAAATTCAAAAAAAAAAAAAAATGGATAGAAAACAGGTCTTTTCAGTTTTTGTATTTATGTTTTGCTAATTCTTGACTTCCTACGAATAAAATATCTTCGAATTTGACTCGCTAAATATGTATGTCACCGTAGCTTTAGCTAATGACTAGAAAAAACACACTGTACTTTTTAAATGATAGCACCCTATGACATTGCACAATAATATTTTATTTTATTATATTTCTTATTTAATGTAGCTTAATATATGACATTTAAATCTGTTTACCTGACAATTATTGATTAATTTAGATTGGCAATACTTACGATTATTATATTTATGTTGCATGCCATACGGCAGAATGTACTGGATCCAATTGTTTTTCCCCTTTACGCCATCAAAACTATGTTTTGCTACCTACATTCTTTGCAAATAAATGATTTCTGATTCTCTGATAATGCCAGTAAAAAATCCAGTTGGATGCGACAAAGGTTTTCGCGTTGTAACTTTAATAATGGAATACACTTACAAGTTGTCCTTTTCGCTACCCTCATCATCCTAAAAAGTAAATACAAGTAGGTAGGTGCTTTCATTTTTATACAGGTGTGCCGGGAATTGTGGTCATGTTTAGGATGGTGTTCTGTAGCTCTGCTGTAACAATAAGTATCAAAATAAAAAAGAATATTGACTTATTAAAGAAACCGGCCTCGAAACAACTACTTGAACGTTAAGAGGAAAACACTTTTCAAGCTGGTATAATCATCGGTCTGTACCTATATATACATATTACTCATATTTTTAAATTTTGATATTTTTAACCGACTTCAAAAAAAAAGGAGGAGGTTCTCAATTTTTAAATTTTTATTTTGAAAGAAAGAAAAATGTTTATTTGAGACTCGCACAAGACAAACAAAACAGTAAAATAAAATTAATTACTAAACAGTATAATAAAATAATTATCTGTGCGAGGCCAAAATGGATGGTGTTTTGGATGTTTGTTCAGCGATACTTTTGCCAATTGTCCACCGATTTGAATTATTCTTTTTTTGTTTGGAAGAGTATTTTTCCGGACTTGCCCCATTTCAATTTGGTGAAGATCTGATGAAAAACTTCGGAGATCGGCAACGGAACTCTTCAATATATAATAGGCAATAATAGCAAATATAATATGCAAATAATAGCAAATCTTCCGGGATTGCTGAAATCGCATGTGTGTATATTATTTAGGTACACCAGCTAATAACAACATCACGCCGCCGGTACGCTGCGAAGGGGTAGGTACGCAGATGTGTAGGTACAAGTCAACCATGTTTTTGGGATTATCTATTCGGGCATAACTTTATTGTTTATGAACCGGTCTTGACGATTAATTTTGCGTTGGGATTAGTTATAATTGAATTGGCATTGGACGTTGAACTTCAATGATAAACTAGTCAACTTTAAATCAATAAAATGCAGTAGAGTGAGATATGTCAATGTATGTTTATGTCAATCCCAAAGCAAAGTGGGTAGGTACTTAGATAATTAACTATGAGCTGGTCTGGACTTGGACTACGAAGTAACACACAAAGTAATTCCTTAAGGGGAATAGCGCAACCACTCATTATGGGAATAATAATTTAGTTTTGGGGTTATCACCTATAAAAAGTAAAAATAAAAATCTTTTTTCTAAAAATACAACTAAGTATTATAATTATTATAATTATAATTATTTGAAGATTGGTTGTATTTTTTGTAAAAAGTTTTTATTTCCTAAAATTGTATAGCAGATAAAGAACACCACCCTTAAGTTTAAATAACTTCACTCCGATATAAATAAATAGGTACCTATTCCCGTGGTTTTTACCGATACACTGTTTTACCCCAATTGGGTATTTTCCTGGAATTTCCGGGTAGAATCCCGTCACTTATTTTACTATCAATTTATTTGTTTATTATATTATATACTTAATTGTACACCACCAAAACTAAAAAAGGAGATATAAAACTAAAACACATATTAATGGGCGGCCTTATAGCATTCCGCGATCTCTTCCAGACAACCTGGGATGGACAGTATTTGCCTGGACATGTGTAAAACACGCGGACGTAAGGTTAAGAAACAACTTTTTACGATTAGCGAGATCGAATGCGGCGCAGGCGATAAGCGGCGGGAGCTATGACCGACTGGAGCCAGCAGCACCACTCCGACTCACTGGAGCCTGCAGCATCATCCCGACTCACTGGGATGACATCACCCCGACTCACTGGGGCACCGCATACCTACAGTTCCGACTCACCGAGATCTCTGCGACTTCCGTTTCCGACTCACTGGAACCAACCTTCCACTGACCTGGCAAGCATCTCAAGATGTACGGACGACTCATCCACTATCGCCCTCCCGTCTCCGGAGGGGAGTGATGTAGCGGCATCAATGCCGCCACATGAAAAACTTAGAAACGAAATTTGTACGGCAACAAAAAGAACTGCAGCGCCATCTACGCCGAACTAACATCGAAATCCTGCATCGCGCAAGCAAAGTTCTCCGTGCGATTTGAACATATATCTACAACAGTCCGAATTTCAACTATCGGGCAGTTGCCCACCAGACACAACAACCGTCTAGTTCGGAGGATCCTCCCATTTTTCAGTGGAGATGTGCGGGACTTTACTCTCTGTACCGCATACCTCCAAACATGAAATGGGGTTATCTACCTACTTATTATTACCAACAGGTACATAATCAAATCGTTTCTAATCACTACAACGCAGAAACCATATCTAGGTACCTTAAGATAAATATGACATTCATAAACCTTATGAACAGGTTTATGAAAGTCACAGATCTCCCCTTCCTCCCCGCACTGGAATTAGTTCACAAGTTAATTTGTTTCATCGTCCCAGTCGTTTCACGATGCTTTGCTCTAAGAACGTCGCATTAATCTCCGTCTTTGATGCTTTCAAGGAACCATTTAGGGCTGGAAATGAACGGTAGGTTGTTACGTACCTTCGTACAACGTGTAACCGAATACATGCAATACCTCTTAGGGACCATCGTACTCATCATTATTAACAACTTTCACATTGGGATTAACCCAAAAATCGCGAAAAAATATCGACTGCCCCATTGGTGCGCGCATAACTCGACAAAATGTACTTAACAGCTGATATTTTTTTTGCAAATTCGCGTTTATTCTGTAGGTAATACGTTGTATATTTCAATACTGTAGCGGATATCTGCAGAAATATTTTATCAGGTGCAATGAGGTATTTGCGGCCAAATATCACTGTAGGTACCCACCTACAGTGATAAAAGTCGAAAAGCGTCTAAAAGTTCCCCTTTGTCGCATTGTCGCGAAATCATACATTTGTCGTATTGTCACGCTTTTACTTTTACCTCCACTCATTCCTGAGAAAAAAGTTCGTCCCTTTGAGGTACGGAACCCTAAAAAAATATTCAAATCGATCTAGCGTTTTTCGAGTTTTTTGCGAGTTTCAAGCACGACATTTGTTGTTTAATTAAGTACCTAAGTATATAAATAATAGACTAGCCCGCGACTTCGTACGCGCAAATTCCATTTTCCCGGTTCCCATAGGAATTTTAGGACGAATTATACACCTACACCTTCCTCATGAATAACCACCCTATCCATTGGAGAAAATCGCATGAAAATCCGTTCAGTAGTTTTTAAGTTTATCGAGAACAGACAGACAGACGCGGCGAGGGACTTTGTTTTATAATATGTAGTGATAAGTAACTTTTAAAATGAAGGTGGTACCTACTCTAAATTCTAAGCTCCCCATTTACTATCATACTCAGTTGCATTAATCGAACATGTGCAGAAAACTATTTAATTGCTACCTACCTACGTAAATACTATAAAACGTTACACTGTTACATTCTCCCTGTGTAGTGAAATGGGAACTAAGTAGTTAGAACTGGAAAGTGCACTTACTGCTAGGTACCTACTTTTCAATTATTCGAGCAGCACTAACTCAACTTTTAAACGTTTATAAATTGAAGTGGGTTAGAAAGTATTCCTTTTTTTATAATATTAGGTATTATTTTTTGGTTGGTACCTCCGAAAGTAGTCAGCTGTAGTCATTAGGTGGGTAGGTACCTACGGATAAATTGTCAATGTTCAAAACATAGAAAATTTAAATATCGATTGTACTCGGGGCCGGCTGAGTCGTCCTGACGCGGGGGTACACGTATCCACGCGGCGAGACGATTTTGGACCGCCAGGCACTTCTTCTCATGCAACCGAGCGGGTGGGCGGGTTGCGGATAGCCCAGCTCCGGCTGGGGGACCGCCACCTGACTACTAGGAGTCGATCTCCCAGCCGGAGTGTCTCGAACAAGACCCCGGACAGGAGAAGTTTCCCGAAAGCCAAATCCCAGGCCAAGGGTTAACCTAGTACCCCATTATCCCTTGACTTACCTACTCCAAATTCGCACTCCTTCCTTCTTCCTCTACTCCCATCGGTCCAGAGGAAGGGCAACCTCGTAATCCAAAAAAGCCCAACAACCACAACCTAACAATGAAGCAGACAGTCAAAGAAGCTACCCAGGTGGGTCCCGGCCAAGCCGGGGAATCCCATGCCGACTCGTCGGTCAGCCCCCATCGTATTCTGGGAGGGGGCAAACTACTGCTGTTAGAGGACGCGCCTTCAGCGCGTCAGGCTGCTACTACAGCGCCAAATATATGCACAGACTCGGCTGCGGTACACGCGCCAAACACACCGAAACCGGCTGCGGTACTCGCGCCAACTAACACAGACTCGGCTGCTACTCAAGCGCCACTAACTACCCTGACCAAGCTTTCCACGAGCGCCTGGCAACAGAGCATCGTCCGGAACAGCTTTAGAAAAAACCCTGACAATGACCAGAAAGTGACGGGTAAGGCTGCCGGTTCAGGTGGTTCCATCCCGACCCCAGCGGGCGAAGTACGCATGCATCAGCGCGAAAAAACCTTAGCTGGGGAGAGGAAATACGGCGACCGGATGGTCGCCCCAGAGAAAGTACGCGACCAGCCGCGAGTCCGCGAGGGTTTAACCCAGCGCGAAAAACGGCCGGACGCGGAAACGCGCGACCGGGGACGAGTCCGCGAAGGGGAAACCCAGCGCGAAAAATCTCCGGAAGCGTTGGAACCCACCGGAGCTGTAGGCCAGAACCCAGACCGACAGAGACGCGACACCGAAAGACCACCGAGAAGGGCGAGGGGGAAGCGGCTTCGGGCCCCACGCGGGGATAACCTGGAGCCCAGAAATCTTCCGGGCACCTCCTTCAAACCACAACCTGAACCTAGCGGCTCGGGTGCGGCGAAGAGGGAACGTCCGGATGACACGGCTTCGCCGAGCACGCTTCAGGGAAACCCGAAACGTGTGAGGACCCAAGCTGCTCAAGGGGAGCAGAGAACCTACGCGCGAGCCACGAAGGACATTCCGGCGCGACTCTCCGTAGCGATCTGCTTCTCCCCCCCCTCCAGAGACCTGACACACACCGAGGCGACACATATTCGGACAGAACTGGAAAGACTGGTTATGGAAACCGACCCGACTAAACCACTCCCGGCCTTCCGCGGCTACCCTCGGGTAACGGACGGCACCGTGCAGATGTGGTGCTAGGACGACAACTCCCTGACCTGGCTTACCCTGAATGCGCCCAAAATAAGACTCCCAGACACTGACCTGACTCTGACCGTCATGCGACAGACCGACGTGCCTACCCGTGTCAGAGCTGCGCTCTTCGTTCCCAGGTACAATGGGGACATAGCGCGGCTCCAGAGCATTCTGATTCGTCAGAATACTTGGTACGACATCGGGAGGTGGTCACTGTACAGGGCAACTTCTGTCGGTGGGGATAACCACTGGACATATTTGACCCTGGGAATCCCGACCGATGAAGCCGAAAAGGTGTTGGGGCGGGAGAGACGTATATCGTACCTTCTTGGGTCCATATACGTCCGCTTCTACCCCAAGGCCCAGCCCGCTGACGTCAGGACTGACACCGAGACTGTGACTGAGACCACAGAACCGACCCAGACAAACGACCAAGACATGACCAGACTGGAGGAGGAAATGGCGAGAGCAGCGATGGCTGATGCAGAGGTAGACTCTGCACCATCTACATCACCAGGGTGGACAACGCACTTGCTCGCATCCTCGCCGACTCGAGAACTGGCCCGGAATGGAGGAGGGAGGGAGACTGTCCGATGGATCCGTCTCCTCCTAACCCACCACCACCGTCGACGTCGCCCACACCTAACACCATCCAGATCATACAGGCAAATCTCCAGCATAGCCAAACTGCCACCGCTAGCCTGCGCAGGGCGCTGGAGGTGCAACCACGAACAATTGCCCTGATACAAGAGCCGTGGATCAGAAATGACAGGATATGCGGCCTTGGAAACATCGGAGGTAAACTAACACTCAATACAAGTAACACCAATAAACCACGAACCTGCATATTCACACCTAAAGACGTACCTATTACGCCACTAACTCAATTCTGTTCCAGAGACCTGACAGTGATCAGGCTTCAAACCGACAATAATATCCCGGATCTTGTACTAGCCTCGGCGTACATGCCAGGCGACGACGAGAACTGCCCACCTAAAGAGATGACTGATTTGGTCCAACACTGCGAGAACGCCAACCTGGACCTCATCATCTGCACCGACTCAAACGCTCATCACCCACTCTGGGGCAGTGAAGTATCGAACACCAGAGGTGAGGCACTATCCACATATCTTTTCTCGACTAACCTTAACATCGTAAACCACGGCTCTGAACCCACTTGGGTCACTGCTAGGGGACAAACGATCATAGACCTAACGCTGGCCACAGATAATGCGACAAAAATCATCTCTAATTGGCGCGTGTCCGACGAACCCTCTTGCTCTGACCACAGGAGAATTCGTTTCACACTAGTAGCCAACACAAAAAAGCCCGCACCCAAGCGAAATCCGCGCCGAACAAATATACCTCAATTTAAACGCCTCCTAGCTTCTCTGCTAAATGGGCACCAGCTGCACCAAGCTCCAATCACAGACCCCACAGAACTAGAAAACACGGTAACAAAACTAACCGATTACATAACCGAAGCATATCACACGTGCTGTAAACTAACAGCATCACACACCAAGGGTAAGGGTAACCCCTGGTGGAACACAGAACTTAAAAAACTCAGAAGTACACTTCGCAAACAGTTCAATAGAGCAAAGAACACTAGACTCCCTGTAGACTGGGAAACGTACAAAAAAACCCAACACACATTTAAGAAACAAATCAGAATCGCCAGGAAAACTGCTTGGCGGAAATTCTGTGAATCCATAGAATCAAACAACGAAGCCGCCCGAGTAAGGAAAATCCTATCAACTGAACAGGACCGCACTCTCGGCGCACTAAAGAAACCAGATAATTCATACACACAAACAGACCAAGAAACCAGCAGAGTCCTTCTGGAAACGCACTTCCCAGACTGTAATCTTCTTGAGGACAGAGTGTGGGCAGGCGAATCAGGACGAACCCCTGCTGACCAAGACTGGTCTACAGCCCGGAATATAGTAACAGAAGATCGAATAGCATGGGCTATAAAGACCTTTCAACCATATAAATCCGCAGGACTAGATGGCATCTTCCCAGCCCTGCTACAATGGGGGGAGAGCATCATAACACCATGGCTGCTAGCAATCTACCAAGCCTGTATAGCACACAGATACGTACCCCTAGCATGGCGCGAAGTGAAAGTCATTTTCATTCCCAAACCGGGAAAAACAGACTACACACAACCCAAAGCATACAGACCAATAAGCCTGACATCCTTTTTACTGAAAACCCTGGAGAGGCTCTGTGACAGATACATTCGGGATGGACCCCTACGCCAATACCCACTCCACAGACAACAACACGCCTACTCCGCGGGGAAATCAACAGATTCTGCGCTGCACAGCGTGGTCTCAAAGATCGAAAGCGCTATAAACCATAAATGCTCCTCACTGGCTGTCTTCATTGATATCGAGGGCGCCTTTGACAAAACCATGTTTCAGAGTATTAGCAAAGCCCTCGGAAAGCACGGTGTGGACACGACCCTGAGCGGCTGGATCACAAACATGCTCAAGCAAAGAGCTGTACAAGTCACAATAAATAACACAACAAGGGCCATTGTGGCGAAGGGCTGCCCCCAAGGGGGGGTCCTTTCACCGTTACTATGGAACCTCGTCGCAGATAATCTAGTTAAAAGACTCAATGATAAAGGATACTTTACCGTTGGCTACGCAGATGACATAACCATAATAATAAACGGAAAACACGAAAACACGATATGCAACCTCATGCGCCAAGCCTTGAAAATAGTAGAGGACTGGTGCAAAGAATATCAGCTAGCAGTGAACCCTGCCAAAACCGAACTAGTCCTCTTCACCAAGAAGAGGAAGTTACCAACACTAGAATTACCACGGTTCTTCGGAACCACCCTCAGCCTTTCGACTGAAACCAAATACCTGGGTATATATCTGGACAAGCAGTTGAATTGGGCGAAGCACACTGAACACACCACCACAAAAGCCAGTATATGCATGTGGCAATGCAAACGCATGCTAGGTAGGAACTGGGGTATTAGCCCCAATACAACCCACTGGTTATACACCACAGTTATCAGACCGATAATCACGTATGGTGCCTTAGTCTGGTGGCCCAGGACCGACTTGAGCACAGCACAGAAAGACCTTGAGAAGCTGCAACGGCTTGCCTGTGTGGCAATCACTGGCAGTATGAGAACGGCACCCACTGCGGCCCTGCAGGCTATGCTGGGACTGCCACCACTGCACCTTATAGTGCAGGAGGAAGCGGCCCTAGCGGCCTTCAGGCTCAGCACAGCTGGCACTTTAGGTAAAGACTCTAGAATCAAACATACACGCATCATGGAAGATGCCGTAAAACGACAACCCATGATGTCATCACCCAATGACAAAGCTCAAAAGATGCACCATTTCCAAAAGCACTATAACATAGTGCTAACACAAGAATCGGATGACCACTCAGGTCCCAAAGAGCTGAGAATCTACACTGATGGATCAAAGACAAGTACCGGAACCGGAGTTGGAGTTTACTCCAGCGACCTCAACATTAGAATATCCAGACCACTAGGAAAGCTCAACACCGTTTACCAGGCGGAATGCATGGGCATTATCCTAGCGATCCATGCCATAGAAGCCAGGGGAGTCACGGACACTCATATTCGTATACTCTCCGACAGCGCCTCAGTTCTCCAATCCCTAAATAGAAACTACACCACCTCGAAACAAATACAAGAATGCCACAATGCACTAGAACGCGTCACGGTGACAAACCGCAACACCGTGACGCTGCAGTGGATAAAAGGTCACAGCGGATCACTAGGAAATGACGCGGCCGATGAACTGGCCAGGAGGGGGTCTGGTACGATGGCTGTTGGACCCGAACCCATAGTGCCACTCCCTTTCACCCAGCTACGCACGTGGCTACAAGAACATACCCACACACAAGCAGAACGCTGGTGGACCTCGGCACCAGGCTGCAGGCAGTCCAAGGAGGCTATACCACTCCTAAACAATAAACTTACCAAGCGCCTTCTGCGACTGGATAGGGGCAGCCTGCGAATGGTGGCGGGGACCATCACCGGACACTGCTCACTGAATAAGCATTTCCACACACTAGGTATAACAGACAGTCCTCTGTGCAGAGCATGCATGGAGGAGGAGGAAACGGTGTCGCACGTGCTCCTTGAGTGCACAGGCGTCGCCGATATACGTAGACAAACGATAGGAACACCAAATTCACTCACAGACACCCTGAACTCTTTAGGAGGACTGATCTGCTTCTGGAGGGAGGTCGGCTGGTTGGAATGACGGCCACCATGGCCCACGCACAATGGTCCAACATCAGGACTAAGTGCGGAAACCATACCCCAATAGATAGATAGATAGAATATCGATTGTATCGTAATATCGAAAATTATGATACCTATCTAAGCTTTAAATGTCTAATAAACTTTTAATTCTTAAGACTCGAGACTTCTCAAGACGAAGGGGATATCGGGGCTGACAGACAGATACTTTATAATCTATCGGCTTTTGCAATTTAAACCTGTAAAGAGGAATTGACAACTCTTTTCATGAACAACTCTTTCCTATTATGAAAATATAATATACAATTTCACGCGATATTTTACAATCTTCCGGCGTTTACAATTTTCCGGTGACAGATATAAACAAATTGAACTATTTTAAAACTAAGTATATATTATTATATTGTAGTCTACGCTCGGACTGAAGTAAAACCTTCAGTGGCTGTCGCAATTTTACCCTCGCTTTTGTCGCGTCGTCGTAAATGCATAGCGAGGGTAGGCACATTCGAAATGAAATGTAAATAAAGTACTGTTCATAATGAGGAAGTATGTGATTAATTACCAAATTAATCATTTGTAGACACGGAGTATTTAGCAGTTTGATTAAATTTCCAGACAGATGTTACTTGACAATTAAATAATCTGTCTCATGTGGATACTTCACAATAAATCGCGGCCTTGGTAACATTTTCCGAAGGATTTTGAAGGTAAATTACTTTCCTGAATTACCTGGTACCTGGTACCTTATTGAAATATGGGGATCTGCCGCAAAAACTATCCTAATGCCTTTACAACGAACCCAGAATAAAACTATATAAAACATTATACCATTATCACTACCTTTTATTTTTTTTATTTTTTTTGATGTCGAGGGGAAATCCTCATGGAAATCCTCCACCCTGGGGTGGGTGGAGGGGTCTGTCTCTTACTGACTAAAACCACCCCGGTGTTCCATCTCCCACCTACGCCGGGGATCGCGGGAACGAATGCGACATCCACAATCCGCTGCGGGCCACCTCGAGTCAGCGGGGGGAGTGAGGTGTTTGACTCCCCCCGCTACGTGAAAGAGGGGCGCACGGGAACACCACGCGCCGCCACCTCGGGTCCGGATGAATGGGGGGCGACGGACATCCCCAAGTCCGCCACCCCTGGACCCAATTAGGGGGGCCGGAAGAAGGCAGCGTAAGCCCTCCTTCGACGCCCGATGCGCCTGCTGCGGGCTGGGAGAGCGGTTGAGATTTCCCTCTCCCTTTCCGCAGCCTCCTTCTGCGCGATAACTGTCTCGCAGAAGGAGACCACCGCGTCCTAGGACTCCTCACCGCCGACCATAGCATGAACTACGGCCGGCAGCGAGAAGTCACCGCCTACCACAGAGATGAGGGCACGGCGCGGCTCCTCCCAAGCGGCACACTCTGCCAGCGTATGCCGCGCCGTGTCCTCCCGACAGTCGACGCAGTGGTGACATCGGGCGTCCGGCTCCCTTCCTATGCAACACAGGAACTTCCCGAAGCAGCCATGCCCCGAGGGGACCTGCGTCGCACGAAACGACAGGGAGCCATGCCTTCTCCCGAGACAGAGGTCGAGCACTGGCCGGATGGCCTCGATGGTGATGAGGCCGGCGGAAGGGCTCGAAAGCCTGTACCATTATCACTACCTTACTCCAACTAAAACACTATTTGAAAAAACCAAATGATTAAATCTCAAACAACTATACACATACGGTACCTGCATTCTAATAATAAAATCATCACAAACAGCGTACAATCAAAGCTAAAATTACATAAAAGCAATATCACACAACCTAAGAAATAAAAATTAATTACAACGAAGACAAGCTCGGTCAAACTACGGTAAAAAAACCATATTGTTCGAAGGAGCACAGCTGTTTAACGACCTACCAAATGACGTCAAAGATTGTGATAATATTAACAGATTTAAACTAAAGCTGAGAAATTACGTTTATGAAATGTAGTCATATCGCATATTCAATGTTAGCAATTACATACTTCCTATTATATTTGTTTTGTATAACTTCACCAACACGCATCGGAGGCAAAATGTATTTATTTAGATATAAACAATTACTTTGTATCTCATTGTAAGTGAACCTATGTATTGTTCTTATGAGAATAAATTCTTTAAACCGAAATTATAATGTACTGATATAATGTAACAGTAGGTAAATTAGTAACAAAATGTTAATTTATAACGCATTAATGTTTTATTTTTTTAAATTTAGTATACCTATATCAAAGCGGAAGGGCGTGCCAGATCCTTATTGACTCAAATCCATCCGTTCCTCCTAAAGCCCTTTGCGTTCCAGGGCCGCGGTGACTCTTTCGAACAAATTCCGCAACCCTGGCAGGTACCTACGCAATTATCTTGCAAGCACAATTTCTGAATGCTGGACTTTTCTTCAACCGTCAGCTTTGCGTTTCAACACGGCAATGCTGCCGGTGTTCTGGACACTTTCCCACTGACAGCGATGTGGATGATTTTAGGGTTCCTTACCCAAAGGGTAAAATGGGACCCTATTACTAAGACTCCGCTGTTCGTCCGTCTGTCTGTGATAGTTAGACAGTTGGAATATTCACAGATGATGTAAGTATTCTGATGCCGCTATAACAACAAATATTAAAAATCAGAATAAAATAAATATTTAAGGGGGTTCCAATACAACAGACGTGATTTTTATGCCGTTTTTATAAATAATAATACGGAACCATTCGTGCGCGAGTCCGACTCGCACTTGGCCGGTTTTCCTTAATGCCCGATGATTTAGTTTTTTTTTATATACTTACGCGTTTGTATATAATATTGTGAACTTATTAATCTGGTTGTTTATTAGTATTTAATTTAGGTTACCTGAACATAATTATGAATACAAATACAACTTCCAATTTCAGCAACGCCAACAAACCTTACTTATCTAAATTTATTAAAGTATTTTGTTAATTGTATTTATCTACCCTCGTCCGTGTGTCACTGCGGGGTGCCAACTGAAAACCAGCGCTGGGTGTCGGACCCCCAGCAAATGCTGAGATAGTAACCCTTTCAGTATGGGTAAGCACAGCGCTATTCTGTACCTACAGTACGCGTCAAACAACTTTGCCACTCTGAAGTTCGTCACAAATTCGCAGCGCAGTAGTCTATTTTACAACTGATCATAACACCGCGCATGCGGGGTCTCGCGGAAGCTGGCGCGTGTAGTGGCGTCTCAGTCGCTCGAACACGTTCGATGCTTACTCGTGTCTCGCTTGCTCAATGCAATAAGACTGTCGATGCCATTAGTGTTACACATTGTTATTATTTTTAATTAGTTGTATTTTTTATTGTTTCGTTATCTTCTTATTAATGCCCCACAAATTTATTTATGGAAGGAGTTTCGGAAATTTTGTTCGATAGTGACTGAGATACTAAAAGACTTTATATTGACTAATAAATTTTATATTGAACTAGTTTGGGTAATGCGCTGTCCCCCCGTTTGTGTTTGTGATCCACCTTCGACCTGCGACAACGTGTTAGCTGGCTATAGGTACTTCAAGTGAGTGCAAGTACCTTTAAATTTAGCTTTCATTTATTTGGTGCGAAGGTGCGAACACAATACCTCACTTTCAATATATATAATACCTATACTTATTACCTTCTTATGCATTTCTACCTACTTATCTTATAATCGCAAACTGCTTCTACAACTTTATTCAAGTAAGTAAAAAAAACACTATTCAAGAACATACATCTGATATATCATATAATACGTATAAAACAATTTTTTTTACGCGATTGCACCTGCGCGGTTCTCACAAACACCCTTCAGAGAGGCAAAGATGCTTGATCAAAACTATACTATTATTTTTGTTTCTTTGTCTTTTTTGCTGTACGTTTAAGATACAGGTTTTGCCTACATACCTACCTGTTGACAAAACCTGTAGGTATCTTAGTGCCACTGAAATGGGGTATTAAAGCATCTACCCATCTCTACCCATTAAGTACTTCAGAAACTCACACCAAGTAAAACATATTGCAATCAAGCTAACACGTTTACTTATAGTTCAGGAGAGCGACCTGTTTATAGGCAAGGAGCTCACGAGTGACGACGCAAGTTTAATAATATTTGCTAGCATTTACGACGAGTCGAGTTAATCATAACTTTAACCAGGAAACCTACTTGTTTGTTGTATTGAGATGTATTATCGCAGTAACAGTTTCTATGTCACCGGAAAATTGCCGACTCAGTAAGATTGTAATAAATCTTTATAAGATTATAATTTCTCGATATATTATGAAAATACATTTTGTATTTTTTTTTAATTGATTTATAGTATATAAAACTCATATATATATACTCGTATACAAAAATCTAATAAAGATTGATTACAAACTTACGGATTCTGCAATTTTCCGGTGACATATACAATCAATCCCATCCAAATTCAATAGTTTCCAAAATATCCGTGTCTTATTAAGAAAATATAGTTAACAATTTTACGCGATATTTTACAATTTTACGGCGTTTGCAATTTTCCAGTGACATATACAACTTATATTTGTTGTAATTTGCACCGGAAAGGTATTTGAGAGATTATGTCTCGATAAATTGTCAACTGAACATTTCTTTGTTAAAAAAAAACAAAATTCTATAGTCTATCTTATTATCTTCTGATATTTTTGCACCTGTCATGGCATCTCCCATCACCCTTGTTGACTGTTATAGAATGACTAGGTTTTGCCCGCGACTTCGTGCGCACGTATCTCGTTTCCTCCCTTTTCCGTATAGCCTACAATACTACAGCAAAAAAATTTCAATATCAATACACACATAAAATAAAACAAATAATAAATTCTAATACGGCACATATTGACTGCAATAATATTGGATAGAATGATTTTAGTCTAGATTATTTGATGGGTCCCGATTGTTGCAGTCAATACCTATGTTCCGTATAATAATACTTGTTTATAATACTATATAATACTTGTTTTATTTTATGTGTGTATTGATAATTAAATAATTTTAATGTTGTAGTAATTAAATTGCTTTCTACACTTCTGGACAGAACTTGTTTCTTTTTCGTTTCAGTTTTATTTATAGTTATTTTTTACGCAGTTTTTACGAGTTTTCTATACTTTAAATTGTTTTGGTTCTTTTACATTTTTAGTTAAATTAAAATATGGTCTGGTCATGATATACAATTTTAAAATCCTCATGATGGGCCCTTTAATTTGATACCCACACTGGAGTAACAAAAAAAAAAAAATAATGCACTATTGCGCTGTGCAAAAAGAGTACTTTCTTAGGCAATACCTTTTTTTAAAATCTTTATTTATTTACAGGGTTTTTTCTAAAAAGAACATGTCACCCCGATGATTGAAGGCAATACCTTTGACCCGCTGATAGACCTAGCATTTTTCGGGCCAAAACTAATTATTTAATGGCTGAAAGCGTACTTTTAATAAAACAATTTTAACTATCAATAATTATTTCCGGAGATTGATTCATATAAACAAACAATTTCACCTGTTTATTTTACGTGTCATTATAATAATGAAAAGCCTAGATCCTTGAATCTGCGACTGTCTTTTATGTTTTTTTAAAGAAATTGTACTTTCACTTCTCAATTCAAAAGCACAAATTCCATAAACCAACTAGTTAGAACTCAAAATCAAGAAGAAAAATCGATCCATAAATTCGGTATGATGAATATCCGTTTAAATTATGATGGATAACGCTTACAACAAAAATTATAACAGAGCCGAAGTCGAACGCCATATTTTGAAAGAGGGGATGATGAATCGGGTATCAGATATGCAAACAAAATGCAGCCAATCAATTAACTTCCTCCTGAAACTTATTACAGAAACTTGAGGATTTTCAATGGGATTTATATTTACAGTAACATCGCAGGGAAAGGCAGAAGGTTCATATAGCGCAAGATGCACCTTCTGCTATTTGTTTATTAAGAGGTTTTTTGTTAGTTTAATGTGGATAGATTTATTTATTATTCCAACAATGTGGTCCACAATCACACAGCCTAACACGATATAACATTATTTCAGGATCTTAGTTACAAAGCAGAAAACAGCCTAATAGAAAGACTAAGTTAATAAACATATCTATTAATATATCGTAACATACCCATTTGAATACCTACTATGAAAACTGTTGACGACTTAAAAGTTGTAAACAAGTCACTTTTCAATCTATTTAAGTCAAGTCTATTGTAGTTGGCGGGCCGCGCGAGGGAAAGGCAAGGCCTTCGCCCCAACCGCCGCTACAGGAGAAGACGCCCCGGGCGTCGGGAGTCGCAGGGCGATCCCCACCAGGCCCCCGGCCACCGTAGGCGCGGGCCTGCGGACGGCGAGCGTTGGTTGGCTCGCTGTCCGATCACCACCAGGCCCGGGTCGATGATGCGTTGTGTTTCACGCGCGCCTTAAAGAGATGTCAGCGTAGAAGACGGGGCCCGCTAGGGCCAGAGCCTGCCAGGGTTGCGGAATTTGTACGAAAGAGTCACCGCGGCCCTGGAACGCAAAGGGCTTTAGAAGGAACACGGATGGGTGTTAGTCAGTAAGAGTCTAACAGGCCCATCCGAGAAGTCATTTGATGATTTCCCATCGTTAAAAAAAAATCTGTTGTAGGTGTGGCATTTATTTTAGTTTAATTATAGATTTTATGCCTCCAACTGCATCAGTCTGCTGATATGTATTATATAAAAAAACAGCGAATGCGAGTCAGAGTCGCGCGCTAAGGGTTCCAAAAAAATCATATTATTAAACATGTGACTTTAAAATTAAGACCCGTGAGAATTCATTAGTGCTGTCAATAGCAAAGGTACCAAAAAAGCCGACAGCATTGTAACGTTGAATGTAAATGCTGATTACTTAAGGTATTTTGACTTTTAAGTACCTACTTAATTAGGTCTAAGATCATTCAGGAATGGATTACACTTCCGCCTATGCGGCGCTACGAGCTATGGTGTTACATCGCTACGCCGCTACGCTGCTACGAACATTCGAGACGGGTAATAATTGCAATTTTGATTAGCTATTCATGCTTGTCATAAATGCGAGATTTAGCTCTCCTACACCTCAACCTTCATAAACATGTAAACGTTCAATATACATATTAGTTACGCTCAGAGACTAAAAACGCTTGATATAAATGTATGATTGTTTGAAGCCAAACTGTATGATAGTGCGGAAAAGTAGTAGCTGTACCGAAAACATCAACTGCTGTTTTTAGCATAAAAACGTTTTTTCTTACGTAACAAAAAAAAACAAATGATATCTGAATTCGAAGAATTTATATGAATAAACTACCAGTTCTAGTACCTATTGAAAATAAAATTCAATCGGAAAACCCAAACGCATTCGTTTATAACGCGGCTAACTGATCTGGAATGGTTCAAAAATTTAATTTAGGATCAAATAAAAGGGCTCAACTGGACAATTTGAACGCCAATACATAATAGGTTATGTACACCTATACATAACCTAACAGGTTTTAAAATTAAGTTAATAAAATACATAAATGCATTTATTATTTCGCTTAATGAAATAAGTATTTTACATCTCAAAAACAAAATGGTTCTCTTAAAGAGAAAATAAACTAAATTTACACGAAGTAGGTAGCATGTAGGTACGTAGTTTTATTACTGAATTAAAAATATTGTTATAAAAATTTTATTATTTTTAAAATGTTACCTACCTATGCTTGTAAATTTACGAAAATCTTTAGATTATGATTTTACGAACATAAGTTTTTGTCTACTTCGCAATAACATTTTTTGTTGTGAATGAGCACAGCCTTCAAAAAGTCTTCAGCGGATCTTAACTTTTTACTAACAACCCATGTCATCATAACTTTGTATGGCTGTCAATTATTATGAAGCGAATATCACGTTTACTGTCACATAGGTAGATACTAAATGAAGTAAATAAATCGGTAGTAAAAAGGCTCCCACAGACTGTGGCGCGCAATGCGATAACGAGGCGACGAGGCGTTTTTGTAGATATTGCTACAAATGGTTCTGCAGACTAATAGATATCCTATTTTGAAAATTCTTCAACTGTTCCACACTATTACAATATCCAAGCACGCCTCAAGATGTCAACATAGGAGACGGGACCCGCTAGGGCCAGAGCCTGCCAGGGTTGCGGTATCTGTTAGAAAGAGTCATTGCGGTCCTGGAACGCAAAGGGAAGGAGAAGGAACACGGATGGGTTTTAGTCAGTAAGAGCCCAGGCCCTTCCGCTCCACCCAGAGCGGAAGAAGTCATTTGATGATGTCTTATCCCTAAAAAAAAAAACAAAATGGCGAAACCGCGGTAAGAAGCTAGTCTAAGAAAAAAACACATGAAAACGAATTACGCATAGGTAAATGAAATCACGAAAACGGGAACACAAAAAAAACCACTTCCACGAACTTAATTTAAAAAGCACATGCTTGATATCAACTCAAATTCCAGTTCAGGAAGTTACGACCGATGCACAGATAATACCTACATACGTGGGCATAGTACTCAAATGTAACCCATATAAATTGTGGTGACTTAAAGAGTAAGAACTATAATCAATGTATTTTTTTATATAATATTAATAGGAAACAAACAAAAATTATTTATTTTTCCCTTAACAGTAAGGTACTGTTCCACCAACTTGATCGGGTTGGATTATCGTTAAAATGTATTGATAACGTTCCGTATTTTAGCATGTCCCACGACAGATTGCTCTGGCTAATCGAGGGCGATCAAGTTTGATGGAGAAGAATAAGAAGCATCTATAAAATCCTAAAGTTAAAAGAATCAAATTTATTTAATAAGTATCTCAGAAACTACTGAGTAAAAAAAACGGTACTTTAAAAAACTCGACTGCGTTTCTGGGTAATTTGGAAATGAAAAAACCCTGAAACAAGAAAGTCGTCATACCCGATTGCAGAATGGGTGGGTAAAGAATCTTGGCGATTCTTAAGATAAGTGCAATCGGGTTTTTAAGTTTTTGAAATTACCGTTTTCTTTTTTTAAATTAAATATTGTTTTGATATACCCAGTGTCACTCTTACAGTTATACGAATCTTACGACACTTCTCAAGCTAAAATCCATCGAGCCGTTCAGGCCGCAGAGCGTGCCAAACAATTATACATACCTACATACTCTCGAACAACATAACCCTCCTTCTGGCGCAGTCGGGTAAAAAAATGTACAGAAAGTAGTTCTTCTCTTATAGATTAGGTATAGGAAAACCTGTAAGAAGTTGAACGTTGAAAGAAATTGTGATGCGGTAGGAACCCTTTGCATGCGCGTCCGACTCGCACTTGGAGGGTTTTTATTTTAAGATTTCGACCCACATTAAAAGCTGTGAATATGTGTTTATGAATAAAAATTCATAAGCACCTTCTGAAAGAATTAAACGTTACCCTCTAGATGAACTTACTTTAATATTTTCACTAATAAATTGCCTGTAACACTTTCAAAAATATCGATAGCTGTAAAATTTAACGGATCGCAAAGTGTGTTCAGTGCCTAAGTATCTACAAACTGTAACTATGCTTATTAACAAAGTTACTGGCATATTCGTTGGCCCAGCGCGATTCATTAGCATAGGCTATGCGATTAATTGCCTTCTATATAAGTAGTTATTTCCACTGCTCTCATAGTACGAACAATTCCAATGAGTAAATTGACAGTGTTATCTATATACCTACGTATTGCGTTATGGTGGGTCCATACGACACAGACTTCCACAAACTTGTATAGAATTTTGTCTGTGAAACAGCAATGCAGACAAATGTCAGTATGGTGGATTTTTTTATAATTCTGAGTTCATGGACTGTACAGTAAGTCCTGTATCGTGTGGACCCACCATTACTCAAGTATGGGAGCTCGTGGCTATAAAATAAGAGCGGCAGGAGTTAGCGACGCTTGCCGAGGAAGGTCCGAGGATAGGTGACCATTTATTACATACCAAGGATCCTCCGTGCCTTGGAAACCACATTTAGCCGTTGGCCAGAAAGCCTGAAACCAGTCTTGCCAAGGCGTATCGCGTTACCCAGTTTTTAGGTTGTGTATAGACTCAATTTATAGAAAATTCTGGTTGATGATGGCGCATGCGTTGGATCATTTGGCTCCCTTCATAATAGTGGAGCCGAATTATGCTAGCGCATGCGTCATGTTCGTGAGCGGGCGCCGTCAGCTGGATTTCTTTGAATTGTTTCTTTTTTACTCCAGACGCTTTTCTCCTGCCCGTCTTTTACATCGTTCTCACATATGTTTAATTTCAACATGAATGATGTAACCATAAGTTTGTAAAAAAAAATATTTTTATAAAAGAGTTTCCGTGGAGTTTCTTGCACGTGCTTGTTCATAGAGATCTACGCTTTGGAACGTGCAAATAACTTCATCTTTTGACAGACCGACCTTGCCAAAACTAAATGCTTGGAGTTTTTTTGAGTTCAGAGGTCAGAGAGACTGTTGCTCCATGTAGAAAACTGGTTGGAACTGGTTGGTGGATTGGAAGTCTGGTAAGACTGGAAGTCGACTCCAATATATATATGTATAGAGAATATATTGGAAAATCTGCAATCTGATCTGTGTCCGTCTGGTGGATAGGACGACTCCCTCTCACAGAGAGTCCCAGCAGTGGGAATATTATAGATTGATTGTGCGTATACCACGTAAACTTAACTTGGTTCTTCTCACTTAGTAGACAGATATGTTGCTGGGGAGTTTGTTACACCATACAAATTAGGAAGTGGAAACGGGCATGCGTTTTGGGGGAACGTCACGTACTATACGACCAAAAAGTGCTTTCACTCAGCCTAATTTGAATTACTGTAGATTTTTGTAATTTTTTATTCAGGTCTAAATTTCGTTTCGTGGACGAAATCCTTTTCAACGTTTAAAGTTCAAGTGTCCATAACTTATGTAGGTAAGTAGATCCATCAACAATAAAATAGTATTTCGTAAAGAACAACGCAGCAGTAAGGGCGAGCCCAAACAAATGACCCGCGTCTAATGAGAACAGCCCAATTTTCCGCTACATGTAAAAAACTCGGGATAATTCCACAGACACCCTTTTCTTCGCATTTTAATAAAAGAACACCAAAAAAAAAGGTCTGTGTCTCACTTTCAAGAAAGCATGCTTATTTTTATTCGTGTCGATGGGATGAAGTATTCCCGTTAGAGCACCTATGTTTAGAGCACCAAAACTATTCCCATTAGAGCACCAATCAATATTTTTGCTTTATGCTCTATACAATAAATGTTAAATTTTATTAATTTTAGAGCATCAGCGGTGCATTTTAGTGATGGGGTTTATTATAGAACATATCGATAAAAACCAATAGTGGGTCCACTCCACATGATACAGATTAATGTCTACACAGACTTTGTACTCTGATTTAAAAAAATCTGTCACACCGACGTTTGTCTGCAAAATTCTATAGAAGTTTATGGAAGTATGTATTGTGTGGACGGTCCATAAGTCACAACTAAAAATCATTTATTTCAACTAGAACAATGACCTCTTAGTCTAAAGAAATTTAAGATAGTCAAAGAAGAATGGTCACGGCACTTACAAAATTTACCTGACTCCGAAAGAAATCAGACTGCTAGAATCGTCCTGATGCGACTAATAAAATTAAAATATTCGTGATCGTCTGGCTAACAGTGACTAGATACTTGCATAGGCAAAACTAATTGGCCAAGATTATTCACCAGCAACTTGCTTTGAAATATTAGATGTATTCTGAGGTACCGTATTACAAGTATTTGCCCCTCCCAGTTCACGAAAATGACAATTTCACGTTCTACTGGGATCGGTCTATCATCTCTGATAGGAATATTATTGCCAATAAGCCGAATATAGAACCACGATAAAGATAATATATCTTGACTTGGCTCGCGAGGTAGTCGACATGTGGGATGTGGATATATGCGTAACATTGTACCTATAGTCAAATCAGCCCATGACTTAAATGCCATGAGCCTCGACCAACACCCTAGCTAGGTGGCTGTCGATAGGCAGCTGGATGAACTACCAACGAAATCCTGCATCGCGCAAGCAAAGCTCTTCGTGCAATTGGAACATATACAACAGTCCGAATATCAACTATCGGGCAGTTGCCCACCAGACACAACAACCGTCTGATCAGAAGATCCTCCCATTTCACTGGAGGTGTGCGGGACTTTACTCTCTGTTCTGCATATCTCTATATAATTTCCGACATTCACGCGAAGCCGCTTAATAGAAGCTCGTATTTACGGAACTGCTATTTAATTATTGGTTCAATAAATATGTTTTAATTTTTGTGTCTTTTAAGTAGGTTAAGTAATTAAAAATGAAATAGCATAAAGCTTATTGAAAAATCACTAATAATTACTACTTGTAGGTTTACTAAAATTTAGATTAATGTCTAGAATTACTAACTGCCAACTTTTAATTATGATATTTTGTAAAATAAATTGTTGAATCCAGCACATTACAAATTAAATCAGTTATTGAAGATAAGAATGTTTAACCATACTGAATTCCTACTTTCATCATGACTTGTTGCAACTTGTTGCAAATTTTATTTATTATCTGTAATAATTTGCCTTTGCTGACATACCAATACTTATATTTTTTAGTTTTTTTTTTGCTAACTTCGACCGATTCTTTCATTTCATTGCTATTTGTCTGCTAAGGTTAAAGTGATTGTTTCTACTGAAGTAGTTTTATTCTACTTCGTCTTCTTATGTATATTCTTGAATTATTAATTGATGTATCTGTACAAAAATGATCAACAATTTCAGACTTTAAAAAGTGCCATTGGTCTAGTGAATCTTCGATTGGCACATTAGATATTTCTATAAGTAAAAAAAAAATATATATGATGATAAACCAAGAACGTCATAAAAAATGCTACCAGAAATAAAGTTATTTTTATTTTATCTATCAGGCAATATTTACAAATACATAAAATCTTATAGATACTAGATACAAGCGAGTAGAAAATAGACAAGCGGAGTAAAAAGGGGAGGGGAAGAACTCACAGGGCATCGGAAAATTCGTCCACATCGCTGTCAACGGGAAAAGTGCCCAGAACACTGGCCGCATTGCCACGTTGAATGGCAATACTGATTCGTTGGCCAAAGAAAAGGCCAGCCCTCTGGTCACGTGAAGCGTCGACTAACCGTTTGGTGATTTCACGAAAAACTCGATGAGCACTCGGACCCCATGGCCCTAGTGTTTCAACCCCAAACGGCTCAAATACATAAATCCCAATAAGGTTGTTGTATTTGCGCCGTTTGAGATTTTCTGCACCCGTAGCAGCCGCCCAGCACAACCCGCCGTGCTAAGAAGATGGGATGGCGCAAGGGTGTCGACACATGTTGCATTCCACACCAAAGGCCTACCCACCTTCCAAGGCATAATGGTCATCCCATCTGGCCTCTTCCCATTGTCTAGTTGATATATTTTTTTTTAGTTTTATATAATGCACACTTGAAATAATACTTAATTAGTACAATATTAAGTTATTATAATATTCAAAATCTATAAGTAACGTTTAATATTATTTTACTTGTAGTTAAGTAGGTCGAATGTGTTCCAAAACCATATCTTCTCTCTTTCTAGACTTCACGTGGTCTTTGGCTGCTACCCCTGAGTGTATATAAAAACCGGAAGCGCGAAAGGAGAGTAACCCCCGCCCGTTCTAACAAAGCATAGGCAGCCGTGCGAGCCGTAGCGGCTGAGGGTGGTCGCCTCTGGCGACCAGCAAGCCGAAGTTGCGGAGGTGAACATGGGTGCCTATCCTTTGTTACGTTGAGGGCGAAGGGGTTGCACTTTCCGCAGCGCTGGAGACGATGCAGAAGCAACTTTAGTGTTTTGAGGTTAGGTTACAATAATTAGTTTTTCTCAAGAACGGTGCGTTACCTTAGAAAATTAGGTCAAACGAACGTTATATAAAAAGAGCATTATAAAAATTGAAAATTATATGAAATGAACGTTAAAACGAAATATAACATTAGTTCACATGAAATTAGGTTGTGTTTTTATAGCATATGAAAATCATATCATGTGAACACTATACTACTATCTGTTTTTATACTAAACATTACACAAACCATTTGATCGTTATATTAAAAAAAGGATATTAAATGAAATTAGGTCATATATTATGATCCTTAGAACTTTTGTTATTATTTCAAACGTTAGACATCAATACTAGAATTGACAACTGATTTTAGCGTAGGCTTATCTAATATTTTAGGTTCACCCCTTTACCAGTGCCCTATGTACCTACGCCGCTCGTGTCTACTAAAAGTTTCCAATCAAGCTCAACAAAATCAGGTTCACAAACTCCTTTACAAGAAATTAAAACTTGTTAATTTAAGTGCAAGACTGCAAGCATTGAACAGGTGAGAACGAAGTAACTACCAGTATAAGAACAACGTAAGAAAGTTGTGATAATCAAGAAACAGCTTAAATTGTATCGACTACCGCAAACTGTAGTTTGAATTTAACAATGAAGTAGCACTACTGCTTCATTATATGGTGTTATTAGAAAACTAAAATGGTGTTTCAGTTATTCTAGATTAAATACTTAAAATTATAAAGGAGCGTGGGGCTTATTTTACAAGGGGTAAGAAGTAACACAAACTTTAAGTTTCATATTGCGCGACGGATCGGTGCAGAGGCACATTTTGACCAAGTGACGTAGGTATTGCCTTTTTGTCCATACTATGTTCATGGGTTAATCGAAAATAATTTACTTTAATTATCATCACATTTATTATGTCTCCGTAGTGTGGAAATTGCCAATGAGTATGCAACGGTCGTGCTGATAACACGTCCAACTCGATAAATTAATCGCCAGCGAATTTAATATGACGTCCTTGTAATTGTCACGGGTCCAGACTGGCGTAAATATCGAAATTCTATTCCAATAATTAGCATAAAATCATTAGTCTGTCAGCATAATGTGATAGATCAGATTAGCAATCAGTGTGATTGGCTGAAATATTGGGCTCTTGTGTATGAAACCCATGGCAATTTGGCTATAATTGTAACCAGGCACTCGATATTTATCGGAACAACAGTAAGGGTCAATAATAATAATAATTCCCCGACCGAATTTCGTTCATGGTGGCCAATCTCAGATATTATAGTAGGTACACAAAACAAGTGTGTGCACAACACAGCTACACTGTTCTTTTAGTCTCAGTACGATGGGACGACAATCCGACACGACCGGGGAGAGATCAGGCGCAGGACCAACGGATTTACGTGCATTCCGAGGGTATCGCACCGCCTACTTCCAAATTCTGAGTTGTTTCTGCTGAGAAATTCCTAATAGAAATACCAAATTACATTTTTTGCCTGACCAACCCAGGAAACCACGCTCGGCCGTCGCCCTTGCGATCACGAGATCAATGACATACACACGATACGACATCGCATCATCGCAGGTTTTGCCAACCGACGTGTCGTGATGCGATGTCGTGTCGTGGAAGTCGAGACGTTCATCGTTATAATCAACGTCACGATGTCGTCGCCTACGTCGTCGTACCGTGTTAAACTTGAATGCTCAAACACGTCTTGTGTTTGTGTATTTTTAACCGACTTAATTTACTTCGATAATTTTTTTTTATGTATCTTGAGTCGGGCATAACTCCGTCATATAGGTATCGACGGATTTGCAAAATCGAATCGAAAGAGGTTGGTGGTTGGTTGGAATGGTCCGGAATTTCGCAAAGATCTGATGAAACACTTCTTAGATAGACTCTTAAATAGATTGGACTGGTTGGAGCTTTTGGGGGTGCCTGTACTAAAAAGTGAAAAATAAAAAACTTTTTTTCCAAAAAATACAATCGTGGATCTGGTGTGGTTTCTTCGTTTTTTACACCGACTTCCAAAATTAAAATTATTCCCAGTACAGTGAAAATGCAATATATTATAGATATAACTAAACCCAATGCAAAAATAATCATTAAGATCGGTTAATGAACAATAAAGTTATGCCCGAATAGATAACCCCAAACATGTTAATTCAGGTTGACTTGTTTGCATCTGCCTTCCACCCCTTCAAAGCCTCCCGGCGTGATGTTACCTATGTTATGAACTGGTGTAATCAATAAACAGACATGCGATTTCAGCAATCAATAAATGATAGCAAATCTGCTATCATTTATTGAAGAGTTCCGTTGCCTACCTCCGAAATCCTCATCAGATCTTCACCGAATTGCAATGGAGCCAGTTTGGAAAAATAGTCTTTCAAACAAAAAAAAGAATAATCCAAATCGTTGGCAATTGGAGAAAATATCGCTGATCAAACAAATGTCCTCCCATCCCAGCATCAGATCCTAACTTATACCTTCCATCATCAGCTCAGCAAGATGAGATGTGGATTACCAGGCACAATTATCTGAATTGCGTAAGAAAATATATGAAAAACAATGTACGTGCCTTTAAAATTTGAGGGTTGCCCTCGATTTCCCTAGGATCCCATCAACAGATTCTGACTTGGTGCCGATGGGACCACCTCAGGAGTGTAGGCTTTTGAATAAAAAAAGAATCATCAAAATCCATTCATAATTGACGGAATGATTGCATGACAAACATACAAAAAAAAAAACATGCAGTCGAATTGATAACCGCCTTCTTTTGGAAGTCGGTTGTAAAAATAAACAATGCCGTTGTCGTTCAATGGTCGTTTTTCGAGTTGACGGACTCCGGCTCGTGCTAATCAAAGAGCAGGGGAGGGCACAGCGCGCGGAACCAAACCAGCCAAGACCTATGTCAGAAGATGGCTCTAAACAATTGCAAATGTTTCATCATTGGTGTCATTTTCTTCGTTTTCGAATTCGCAAATTACGAAAATAGGCTGAGGTGCAGTCTTAGGGGGCACAAGCTAATAGCACTAAGTGAATATATAGCTTATAGGTCTGTACTTACCCTTCTACCCCAAGAAGCGCCAGGTATTCAGTCGGAGAGCGGGCTGTCTTGGCGCCAAGGGTTACCAAGGGGTCTAAAAGTAATCAGGGTCTAGGAGCTGGATTCTATGAGAAAACCTTACAACATAAAGTAATTAATTAAAAAAATTAAAATCGATTGTGATGTATCAATAATGACGCTGGAACTCATTAGAATTAAAAAAATATTTATTTCCAACGTGTTACATTGTATACCACAACTTAAGACTAAAGTATTAATCAAAATAAGTAGGTACCTACTTACAATAAGTTCACAAAACAAACATTCTTAGAAATTAATAAATCATTTCGTACGCTAGAATGATGCGTTTTTGTTTGAAATTCTAATTAAACAAAAAAAAAACTAATGTTAGAACTATGTTAACAAAAAAAAAACTAATAGGTATCGGCGGTATACATTTAAAAATTCTTTACCTTTCGCGCTAGTCAAAGACTGTGTTACGACGCTAGTTAAAGACATTGCAATATATCAGGCTTATCTTACGGAATGAATGAAGGAGCTCGTGGCTAAATAATAACAGCCGCACGGGTCGATTTTCAAGGTTAAGCAACGCTTGCCGAGGGTGGTTTGTGGATGGGTGACCATCTTAACATACCGAGACTCCTCCGTGCCTCGGAAAGCACGTTAAGCCGTTGGTCCCGGCTGTCATTTGTAGATCTTTGGCAGTCGTTACAGATAGTCAGAAGCCAGAAAATCTGATAGGTACCTGTCTTAGCAATGAGGACCATGTTACAAAGTTAATGGGTTGTGGAGGTCTGGTAGGCAGCCATTCCGCGTAAAATACTGGTATTCAGCTGAATCCCGTTTGACTGGAAGCCGACCCCAATATAATTGGGAAAAGGCTAGGCAGATGATGACCTTACGGAATGCATCATAACTTTAATATAATTGTTTTTTTTTCAGATAGCAAGACTGCCTTGCAATATGTGGTGGTGTGTGACGATAGCCTTTGAGACCCTGAAAGCTATTATTAGTTTTAATGAAAGGGGCACAGACTTGAAGTTGCAATGGCTTCCAGCACATATTGGTCTGAAAGGGTATGAGGATGCTGACCGTATAGCTAAGCTGGCTGACTACTTACCGGCTCATTGAGAATTAATGTCTAGATTTAAGTCGGTATGTTTTAATGGTTGGAAACAACTATTTGAAAGTAAATCTATAGATAAAGGTATAAGACCATACAGGGTGAGCTTCCTCGTGTCCCTTGGTTTGATGGCATTAAATTGGATAGAAACTATGTTAAAATAGGCTTAGATCTGGACACTATCCATCAGCAAAGTTTGCTTTCTTAATGAAAAAATCATATACTCTAATAAAATTGAAAATGTTCAGCATTTGCTGATGGGATGTGTTCGGAATAAAGATGAATGCAACTCGCTACTAAACGAATTAAAGTTAAATAGGCTGGATGTAGCAAAGCATTTTAGTAAACCCTAAATCGGAGGCAGCTAAAAATTATGTAGTTTAGTATCAGTCGTTCAGCAGTGAGCAGCAGTTTTTTTTAGTATTAGTTACATAAGTACTATAATTAAGTTTTTTTTTAGTTTATTATATTAATACTTAAGTGAATTTACTTTGTTATAATGTATGATTGGGTTGACATATCTTTATTGGACCAAAAACCCTTAAATAAAAGAGAAGTTTGAGAAAATAAATATAGTATGGTGTTGTTTTGATACTACAAACAGACACATGAATTTTATTTGTATCAAACAGGTAGATACATTGTTGTTATGGTTAAAAAACTGGCTTTTTTATAGATGGGAAATAGAAAGATGAAAACAAAGAAAAATGGAAAATACCAAACTCTAGATAAATTGTAAACCAGAGAGCTGATTGGTCACCAGTTTATGTCAGTCTAGAATTTCTTGGAATGACTTCGAGAGATTATAGACTATCAAATTTTGATGCGTAAAAAAGTATTCATTGGGAATACTTTTTTACGCATCAAAATTTGATTTTTCAGTTGACAATTTATTGAGAGATTATAATCTCTCAAGTTATTTTATAATTGGGAGTTTGCTATTTTAGGTACTATACTTACTTATTATTTAGAGTTAACTGCCTGTTTCAGGCAAATTAATCAAAAAGCCGAGCCATAGGTTTTTATAAGTTTAGCCTTGGATTTTGTGGCAGCTTCTATCCACACTGACGAATACTCTTTCTCCACCATGATCATCAGTCGGGCACACCACTCCTTCCTCAAGTTTTCATTGAATATGGTTGATGTATAATGCTTCATTTGCATTGATCTTATCTCGGATACCCTTTGTTCTTTTGTTTTTTTGGCCCATAACTCTGACTTTCGGTTAATTTTTTCAGATAGCACCATATTAGACAATAAAAACACGTTCACGATGTCCAAGCTGTCTTTGTGAACCCTAGGAAGAAGGCAAGCTAGCAATGGTTGTATTGCAAGTACCGGGAATTCCGGATATTCAGAGTGTTTTCTCATCTGTGCAAGAGTTATCGGTCCGGGAATATCAGGCCTAGCTTTGAGGGACATGGCAACTAGCTCTGGAAATGATTGCGCAATTCTGAAGAGAGTTATCACATGTTTGTTTCCATTTGTTTTCTGTTTTATGTCAAATTTTGTGGTCAAATGTTGAAGTTTTGCTTGACATGCTTTATCGATTTCTTTCTTGTTGCTTAAAAACATTAACACCAGAAATTCCAAATCTTCTTTGCAGATCGTATTCTTAATTTTCAGGCGGAATGAACGCACATTAAAGCGTGTGTAGCCGAAAGGAGTGATAAATTCCATGCCTTCAATAGATTTTAATAAACTTTCCAACCATAGTACATCTGTTGGAAAGGTATCAATATCGGATAATGACGAACCAGATGGTCTATTATTTAAATCCATTCTGATTGGATTACAGACCTTCCGTTGCACAATTCCTATTTTCACTAAAAACGAACGAACACACTAGGCGGACGGAACGATACGAATACAACGGTGCTGAGGCCGACAATTCTGCCAAAGTCAGATGCGGCGTTGCCAACACCAATTTATTGAATTTCCCCCAAATTACACTATTTTTTTCACTTTTATTCATTCCCTTATAGGATCACTTTGTTGTCCGTCTGGCAAGACCCTTTTTCTCAGGAACGTGTGAAGGAATCAAGCTTAAATAAATATCACATACTCAGGTCTATACTATTCCTTGGAACATTTAAAAATCAAACTTCTAGGTCAACGCAAACTAAAGATAAGGCCTTTAGGCTCCGTTTATGGTGCATTTTTTGAAGCTCGCAAGGGAATCAAAATATCAAAACCTATAGGGTAGTTTCCGTTGAGCGAGACATTAAATTTGGCAAGAAGATAGATATTACATAACAAGTAGGTAGGTACAGAAAAAGTCTATTATTTATTTATTTTATTTTTAGCCAATTGTGTCCCACTGCAGGGCAAAGGCCTCTCTTTCTTCCTTCCATTCCTCCCGGCTTTGGGCAAGTGTGGACCAATCTGGCCGATAGGCGTCAAGCTCGTCCCGCCATCTTCGCCTGGGTCTCCCGCGATGTCGTCGGGCATTTTCTGGGACCCACATTGTGGTTGCTTTAGGGTAGTTCTTCAGAGACAAAATTTTCGATGTCTGTGGGTATATTTCTGTAAACAACTAACAAAACGGCATGTTATATTTTTTTTATAGAAATTAGCTTTAGCTCTAACTGGGACAAATTATATTTTTTTAATAATTGCTGTTTAGATACAAAATCAAAATATTTGAAGTTTGTTCTCCTGATTCATATAGGGCGTCCGTTTGCCATTTTCCGGAACAAAATGGTTGATGTCGCATTTTTCCTTTGATTCATCAATATAAATTAAAGTTATATCGAAAGGCAATGAATTGACCTTTTACAAAAAAAATAATTATGTATTAGTTATAACCACGTTAGTGTGTTTACAATTAAGTAAAGAAGAAGTGTCCGTCGTATAATACTGATTAATGTGGAGTAAGCTGCGCTTGACCGTACTTGGTCGAGTAATAACAATGACAGTCTGGGATCCCACGCAGGGGGAAGCCAGTCGTGCAACCGACGAGCTGGAAGGCGGACATGCGGCTGGTTGGCTTAGATCCCTGTGTAACGAAGGTAAATATCTGATTCATCTGTGCTTGGTTCAGGTAGCTTCCTGTTTAGAATGGCTACATTATAAAATTAATTTTGTTGTTTTAAAACTTCAATCTGAGTTTTGTGTGATGCTTTTGGGTTATAGATACGTGTAGAAAAATGACAATACTGAAGTCTGTATGTGTGATGAGTTATGCATGATTCTAGGCAAAATCATGATTAATCTGTGCCTGATTGATACCTATGTTCAAAACCCCATATGAATCAGAAAATAAACTAGTTTTTCCCTTTTCCAGCAAGAAAGGAGCACTTTTGTTGCGTAATTTTCCTTGTCCATGTCAGTAGAGTGTATGTCAGTGTTTTTAATAGTCTAGTCTTATTTGTTATATATTTACTTAGCGTTGTAAATAACCATTTAAATAACTCAAAAATCACAGGAGTATACTTGTTCTACATAATATTTTTGATATTTCTTAATTAACAATCATTAACTAACAGTGTATTTATTACTAACAATAAAGTAGGTAATAAAATTGATCCAGTACTATTTTTTTATTTTGATATTGCAGGTAACAACAATATGCCACTATCAACAGAAGAAAAGAAGGAGAAAAAGAGACTCGCAGAACGAAGAAGGATGGAAAACATAAGAAAAGATCCAGACAAGTACGCTTTGTGGAAATTAAAAATGAAAGAAATATTATATTTAAAAAGAAAGACGTGGTTGATAATTCCAATGACCTAATAATTAAGACTGCTTAACTAAGACTGATGTTAAAAGTGCCATTATTAGAATAAGTTTGTAAATAGTTCTGTGATTTTAATTAGTAGGTTATAGTGAGTCAATAAGTATAATAAATAGGATCAGTGAGTTGTACACACTGCTACACGTCAAGCTATACAAAATCAGTTTGTCTTGGCCTCACTTTGTATAATATTTTCTCACAATGAACGGTCAGCCAATACTGGTTTTGCATAGCTTGATGTGTAGCCGTGTGTACACAAAGGTAAACAGAGAGAATATATTATGATTATTTTGTTAATACAGAGCCCGTTTACATTCAAAGTTTTTCATTTTTATTTCTGTTTCTGATTCATCTGTAACAAATTCTGATTCATCTGGGCACAAAATATTTAAACGTCGTTATCTTAAAAACTACTTTGTAAAAACGAGTCCCTCATCCAAATATACACTTCTCATCAAAAAAATCGAAACACCTCGCAGTTTATGATTTGATAAGGATTATCAGAAAAATGTGTATATTTAGGAATAAATGTAAAATGTCATTTAATAGTGAGTAGTATGAGGTTTTTAAATCCTAATGTTAATGTTCTAAATTCAAATTAAGTCTTCATAGGTTTCGTATTTTGTATAATGAGTAATTTTTACCCTGTATGGAATATGAAGGAAATGGGTAAAACAACACGCGTAAATGAAAAAAAATGTAAGAAACGTTTATTTAATAACTTGTATTCCCTCCGCGAGCTCTTATTACTGCTTCCATACGGTTCTTCATCGATCGGATGAGAGTCACGATCACATGTTGTGGTATATTATCCCATTCCTCTTGGATTGCATTTTGCAGCTGGCTAAGTGTTTCTGGGGCTGGATCTCTTGCTCGAATTCGTCTCTTTAATTCATCCCATAGATGTTCAATGGGATTCATGTCCGGGCTTCTTGCTGGCCATACCATAATGGAGATACCGACTTCGGTAAGATAATCTCGTACGACGCCCGCGGTGTGAGCTCTAGCATTGTCGTGCATGAATATGAAGTCGTTGCCAATAAAATGTGCATAGGGCATCACATGAGGTTCAAGACACTGTTCGATGTACCGATGAGAGTTTAGTGCAGGCAGCCGTGGCCCAGATACAAAGGCAAGTTCTGTCTTACCGTCGGCGCTGATTCCTCCCCAAACCGTCCACGAACCGCCACCATAGCTGACCTTTTCTTCAATGCAGCATTGTGCAAAGCGTTCTCCATCTCTTCTGTAGACCTTGTTCCTTCCGTCGTTACCATACAGCATAATTTTACACTCATCAGAAAACAGTACTTTGCTCCACTGAAGGTATGACCAAGTTAGGTGCTCGCGTGCAAAGTTAAGGCGCGCTCTTCGATGGTCTGCAGTTAATTTCGGCCCATTCGCTGGCTTATGCGGTGCCAATCCGCGTTCCTTCAACCTTCTTCTTATTGTAGAGTCACTTACAGCTACTCTTCGTACAACGCGAAGCTGCTGCTGCAGTTGAAAAGCGTTAAGGCGTCGATTTCGTAAAGAGGTTGTTACAATAAATCGATCATCTCGCTCAGAAGTGACCCGATTCCTGCCAGATCCTGAACGGCGCGTGAACGAACCAGTCTCCCGATAGCGTTTGTAGACTCTATGAACAGATGATAAGCTTAGATGCAATCTTGCAGCCACAACACGCTGACTAAGTCCAGAATCCAGCAATGCCACCACTTGGGCGGCTTCTGCGGGCGAAGTATCCATATGTTTTAGAAAAAAAAGTTTTTTCAGACGTCCCAAAGTCACAGTAAATGAAATAAGAAACAAAAAGTTTAAAGACAAGCGCTAATTTTAGTTTTTAAACGAGAAACGTACTCCAACCCTAAATACACATTTGTCTCAAAACAGTGATTAATTTCATTTATAGGATAAACAAATGAAATTCTAATTTCGAATTTTGATTTTTTTCTTCTTACTGTAATGACCAAACTGCCAGCTACACAATAATGTTTTTTTTTTCATGGAATTAATTCTCTTTTGTAAAAAATTAGGACAAAAACAATAAAAACGAAAGTGTTTCGATTTTTTT
>NDFZ01005104.1:0-46210 GCA_002192655.3 Mamestra configurata | reverse complement strand
TCCCACTGCAGGGCAAAGGCCTCCCTTTCTTCCTTCCATTCCTCCCGGCTTTGGGCAAGTCTGGACCAATCTGGCCGATAGGCGTCAAGCTCGTCCCGCCATCTTCGCCTGGGTCTCCCGCGATGTCGTCGGGCATTTTCTGGGACCCACATTGTGGTTGCTTTAGCCCATGAACCGTTCGACATCCGGCAGACGTGGCCGGCCCAGTCCCACTTTAGTTTGGCTGCTTTTTGTGTGACGTCGGCGATTTTTGTTTTGGAACGCAGCACTGTGTTCCTAACGTGGTCCATTAATCGGACTCCCAGAATGCTGCGCTCCATTGCTCGCTGACAAACCTCAAGCTTGAACCTCTGCTGAACTGTCAAAGACCAGGTTTGAGCACCGTATGTAAGGATAGGGAGAATGCATATGTCCATCAATTTGCGCTTATGACAAATTGGAAGGCCTCCTTTCATGAGAGCCTTCATCGACCAATAGCTCTTCCAGGCGTTGTCGGTGCGGCGAGCAACTTCTTTTTCTTGTCTCGCCTGGAATGAGACTATTTGGCCGAGGTATATGTATTCTGGTACATATGCAATCTCCACGCCTTCTAAATACAGTTTTTGTTGGGCGCTGTTAGTCATGAGTTTGGTCTTTGACATGTTCATCCGAAGTCCAATCTCGAGGCTTGCCTTATTTAAGTCACTCAGCATTTCACCTAGTTCAGCTGCCGAAGATGAGAATAGCACAATATCGTCCGCGAAACGCAGGTTGGTCAACCTTTTTTCGCCGACGACAAAGCCTTTATCAGGTTAACTTTTTAAAAACCTCTTCAAGGGTGGCAGTGAACAGCTTGGGGGACAGCGGGTCGCCTTGTTTGACACCTCTTTCAATAGGAAAGGGTGGTCCGGTGGTGGTAATTTATAGCTGCTGTACTATTACGGTATATGGTTTTTAATAAGTTGACGTAGGTGGTATCTATATTTTGGTTGCGGAGGGCATTGAATAGTGAATCGTGGTAGATGCTGTCGAACGCTTTGTNCGAACGCTTTGGCGTAGTCGACGAACGCTAGATAGAGGGGGATTTTGAACTCGGTGTACTTCTCTATTATTTGATTGAGGGATTGTAGGTGATCGGTAGTGGAGAGGCCTCGGCGAAACCCTGCTTGCTCAGGTGGTTGTTGAGCGTCAAGTTGATTTGATATTCGGTTCTCGATCACTTTTATAAATGTCTTATATAAATGCGAAACTAGATTGATGGGGCGATAGTTTCCGATTTCTGATTTGTCACCCTTCTTATGTAGCAGAATTATTATAGAATGGCAAAATTGAGTTAAATAGATTTGTGATATGTGGAAGTAGTACGGGCTCTCCTATTTTAAGAGCTTCAGTAGAGATGCCATCTTTTCCGGGACTTTTATTATATTTCAGACTGTGCAGAGCACAATGGACTTCAAAACCTGTTATCTGGGGTAATGTCTGCGGTGATAGTTGTAAAGTATCGTTATGTGACTGGGAGGAGGAGGTCGTGCCTGCGGTAGAGTACAGAGTTTTGTAGAAATCTGAACAGACGTTCAGAATTTTGTCTTTTTCAGTACAGATGTTACCTGCATGGTCTTTGATTTTGGTAATGGTAGATCGGCCTTTCTCTGCTGTACCTCTTAGAGCTAGTTTCAGAGATCTATTGCTTTCTACAGCAACTTTCACTAGCTTGTCATTATAGTGCCGCACAGAAAAAGTCTGAAAACTGAAAAAGTTTTATCATGTAAAAAGTTTGCAAAAATATAAGTTTGCCATTACAAACTTATATTTTCGGTTGAAGAATTGACCGTGACGTACATTGATTTAGTTATGGGCTATGGCAAAACATTGTTTTTTTTTTTAAGTTAAGTTTGTCCTTCAATCTCACCTGCTATATTTTTTTTGCTTTCATAGTTTAAAAACTTCCGTAGGTAATGTACTTATACTCGGAAAAAATCTAGACTTGATCGGAACCCTCGATGTGCGAGTCTGACTCGCACTTATCTGGTTTTTTTTTGAAGAAATGCCTCAAGTTTCAACAGTTAATTTTTTTTTCATTTTATTGGCATCTTGCGCCTCTTCCCACGCATTGAAGGTATGTTTTAGTAAAGTTACACCAGCGTCAGTTGTACAACGTCCTTTGGTGAAACCATACTGTTTATCGTGAAAGATGTTATTCGTGTTAAAATGATAAAGCATCTGATTAAGCACCACCTTTTCAAATATCCGCTGAACACTGGCAACACGGATACTGGTCCATAATGATTTGTGTTTTTACTGTCCCCGGATTTGAAAAGTGGTACCTTACTTAATTTCTTTAGGTCGGGATAGACTCCTTGATGAAGTTCATTTAAAAAAAGGAGTCATTTGATATCCAAAAGTAACCTTACAAAAAAGTTAAAATAAGTATTTAGATTGAAGAAGTTTTCTGACCCGGCCCTGAACTATTGATATTCAAAATCCCCGTATTTACCCTGCATAATTTCAATCCCTAATCAAGTTTGGGGAATTTTCCACAAGTTGGCAACGCTGCGAGATGTGCTACGGAACAGAAAACAAAAACGTGCAAGACCAAAGATTGGTGTCTTTGGTCTCGCACGTTTTTGTTTTCTGTCAAGCATATATTTTTTATTAATTTGCAGAATGAAACCTGGTTGATGAGTAACAAAACAAAAAATAATGCACAAACTCATTTCATGTCCATGCAATTACCGACCATCCCAGGTTGACTGTAAGAGATTGCGGTATCCGATGAGGCCACCCACTGTGTGAATTTTAGTTTTAAGTTTCCTTTTATGTTCAGATTTTGGTGTAGGTACATACCAAGGGCGTACCCAGCTTGGGGCAAGGTGGGGCAGCTGCAGCATTTTAATTATTGCAAATACTTTGATTATCTGTGATACAACTAGTACTTCGCCTGCGACTTCGTCCGCGATTTAGTAGGGTCCAAAAACTTCAAAATTAAGCACAACGATTTTCATAAATTACTCAGCGACCCAGCTATTTCTGCTACTGATTCTGTGGTCTGTTCTGTTCTCAGGATAAGCGCAACTATTCACCCCGTTCACCCCGTCAGGGGTTGAATATGCAAAAATGGTTAGATCTGTTTCAATTATCCCACTTTTAGTTGGGTTCATACCAATTTCCACGTAGATTCAAGCAAGCAATAATGTCCTCTCCTAAAAAGCTTCATCACCCCTTTTCACCCCTTTTGGAGTTTATTTTCGAAAAATCCAAAGGTTTTTCATTCTTTTTTATCGAAATCATGAATGTCGTGTTTTAACATCATCGAAGCATTAAGATTCTACCAGTTCGCTCAAATCGCAATATTCCTCTTACTTAGAGCATTTTAATACCCGTCGTTACTTTTAAACGAAAGGTCTGATTTGAATGATTAAAAGTGTAATCAATAAAGGATAACGATTAATATCATGATACCAAAATCACCACTTCTGCATTCCACCCGAGGTTTGATTGAATAATTTAAACAAAAAGCGGTCATTCTGACTTTCTAACCACAACAGTTAAGACATATACCCTTGCGAACTTTTTTATAGGTATAATAAGTACTTTAATCGTGTAGAACATTATTTTTATGTATCATCAATAGTTTTGTCAGCGCACGCCAAACAATGAATTTATTTACTACTACTTTGGGTTACATTATTTTCGTGGGGATCATTACTTTTTTCTAAAATAAAATATAGCCTATGTTTTAAATTAATAATGTAGCGAAAAACTTTTAAAATCGTTTGAGTAGTTTTTGCTTGAATAAAGCTGAAGAGTTTGTTTGTTTCAACGCTTTTATCTCTGGAACTACCACAGTCAAGAGGAAGGCTATAAGCTATACGGGAACGCGAAAAAAACGGGATATGCGCTTACGAAGTCGCAATAGCAATAGCTAGTCTATCTATCTATCTATCTATCTATCAATTGGGGTATGGTTTCCGCACTTAGTCCTGATGTTGGACCATTGTGCGTGGGCCATGGCGGCCGTCATTCCAACTAGCCAACCTCCCTCCAGAAGCAGATCAGTCCTCCTAAAGAGTTCAGGGTGTCTGTGAGTGAATTCGGTGTCCCTATTGTTTGTCTGCGTATATCGACGACGCCTGTGCACTCAAGGAGCACGTGCGACACCGTTTCCTCCCTCCATGCATGCTCTACACAGAGGACTGTCTGTTATACCTATCGTGTGGAAATGCTTATTCAGTGAGCAGTGTCCGGTGATGGTCCCCGACACCATTCGTTCTGCCCCTATCCAGTCGCAGAAGGCGCTTGGTAAGTTTACTGTTTAGGAGTGGTATAGTCTCCTTGGACTGCTTGCTGCCTGGCGCCGAGGCTCACCAGCATTCTGCTTTTGTGTGGGTATGTTCTTGTAGCCACGTGCGCCGCAGCTGGGTGAAAGGAAGTGGCACTATGGGTTCGGGTTCAACAGCCATCGTACCAGATACCTCCTGGCCAGCTCATCAGCCACGTCATTTCCTAGTGATCCGCTGTGACCTTTTATCCATTGCAACGTCACAGTGTTGCGGTTTGTCACCGTGACGTGTTCTAGTGCATTGTGGCATTATTGTATTTGTTTCGAGGTGGTGTAGTTTCTCTCTAGGGATTGGAGAACTGAGGCGTTGTCGGAGAGTATACGAATATGAGTGTCCGTGACTTCTATGGCATGGATCGCTAGGATAATGCCCACGCATTCCGCCTGATAAAAGGTATTGATCTTTCCTAGTGGTCTGGATATTCTAATGTTGAGGTCGCTGGAGTAAACTCCAACTCCGGTTCCGGTACTTGTCTTTGATCCATCAGTGTAGATTCTCAGCTCTTTGGGACCTGAGTGGTCATCCGATTCTTGTGTTAGCACTATGTTATAGTGCTTTTGGAAATGGTGCATTGGTGCAATGGTGATTCTCAGCTCTTTGGGACCTGAGTGGTCATCCGATTCTTGTGTTAGCACTTTTCACTTTGTTAGCATAGTGCTTTTGGAAATGGTGCATCTTTTGAGCTTTGTCATTGGGTGATGTCATCATGGGTTGTCGTTTTACGGCATCTTACATGATGCGTGTATGCTTGATTCAAGAGTCTTTCCCTAAAGTGCCAGCTGTGCTGAGCCTGAAGGCCGCTAGGGCCGCTTCCTCCTGCACTATAAGGTGCAGTGGTGGCAATCCCAGCATAGCCTAGCCTAGCATAGCAGGCGAGCCGTTGCAGCATTTCAAGGTCTTTCTGTGCCGTGCTCAAGTCGGTCCTGGGCCACCAGACTAGGGAGCCATACGTGATTATCGGTTTGATAACTGTGGTGTATACCAGTGGGTTGTATTGGGGCTGTTACCCCAGTTCCTACCTAGCATGCGTTTGCATTGCCACATGCTTTTGTGGTGGTGTATTCAGTGTGCTTCGCCAAATTCAACTGCTTGTCCAGATATATGCCCAGTTATTTGGTTTCAGTTGAAAGACTGAGGGTGGTTCCGAAGAACCGTGATAATTTTAGTGTTGGTAACTTTTTCTTCTTTTGAAGAGGACAAGTTCAGTTTTGGCAGGGTTCACTGCTAGCTGATATTCTTTGCATCAGACCTCTTTTTTTTATTTAAAAAAAAAATTAAGTATGTGTTTGCTCTTGACTCTAGTCTAGGTCACAGATGACAGAAACAAAGTCGACGATGGAGCGAGCTTACCCAGAAGAAGCCTGTTCACTCTAATGTTGAAGAGATTAGGGTTGTATGCGTTCGGAAACACAGACGCAGGCAGAGAGTTCCACTCCTTTGCTGTGTGCATTATAAAAGACGTTTGGAAACGTTTAGTGCGAATTGGTGGAATAGCAACAAGGTAGGGATGGTAACTTGCAGTGCGTCTAGATGTCCGATGGTAGAAGGGGGCCTGTGGGATGAGATCGTGGAGTTCCTGGACATTCTCCCCGAAGCACAATCTGTAGAAGACCGACCAGCAGGCAACCTTGCGGCAATGAGCCAAGCTATGAAGCTTGGCATCCACCAGTTTTATGTCGCCAATGAGCCTTTTAGCTCTGCGTTCCACCGAGTCAAGCGCGGCAAGTTGGTATTTAGCTGAGCCATCCCAAAGGTAGCTGCAATACTCCATGCAGGATCGGACTTGTGCTTTGTAAAGGGTTAAAAGCTGTCCAGGCGTGAAGTATCGCTTCACTCTATTTAGGATGCCCAGCTTTTTGGCCGCAGTTTGGGCTTTATGCTCAATGGTGGCACCGAAGTTCAGACTGGGTGTCAGCTCCATGCCTAGGAGCTCGAGCCGATCGGTTACTGGGACAGATGTACCCCGAAAAATAAGAGTTAGGTCGAAACGACTCCTTTTTGAGGTAAAAAGACACGCTGTGTTTTGGTGGCATTAAAAGGGACCAGATTGTCATCACCCCACTGGGAGACAAGACTTAAAGTCAAATTTGTCCGCTCTACCATGGCCTCTCTCAAGGAACGAACTTTTTCCCAGCTGGATCTTGCGCTGGACAAGTATCTCATATATAGTGTGAAACTGAACTGTCATCTACATACCCAACAATACCAGGCTGAAGCAGGTCGTTGATGTGCAGCAGGAAAAGAGTTCCAGAGAGAACAGACCTCTGAGGAACTTCGGCATCAATAGCCATGAGGTCAGAAGAGCAGCCGTCAACGACTACTCGGATCGACCGTTCGCTAAGAAAGTCTGATATCCAGCTACAAAAATCAGCTGGAATGCCATAAGCAGGAAGCTTGCTGAGTAGACTAGCATGCCAGACCCTGTCAAAGGCCTTCGAGATCTCGAGCGATACAGCAAGTGCTTCGCCATGTTTCTCGATGGCTTCGCCCCAGCAGTGCGTGACATACATAAGAAGATCGCCAGTTGACCGTCCCCGGCGAAAGCCATATTGACGGTCACTAAGAAGATCATTGTCTTCAAGGTAGGTCAGCAACTTACTGTTTATAGGTTGCATGGCGTGTTTTCGTGTTTTACATTTATTATTATGGTTATGTCATCTGCGTAGCCAACGGTAAAGTATCCTTTATCATTGAGTCTTTTAACTAGGTTATCTGCGACGAGGTTCCATAGTAGTGGTAAAAGAACGCCCCCTTAGGGGCAACCCTTCGCGACAAGTTATTTATTGTAACTTGTACAGCTCTTTGCTTGAGCATGTTTGTGATCCAGCCGCTCAGGGTCGTGTCCACGCCGTGCTTTCCGAGGGCTTTGCTAATACTCTGAAACATGGTTTTGTCAAATGCGCCCTCGATATCAAAGAAGACAGCTAGTGAGGAGCATTTATGGTGTATAGCGCTTTCGATCTTTGAGACCACGCTATGCAGTGCAGAATCTGTTGATTTCCCCGCGGAGTAGGCGTGTTGTTGTCTGCGGAGTGGGTATTGGTGCAGCGGTCCATCCCGAATGTATCTGTCACAGAGCCTCTCCAGGGTTTTCAGAAAAAAGAATGTCAGGCTTATTAGTCTGTATGCTTTGGGTTGTGTGTAGTTTGTTTTCCCCGGTTTGGGGATGAAAATGACTTTCACTTCGCACCATGCTAGGGGTACGTATCTGAGTGCTATGCAGGCTTGGTAGGTTGCTAGCAGCCATGGTGTTACGATGCTCTCCCCCCATTGTAGCAGGGCTGGGAAGATGCCATCCAATCCTGCGGATTTATATGGTTGAAAGGTCTTTATAGCCCATGCTATTCGATCTTCTGTTACTATATTCCGGGCTGTAGACCAGTCTTGGTCAGCAGAGGTTCGTCACGATTGCCTGCCCACACTCTGTCCTCAAGAAGATTACAGTCTAGGAAGTGCGTTTCCAGAAGGACTCTGCTGGTTTCTTGGTCTGTTTGTGTGTGTATAAATTATCTAGTTTCTTCAGTGCACCGAGAGTGCAATCCTGTTCAGTTGATAGGATCTTCCTTACTCGGGCGGCTTCGTTGTTTGATTCTATGGATTCATAGATTTTCCGCCAAGCAGTTTTCCTGGCGGTTCTGATTTGTTTCTTAAACGGGTGTTGGGTTGTATTGTACGTTTCCTAGTCTACAGGGAGTGTAGTGTTCTTTGCTCTATTGAATTGGTTGCGAAGTGTACTTCTGAGTTTGTTAAGTTCAGTGTTCCACCAGGGGTTACCCTTACCCTTGGTGTGTGATGCTGTTTTAACGTTTACAGCACGTGTGATGTGCTTCGGTAATGTAATCGGTTAGTTTTGTTACCGTGTTTTCTAGTTCTATGGGGTATGTAATTGGAGCTTGATGCAGCTGTAGGGCATGCAAAACCGGAAAGTCATCAAAACCGGTTTTGAACATCGTTTTTTTGGGACCAAAACCGAAAACCGGAGCTAGGTCCGGTTTTAGCGAAAAAAAATCGAATGTAGTATAATTTAAAAAGAAACACCATTTTTTTAAATACCCACTAAGTCTACAAATAAAACAAATTGTATGATACATTTCTTTTTAATCCAAACCATAATAATTGTACAGATAACAATAAACTTATAATAGTATAAAGATTAATTAACTGAGATCAAATCAACAACAAGTAAGTTTATGGAATCTTTGTTACCTATTAAGTCTGCTATCAAAAATAATATTTTTAAACATAGAAAACACAATCAGCATCTTCAAATATTAAACACAGCCACCCACAATTACCAAAAAAATCAACATTTTTGTAACTTTGAAGACGAACTACAAAATAACATTATTATAATATGATTCATATTGCACTAAAAAAGAGATCAATAATCAACTATGTATACTAATTTAAATAAAGCATAAATCACTTGTTTTCAAGAGATCGCTGTTCTTGATAATGTGATCTCAAGAATATAAGTGCATCCAACATTCGATCAGACAGCGAACTTCTTATTTTGTTACAGAAATACCCAGCACTCGAAAACACCCTTTCACTCTCAACACTTGTTGGTAGAACACATAATAAATAATTATATGCTTCAACAACGCAGGCGCAGGCTGGCGGGTTACGGGTGCGGGGTGCGGGGGTAGTGGAGGGAGGCGTGTAAGTGGGTGGATGCAGGCTGTGTTCGGTTCGGATACATTTGATGCCTCAAAATTAATTATTTTTTGAGTGTTCGAAAAAAATGTTGATAAAAATCAAAATGTTAATTGTTACTCATTATGTGTATATCACTTATACACATAATGGGAAAACCGGAGCTGAGCTCCGGTTTTGGCTCTCAAAACCGGTTTTCAAAAATCATTAAATTTTGGCCGATTTCCGGTTTTGCGCAAAACCGGAAAACCGGTTTTGCATGCCCTATGCAGCTGGTGCCCAGTTAGCAGATAAGCTAGGAGGCGTTTAAATTGAGGTATATTTGTTCGGCGCGGATTTTGCTTGAATGCGGGCTTTTTTGTGTTGGCTAATAGTGTAAAACGAATTCTCCTGTGGTCAGAGCAAGAGGGTTCGTCGGATACACGCCAATCTGAGATGATTTTTGTCGCATTATCTGTGGCCAGCGTTAGGTCTATGATCGTTTGTGCAGTGAACCAAGTGGGTTCAGAGCCGCGGTTTACGAAATTAAGGTTAGTCGAGAAAAGATTTGTGGATAGTGCCTCACCTCTGGTGTTCGATACTTCACTTCCCCAGAGTGGGTGATGAGCGTTCGAGTCGGTGCAGATGATCAGGTCCAGCTTGGCGTTCTCGCAGTGTTGGACCAAATCAGTGATCTCTTTAGGTGGGCAGTTCTCGTCGTCGCCTGGCATGTACGCCCGTATGCCGAGGCTAGTAGATCTGGGATATCTTTGTCGGTTTGAAGCGTGATCACTGTCTGGTCTCGGGAACAAAATTGAGTGAGTGGCGAAATAGGTACGTCTTTAGGTGTGTATATGCAGGTTCGTGGTTTATCAGTGTTACTTGTATTGAGTGTTAGTTTACCTCCGATGTTTCCAAGGCCGCATATCCTGTCACTTCTGATCCGCGGCTCTTGTATCAGGGCAATTGTTCGAGGTTTCACCTCCAGGGCCCTGCGCAGGCTAGCGGTAGCAGTTTGGCTATGCTGGAGATTTGCCTGTATAATCTGGATGGTATTAGGTGTGGGCGACGTCAACAGTGGTGGTGGGTTAGGAGGAGACGGATCCATCGGACAGTCTGTCTCCCTCCTTCATTCCGGGCCAGTTGTCTCGAGACGGCGACGGCTGTGGTCTCAGTCACGGTCTCGGTGTCAGTCCTGACGTCAGCGGACTTGGCCTTGGGGTAGAAACGGACGTATATAGACCCAAGAAGGTATGATATACGTCGCTCCCGCCCCAAGACCTTCTCGGCTTCATCGGTCGGGATTCCCAGGGTCAAATATGTCCCGTGGTTATCCCCACCGACAGAAGTTGGCCTGTACAGTGACCGCTACGGAGAGTCGCACCGGAATGTCCTTTGTGGCTCGCGCGTAAGTTCTCTGCTCCCCATGAACAGCTTGGGTCCTCACAAGTTTCGGGTTTCCCTGAAGCGTGCTCGGCGAAGCCGTATCATCCGGACATTCCCTCTTTGCCACACCCGAGCCGCTAGGTTCAGGTTGTGGTTTGGAGGTGCCCGGAAGAATTCTAGGCTCCAGGTTACCCCCACGTGAGGCCCGAAGCCGTTTCCCCCTCGCCCTTCTCGGTGGTGGTCTCTCGGTGTCGCGTCTTTTTCGGTCTGGGTTCTGGCCTATAGCTCCGGTGGGTTCCACCTCCACCACACCACCTGAACCGGCAGCCTTACCCGTCTCTTTCTGGTCGTTGTCGGGGTTTTTCCTAAAGCTGTTCCGGACGATGCTCTGTTGTCAGGCGCTCGTGGAAAGCTAGGTCAGGGTTAGTTGTGGCGCTTGAGTAGCAGCCGAATCTGTGTTTGTTGGCGCGAGTACCGCAGCCGGTTTCTGTGTTAGTGGCGCGTGTACCGCAGCCGATTCTGTGTGTGTAGGTGGCGCTGTAGAAGCAGCCTGTCGCGCTGAAGGCGCGTTCTCTTACGGCAGTAGGTTGCCGCCTCCCAGAATATGATGGGGGCTGACCGATAAGCCGGCATGGGATTCTCCGGCTTGGCCGGGACCCACCTGAGTAGTTTCTTTGATTTCCTGCTTCATTGTTAGGTTTTTGACTGATTGGGCTTTTTTGGATACGAGGTTGCCCTTCCTCTGGACCGATGGGAGTAGGGAAAAAGGTAGGAGTGAGAATTTGGAGTAGGTAAATCAAGGGAAAATGGGGTACTGGGTTAACCCTTGGCCCGGGATTTGGTTTTCGGGAAACTTCTCCTGTCTCGTTCGAGACACTCCGGCTGGGAGATCGACTCCCAGTTGTCAGGTGGCGGTCCCCCAGCCGGAGCTGGGCTATCCGCAACCCGCCAATCCGCTCGGTTGCATGAGCAGCAGTACCTGGCGGTCCGAAATCGTCCCGATGCGTGGGTACGTGTACCCACACGTCAGGATGACTCAGCCGGCCCCGAGCATTAATAGCTAGTCTATTAATAAAGCCAAATTGAAAACTCTAACTGCCATCCCCCTCGTCACGGCCGTTAGACAGACAGCGATGTGGGGGTTGGCGATCCACGCCGCAGTGTAGGTACAGCGATTTGAAGCGGGAGCAATAACTTCCTAGTCCACCCGGGGTCAACTTCGAGAATTTTCAGGTTGACTGGGAATATTTAAATTTAACCAACATTTATAACTATCAACAAAACAATATTTACAACAACAAACCTAAACTTTATATTGCAGAAAAGGTATTTAATGCGAAACATGAGCTTGTTTAATTGAGCATAAGAGGTCCAAATTTGGAGTAATAGTTGAAAATCTTAATTCACATAAATAGCTCGTTGCAAATGGCAAAATTATTGCAATAGCATGCTTAGAAAGCTGAGGATATTATTTTTTTACTCATAGTTAAAAATGTTCTTAATCAGTTTCTGCGACTGTGTAGGTATTTTTCTTCCATCTGTCTATTTAACTTTAAGAGATAGCCGTATTTTTCCGAGGCTCACCAACTAATGAGCACGGTACACCAGTGTGCCGCGGCTCACACTTTGCGGATCACTGCATTAGACGATAGGCTATCCGTCAATCACACCCATGACTGTGGTTAAACTGACAGCAAAACCTACCGTGTAATGGGCGCCTAATAAAAAGTGACAAACAGTTAAAACATTTTTTTATACACATCTACACGTTTGTTTGAAAAAATGAGTAAGCAGTTTGCGGCAAATGTCAAGCGTCTGGCTTTACGTTGGTCTTCAAATTAACCTTGAGAGACGAATGACGGAGGAAGCAATTTCAAATCAACTTTAGGATAAGAATGAAGGGTTCATTGCATCATTGCAACGGGTGGGTAGATTTTTATAGATATATAAATGTTGCAATAACTTCGTCAAGCCTGTGGCTTTAGGATTATTATGGGATAGATTTTTATAAAAAAATTGTATGTAATTTCCCGTGTAATTCCAAAATTTGTAAAAAAAATCGATTAGAGTACCTGTCCTGTGAGATCTGACTTAATAGTATTTTAAAACTGACATGATGTTGCAAGTGCGATAATAATTATCTTTTTAAAAACGGAGCTTTTGCCTGGAATGCATTCCTACGTTTTTGAAAAATACGGGCCCACTATAGGCCTCTGCTCAAAAATATAAGCACAAAGGAAATATCTGTAATTTGTGTGAAGGCGCATTTTACGTTAGGTACCCTGATTAATTATGCGTGTTGCTAATTACATGAATGGTAAATTAAAGAACGAAAAGGTAACAATTACTCACATTGCGGATTATATTTCCAAGAATGTTTAGTAAGTGTCTATCTCTCGACTAAACTTCGTGCGATTACCTACTTTGTTCCTTAAAAAAGCAACAAAATCAGGAAGACAAAATAAAAAAAACTCCTCAATAAATGAATAAATTCAATGAAATGACTTATTTATATGTAGGTATGTTGTGGCCAGATCATTGAATTGATCACTTTTTGATGTGGCCGAACATTTCATGAAATGGTTCTATTTCATGAAATAGAAAATATCTGCTACCCATGTCACGATATGGTCTGGCCAGATCAATGATAAATGGTATCAACAACTACACACTTAGCGTTTAATGATATCAACAACTACACGCGGCTTCTTCATGATATGGTCAATCATTACTGATCATATTATCGTAAAGTTGTTAGGTACATTACGGGACTTTGGGCACCCGGAATCGGACAAGTTAGTTAAGAACTTCTTCGTGGTTATTTTTTTTTAAACCACTTAGAAGAGCCCCGTCGACCAGGCCCGAATAAAAGTTTATTATTTCATTTAATTAAAGGATAATACTCTGTACTTCGATATTTTTTCTTCCGATATCGATGGCTACAAATATTGACCACAGGTAAATGAACAGTAGGTGAATCGTCCGTTACTTCAATCAACCTTAGGTTAATTAAATAGTTAAATAAAACGAAGGTGAAATTCTCCTTTATGGATTTAGTTCATCACTGGAATCACTGGAAAATTGTAAACTGCGTAAAATTGACAAATGAACATTTGTTCTGCAATTATACGAATCAAAACCTTCTATTCCATAATATCTCCGTGCCGTTTCGAGAAATTGTGGACTGACATAAACTGGCGACCAATCAGCCCTCTGGTCTACAATTTGGTCTGTTTTGGTGTGATAGTTAAATTGGAAACTTGGCCTCTCGTTGGTCTTTGTTGGTGTGAGCTTCGCCATTTTATGTCAGTATTTTGAGTCAGTCAATTTCTTGGCAGTCGGTGTTTTTTGTTTTTTGATACCGACTTCCGAAATTAAAGTTATTTTATACTTTGTAGTGTTTTTTATTTGGAACTCGGTTGTATTTTTTTTGTAAAAAGTTTTTTTTTCACTTTTTAGTGGTTCACATGTTCTTACCCCTTCACAGCGTACCGGCGTGATATTATGTTGTAACCGGTGTAAACAATAGACAGACATGAGATTTCAGCAATCCCAGTCCATTTGCTGTCATTTATTGAGAAGTTCAGTTGCTTATCTCCGAAGTTCTTCATCAGATCTTCACCAAATTGAAATGGGAAGTCCTATTTCAATTTGAACACACTTGAAGCGATTTGGGTAGTTATCGGAAGACCAATAACTACCCAAATCGCTTCACAGGTGTGCCTGTAAAATTTAAAGAGTTCTCTCTATTTCTCCAGGATCCCATCATCAGATCCTGACTTGATGATCACGAGACCATCTGGAAAGTATTCATTCCAAACAAAACAAAATACAAATCGGTCCAAACAAAACAAAAATCCAAATCTGCGAGTAATCGGGGATAATACATAAAAAAGAAGGTTCCGACGAATTGAGAACCTCCTCCTTTTTTGAAGTCGGTTAAAAAACATTGATTTAAAAGAGTGTCCGTGGAGTTTCTTGCACGTTCTTCTCCATAGAGATCTACGCTTTGAAACGTGTTATTAGCTTCATCTCTTTGGATAGACCGACCTTGACTATTCAAAAGTGCCTGTAATGGTTTAATTAAAATAAATGCTTTGAGTTTGAGTTAAAAACAGTGTGCATGCAAAATTAATTGATCCAATGTTACAAATCTTAGTATTTTGGTAGGTATTACTTTTGATAGTTTGGTGTTTGGATTTGATTATGATAATGAACTTTCAATTTCTATTTCTTAATTGCAGTAAATTGCTTCATACTTGTAGTAGGTAATTGTCTTAGACAATATTAAAAGAACGCTTATTAAAAGTTTTAATAATAATTTATTTATTTCTTACCACAAATATCAGAGAAAGTAGATAAATAGTCTACAGACACAATTTTATAAATAATTTGTAGAAGACTGGTGCCTAAACTAAGTTTTTTACAAAACCACCTGGTCACCAGGCCCCCTGAACAAAGTTCTACATTATTATTGTTGTACTGGAGACGATCTGATTCGCATATAATATTCAAATAAAAATCTCATACATTATAATATTGCAATATTGATTAGATCTTAATTGATTTACAAAAATAAAAATATAATGATTTAGTTAGGATACATGTAAGGGAGGATATATGTGAATGAATGTGGGTGTGGGCGAGTGTGTGTGATGTGGAGTGAGTGCGTTTGGTGTGGGGGTATTTTTGTGTGCGTTGTAAAGGGAACAGTATGTTAGGATATGGTTTTGAATAGATCTTCAATCGGGTATAATCTAAGGTGATAAGCCAGTCAGTTTTTGTTTAAGTTGTTTTGTTTAGGGCATGAATAGAAAGTAAATCATTCAGTCTGTTGTATAGAAATGGGCCAAGAAAAGAAAAGAAATTACGGGCAAATTTGGTTTTTACTGATTTAGATTGGCATACAATCCTTCTTCTGCTTCTCTTGTCGGTATTTTGATGGGTATTTATAAAAAGAATAAGAGATCGATAAATAAATCATGATAATATTTTAAAATGATTTTTTTTTGGGTTTAAATGTACAATTGCTAGAACCCCTCTCAACGAAGGGTAAAGGCATCCTACAGAGATGACCAATGTCCTCTGTCCTCTGCTACTCGCATCCAGTTGGTACGCGCAATTGGTCTACTCCATATTCTTTGGCCCGATGGTACTAACCATGATGTTGTCTTTGTGGTCCAGCGACTGTCAGTAAGTCAGGCTGCATGTCCAGCCCATCGCCATTTTAGCTTTTGTGAGTAACTGAGAGCGTCGATGCCTTTGGTTTTCTGTCTTATGGCAGTAATCTTCAGAATGCTTCTTTCCATACCTACTTCTTTGACTTGTATGATCTATTTTTTTAGTAAAACTCCAGGTTTTTTTTTCTTGGAAATCTCTAATAAATCAATGATCATAAAAACTAATATTAACAAATGAACTAAACTTACAACAAACATATAGCATCAAAAAATTTGTCCTCAACGCCATCAGCTGGTAATGTGCCCAAAGACTGGCGGCATTGCCACGTTGAATGGCAATACTTAGACTCTGGCCATGTAAAAGCCAGCTCTTGGGTCACGGGAAGTGTCAACCAGCCGTTTCGAAATTTCTTTGAAAAGGCTGTGAGCAAAAGGGCCCCACGGCCCGAGGGTTTCAACCCCAAATGGCTCGAAAATATAGTTACCAATAAGGTTACTATATTTACGCCGCTTGAGGTTTTCCGCAGTCAAAGCAGCAGCATCACCACAACACTATGAACTATTAGAAAGATGGGATGGCGCAAGAGTATTGACACAGGTTGCGTCCCACACTAAAGGCCTACCCATCTTCCATGGAAACAAAGACATGCCGTCCGGTCTTTTACCATCGCCACGTACCAAGCCATCGGGTTCTAATACGTCTGGAACGCTGACGATGACGAGAGCTCGTCGAAATTAGCGTGCCGCGCAAAATGCACTGCGGCTACAGGAAAGGCCGTGGTGCTCGAGGCTATTGACAATCTCACCATATTGACAGCGATGAGGGGAACAACATGGGGCTCTTAAACGTAGAGAAGCAGCGAGGCGGAAAGTGGTGTCGTCGAAAAAATGAATGAAGCCAAAGACCCAACTCCCATTTTCCCACAGCCAGCCTGAATTACTCTGCAGAGTGGCTGGCTCGTCCCACCGCCTCTGGGAAGATGGTTTGTCCGGTCGGTCAGTATTCGGGCAAGCAAATTTCCAGGCATAGATAGCGTCGGTGAAGCATAGCACATCAAAATCAACCAGTGTGGAAGCCAGGATATTCTTGATTAATTTCTCAGTGCTGTGGACCGATGATATGAAAGCCGGTAAACTTATACTAGAAATTTTTCGGACGCCGAGCCCTCTCATGCGGATGGGAAGAGAAGCTTGTGCCCGCTTGGCCGCCCGAGCTTTCGGTCGTCCAAGGCCACATTCAAAATTAGTGACAAAGTTCGTCGAATTTGATTCATTTGGTCTAAAAGATGAGAGTGCTTCCATAAATGGGAAGCACGAAGAAGATAAGTCAATTTAGGGCCGAAACAGCAGAAACGAATTATGGTTATAGCCGAATGCATGTTGATTTGGAGTATATAGATTTTTTTAATGTTTTCTGCGATAGAATCGGAAAACGAAGTATCAAAGATGAAGAGGTGAAGAGAGGTTTTTTCAATAATTCAGGTGCTATTGCGTTGAATTTTCAAAGTACCAGTTGTCTGTTAGTATGGTCTGCTACAAATATTCACATTTTGTAATGGATCATAGCCAATGGAATGGTGTTCATTTTTTAAGAAATTTAGATCATCTAAAACAGTTTTTACTTCGCCTCCCAAGGTTCTGTCATCAAGATACGAAATGTTAAATTTAGAATTTAGTATTCGAACAATTGGGTGAATGGCTAAACTAAAAATTACTGGCCCGAGGGGGTCACCTTGTTGATAGCCAACAGCAGATTACAGTAGGTTGTCCTGACACAGTGATTTGGATGGGTGTCTGTAACATTGCCAAAGGAAACTATAAATTCGGGGTGATTCTTTTTTAGTTTTAGCCAACAAGGTAGGTATCCCTGTTTACTGAATTGATGCCAACAACAACAACAACAACCTTCAGAATGACCTCACTTTTCCCAGAATTTAGGTAGGTCAATAAAGCGTGTACGGCAGCCCCACAACCCCCTTTGGAGCTTTGACTGCCATAACTGCATTTGCTATTTCAGAAAAAAATGTAGCGAGGCCGTTTTCTTGACAATATTATCAATGAAAGATATAAAGAGAACCCATTAACGGCTAATGAAGAAGACTTAACGACAACTAAATCTATTAATGTAGAAATACAAAAAAATAAAGAAAATATTCCAATAAACACTAGTTGATAATGTTCCAATAAAACTAGTTGAATAAATGTTTTTATCCGCCTTGAGAGAGCCCAGAGAGCTGTCCTTAAGGTAATGCTCTCTCTTCCCCGTAGGTATCCCACTGTGCAGCTCTATACCGATTGCAAGGTACTCACTGTCAGGCAACTTTATGTACTCCTGTCGACTCTACGCAAACACTCTGCTCGCCCTCCAAAGGAACCTACTGGTAGGCTTAAGCATAACGTTTTTCCTCGCGAACGCCATAGAACTGCCTTTGCCAAACGCCAATTCTACGTTAAAAGCATTAATATGTACAACGTCCTAAATAAAAAGTTAAAAATTTATTCGTGTCCTAAATATAAATGCAAAAACTTACTTAGAGATTATCTACAAACACTGAGTTATGATGACACTGAGGATCTTTTGCTGGGTAACTTACAATGATAAGGTATTATACATATAAATATTAGTCTAAATCTAACCAAATAAGGATATTTTACTGGTTTCACCCTATTCTTTCTCACTTCACACACACACGCACACACACACACACACACACACACGCTCGGACCCTACACTTACTCACCTCACCACACAGTTAAACGTTTTTCATTTTGTGTTTTCTTTATATAGATCATATTCTGTTTTCTTCTTCATGGCTTTGTCTAGTTTGTTTCGGAGAATCACTGACTCCTAAGACACAGGCACATACACCTAGTTTAGGAGTCAGGAAATTAAAATTATTGTGACCTAGTTATAAGCCTTATGTGCACTTAGTTTTTAGTTCTTGTACTGTTATGGTTTTTGGTTAAATAAAGAAATTATTATTATTAATTATTATTATTATAGTGTGATGAATAAACCAGGCCATAGCATACAAATTAAAAGTGATTTTATTATTTCGAACTCCTTCTTTTTTTTAAGTCGTTTCAAAATGACGAAAAAATGTATCTTCTTCTTCTACTTACGCATTTTCGGTAACTGTCTGTTTGTTATCTATTATCAACGTCTATAAGGATTTGGATGACACTTTGCACACTGGTTTGGATGAGGAAAAGCATGCTTTCGCGTGAGGGTAAGGATTAAGATGTCGGCAAATACAGATACTTATACTTAAATGAAGAAAAATACTCTGTACCAACCCCAAATAAAATGGGATGCATGCAGTGTGCTAAGATGGCTGCACCCCCACTAGACATCCAATGAGGTCTCCATGGACTCAGAATTCTAGTACAGCTAAGAAGCGGAATTCCCTGTCAGATCTGTTTCCTGATAGCTAAAACCTGGGAGTTAAGTTAAGAGTGAATAGGTTACTTCTAGGCAAGCGTGCTCCATCTTCGATCACATCATCGCTTACCATCAGGTGAGATAGTGGTCAAACGCGTGACTATCGATTTATTGTAGATAATGCACATTATTATTAGATAGCAAAATACGACTAACTAAGGCTCATCTCATTTCAAACTTTACGGGCAACTCGATTTAAAATGATATTTCAACTATGCCCATACCTAAGTATGAATATAATAACGAAGATAATTCAATTTAGTATAAAATCGTTCGTTGGTAATAAAAAATCTATTATGAGACATCGGGCCTTAAAGCTGTTCTGAAAATAAAATTACTCCGGTTCTTTGCTCGGTGGACCTTTTCTCTATTGTAGGATGGCCGATTGAGAAAAATCTTGTCTTTAAATATTTGAGCTACCCGCCGGCGATCGTAAGATGTTTGTAATGCAATTTCTAATGCTTTGAATTCAAAGCGTTTATAAGGTAGTGCACCAGAATTACGATTATTCCGATCTTTGCCGTTGCAGTAGCAAATGTAAAGAACTGTTGTAGGTACTTCATCATATTTTACTTGATGCTGTGATTTTCTCTTCTCATTCTATTTTTTCATGATATTTTTTTCGAATTCTTTATACTCTTTGATTAATTTGTACCACAACTGGAGATGCGAGTGACAAGAACAACTTCAGGTCTATATTCCTAGCGACTATCATTGCAAAGTTGTTGGACGGTCTGATTGATCGGCAGCTGGATAAGCACTTAACACTCCACGACGCCCAATTTGGGTTTAAGCCTCATTTTTCCACCGAAACAGCTATCCTCTGTCTCAAACAGACCGTTCAATACCTACTATGTAAGTAGGAAAACGCCTGTATATGCATGTTTTGTGGACCTCTCCAGGGCTTTCGATCTCGTATCTTACGACTGCCTGTGGAAGAAGCTGTCAAGTATAGACAACCTGCCCAGCGATCTCATTACCATGCTAAAGTATTAGTGTAATTATAATTATGTTGGATGCATACAGGTTGGAATGTGGAGTGAGGCAGGGTGGACTCAGCTCACCCAAGCTTTTTAACCTGTATGTAAACTAGTTGATCTGTGAGCTCAGCAATGCCAATATCGGGTGTTCCATTGACGGGCAATGCGTCACTAACACCAGCTACGCGGATGATATGGTATTGCTGAGCCCATCGATCAGTGCACTTAGGAGGCTTCTCCGTATCTGTGAGGACTATGCGGTGGCTCACGGCCTCAGGTGCAATGCAACCAAGAGCGAACTTCAGGTTTTTAAGGCGGGAAACAAAACTTTGACGCAGCTCCACCTGTCTCTCTGGGGAGCGCTCCGCTTTCCAGAGTGATGAAATTTAAGTACCTGGGGCATTGGGTCACTGATAGTCTGTCCGAAGAATCCACAATTTCTCGGAATGACTTCGCGAGATTATAGACTATCAAATTTTGATGCGTAAAAAAGTATTCCAAATGTTCAGTTTACAATCTCTCAAGTTATTTTATTATCTTACGGAGTTTGCTTTTTTCCAGTGACTTCTACAACGGATGTATAAAACACGTGTACGTACACCACCTGCGGCATCTATCGCTTGTGGATAGAAATCGAACAATATACAAATACTTTCTTAAGTAAAAATCATTACACTTGTATTTTTGTTGTGGTAGTTATGCCTAAAACTAAGTCAAAGTCAAAGTCAAAACGTTTATTTCAATTAGGCCACTAAACGGCACTTTTGAACGTCATCGTTTACAGTTACATTAATGTACAGTTACATGTTACGTTAATAAAGTGACTCTACTGTCCATTCGGAAAGGTAGATTCTTATGGAGAAGAACGGACAAGAAACTCCATAGTTACTCTTTTCAAATAATGATTTTACAAAATTTGGTATACAAAAATTAATTTAATATTATGTGAGGACGATGCACCCAGAGTATGCTACTTAAAGAACAAAGTATCACCAGCAGAGGTAAACTTATTAATTTCCTAAAGAAATTTAGGTAAATTGTACTCACATATTTACAAACATTGGAACCATTAATTAAACAACAGTGTGTGAGTCAACAGAAAAATAAAAACACAAAAAAAGAAACAGTATATCTATAAAGTTAATACATTAATCAACCAGTTTGACCTTCACCCTTGATTGTCCTATGGAGCAGGACCAGCATGTTTCCAAGCATTCTTATCCTGAATGTAATCTTCTAATTTGTAATATGCTTGTTCACAAAGTGTACTTTTAACATGAGTTTTAAATTTTCTTTCATTTAGTTCTAATATGTCAGAAGGTATTTTGTTGTAACATTTAACACAATACCCCATGAAAGAAGTGTGGACTTTAGCTAATCTAAAAAATGGTTGATCTAATTTGTCTTTATTTCTAGTATTAAAATTATGTCTATCACTAATATTTTACTAAAAAGATGTCGGTTTTTCCGCACATACATAATATTTTCATAAATGAATTGGCAAGGGACTGTCATAATATTAATCTAAGTCTTAGTGTGTGTCTCACGGCTGCACTAAAAAGGTCCATTTCAGCGATATGTCAGACAGACTGATGCTGTCTGACGCTGGTTTTCTAATGATCCTTTCAAAGGACGAGTGGCGGTTCATTTGAATTAATATAAAATTATAATATATAAATATAGTCGAAATAAACAGATATAATTGCAAAACGTTTGGCTGATGTTATAAGAATGTATATGCATGTGTACGTGTAATGTGTTAATAAATATTTAAATAGTTTCCCACTAATGAAAAACAAAACAAACCATTCGGCTAACGATACATCTTCCTCACTTCAGCACGTTACATAAAAGCCACATCAGGAGGAAATATCGGGCCGATCGTGAGCAATTATTATTATTATTATTTATTTATTTCAGACAACATAGTCCATACATTCACACACACAAACAACAACAAACAAAATACTTATACAATGCAGACTACCCGCAAACCCATATTACTCAATATGCTTAAGATAATTAGCTACAAATGTTTTTTTTTTGTTACATAATAGAAACATTTATGGTGATCATATCTTGTTTCCGTTGTGCTTCCATCAAATGCTGCCTTAACGCGTTCTGAACGTATGGATGGTTCCCAATACCCTCAGTGGTGGTGGAATATTATTCCACACCTTAGATGCAGCGTATCGGAAACTGCCTCTGAAAGCGGCTGTCCTATGCGACTGTGTTGATTGATGTTGCTGCGCACAAAGCCTCGGCGCACACTCTCGTCTACTAGCCACCCAACTAAGTTTGTCGAAAAATCTTACTTCATTTATGAATTTAGAGTTAGGTACTCCTAAAGTTTGTTATACTTTAGTATTGCCAAGCAACGACGAATTTTTCGATATTTGCAGAACCGAAACGGAACTTGCTGTTGTTCTAGAATCCAGGGAATTTCATAGAAACATGAAAATCCACAAGTAGCAGTCTTCAAATGATACGGACCCCTTCCCATGCGAGTCCGACTCGCACTTGATCGGTTTTTCAATGTAATTAACTAATTACATTAGTTTTGATAGCATAGTAATGATTAGGTACCATGAAAGATTGCCAATAAATAAAAATCACTCTGAACGTAGGTATGTTAGGATAGGACCAGTAGGCCAGGGTTGCGGGATTTGGGCAAGCCGCAAATGCGGCGATAAGTCCCCCCCCCCCCTTCTTTGAGGAGTGGCTAGAGAGGTGCCACGGCGTCCTCATCCCGCCTGACGTAGATACACAGCTGTTTCCGGAGATACCTATTTCAGATTCGGCAGGAGGATACGCCCGGGTGTCAGCACTGTGAGGATCGCCCGGAGTACACGATGGAGCATATGGTGGAGGTCTGCCCTGCTTGGGCGGAGCTCCGGGTTGCGGAATTTGTTCAAAAGAGTCACTGCGGCCCTGGAACGCAAAGGGCTTTAGCAGGAACACAGATGGGTTTTAGTCAGTAAGAGTCTGGCACGCCCTTTCGCTCCATCCAGAGCGGAAGAAGTCATTTGATGATTTCCCAATCTTAAAAAAAAAGGTATGTTAGGACCAGTGCTTGCCAGGGTTTCAGAATTGTTTGAAATATTTACCGCGGTTCTAGAAGGGCATTTTGATAGAAGAAGAAGGTTAGTCAGTAAGAGTCTGACACTCCCTCCCGCCCCGTCCAGAGTCGAGGAAGTCATTTGATTATTTCCCATTATAAGGTAGGTAAGTCTTATAAGTTTTATTTAAATTGGGTTTATCGACACCCGTTTCTACATTTATGTATTAAAAAAAAGCATAATCCTATTCGAGGTGTTTGCGTGAAGACAAAACCAAACTGTTTGACTAACTCTCGAATGGCTGCTAGAAATAACAGCGATGAGAACAAATTCAACGAAACTTTTTTGGAGATTTTGTACCTACAAGGAGAAAAAAGTTCTAGGTACGAGTATATACAGTTGATTCTTGACTGTTATTCAAATAGTCAAATCGTCAAATTGGCCTTTTCATGAAATGACCAGCAACGTTATAGAATGTACAACGTTTACGTGCATATCGTAAAATAAAATATAGTAAGATTGTTCACCGCTAGCAGCGCTGATAGTCCGTTATTGAAAAATTGTTTAACATGTTTATGCTAAGCAGCATGTCGGCGATTGACAATTCTGTTGCTTTAAAAAGTGACCCATAATGTACATAATAATTATATTGAGGAAGAATCGCAGTGAAAATTTAGTTTTATATTATTTTAAATTTTACAGCCAACATTCTTTTAGGGACCTTACATTAATGACATGGCCGATCGTCGATGAAAAAATCGTCAAAACGTTGAGCATTCCATGGTGTAGCCCGGAGGACACGGTGGAGCATACGGTGGAGATCTGCCCTGCTTGGGCTGAGCACCGCCGTGTCCTCGTCGAGGCGATCGGCGGCGGCGACCTCTCGCGTCCGGCCCTGGTTGAATCCATGGTCCGGAGCGAGGAGGCTTGGGAAGCGGTCACCTCCTTCTGCGAAACAGTAATGCTAGCAAAGGAGGAGGCGGGCCGCGCGAGGGAAAGGCAAGATTTTCGCCCCAACCGCCGCAACAGGAGAAGACGCCCCGGGCGTCGGGAGTCGCAGGGTGATCCCCGGCCACCGTAGGCGCGGGCCTGCGGACGGCGAGCATTGGGTGGCTCGATGTCCGATCACCACCAGGCCCGTTGAATACGGATGGGTTTTAGTCAGTAAGAGTCTGACACGCCCTTCCCACGCCCGCTCCACCCAGAGCGGAAGAAGTCATTTGATGATTTCCCATCCTTAAAAAAAAAAATAAGCCGGTAACTTTATGATAAGATCAATTCAACGACCGTACTACGACATAAATCTATGTAGGTACTATTTAGGTATGATCACTGATAAAATTGTGACCAAAATTGCGACAAGTGATAGACGCCCGAGCCGAAGGCTGCTCACATAACACATGCACTTCCTCGAAAAAATAATCGAAATTACATTTTTAGGGTTCCGTACCTCAAAAGGAAAAAACGGAACCCTTATAGGATCACTTTGTTGTCCGTTCGTCTGTCTGTCAAGACTCATTATCTCGGAAACGCGTGGAGGTATCGAGTTGAAATTAAAACCATATACTCAAGTCTACAGTAAAAAAATTATCTTCTGAATAACGTAAAAAAAGATACGGCCGTTTACGCTCCGATTATTGCGCATTTTTTGATGCTCACAGGGTTTCAAAACCTGTCGGACTCTTACTGACCGATGGGTTTTAGTTAGAAAGAGTCTGACACGCCCTTCCACTCCACCCAAAGTGGAAGAAGTCATTTGATGACTTCCCATCCTTAAAAAAATAAAAAATGGGTTCTTCCCGTTGACCTATAGTCATGAAATTATGACATTTGGCAAGAAGATAAATCTAACAGTCAAATGTATTATCATGCATGAATGTATTTTTGTATTTGCGATTACAAATTTCTATTTTCGGTTGAAGAATGTATAATCGGAAAAAATCAAGACTCGATCGGAACCCTCGGTGCGCGAGTCTGACTCGCACTTATCCGGATTTTTTTTTAAACTTTGCCCCTTGCTAGGAATTATCCTGTATCGTGGGTGTGTTAAAAATCATTTAAACTCACATACACAAACAGCCAGATCCGGAACAATTACCTGTGTGGTAACCATGGCAATACAAATACTTGTTCAGTGCGGGAATCGAACATGCGTCACGCAGCACAGCAGTCGATAAAATTAATATTTATACACAAACACAATTCATCATCTGCCTAGCCTTTTAAAGAAAAAGAGGTCGCAAAGAAAAAGAGTTTATTTGCGACAATAATGACGCAAACCAAAAAATTAAATAATGATACAAAATTACCAAAGTGACTTTTATAAAGTTATGAACATATGCGTAACAAATCATATTTTTAAAACATAATTATGTTGCCTTCTGAATTGCATAAATAATGCAGCTTATATAGAATTTAGAAATATTTGATCCCGAGAAGCCTTTTTTCCCAACATAAAAAAGTGCAAAAAGATTTTCAACCCATTTCCTAACAGTTTTTAATTACTCCGTCCATTTTATATCCCGCATTGTTTTTATAAGGGCGAACCTTTTCACACGTACCAATTTACTGGAACCCAAGAGGCGTGTCGTTATAAATGGACCCGTTATATTATTGTCATTTAAATTGGACCACAACGGGGCACCAATTGAGGGTTAATTTACTTTTGCTAAGCCGCCAGATTGATTTAACTTTGTTGATGATTTTTGCCGCGTGGCTGAACTGAGGTTTAAACTTGTTCAGTCAGATTTAATAAGGTGGAGCCATTTGTAAAACCTCAAAATTCAACAAAACAACAACAACAACACACCTCAATCAACAACACAACTCAATACAACTTATCGTTATATATATATTATAGGATAATATCATCATTTATTTGCTCATACATGACTACAATACATACGTACTTACAAAACGAATTGTCATTAATAGTCATTATGCAAAAGAATGAATGTGATGAAAATGGAATGAATGAAACATGACAATTCTTTATTTTTTTATTTTATCAAAAAACAAAAAAATACGTCATGTTTGTCTTGTATTATACAATGACATTCAAATATTTAAATAAACTAAATTTTAATTCTAGAATATTATATAGTTATAGAATGTCATAATTGTTTAATTAACAAGTACAAGTACTAAGCTACTTACTTGCTATACAAGTAGGTTTACCTAGTCGCTGAACAATCTCTGGGGCCCTACTATGAGGTCTTAAAACGATTATGATTCCGCTCTAAGAGAGAGATGGAGCTATAGCGAATAGCTCTATCCCTTTTACATCATCGGAATTGGATGGCATTAGCACGTCATAGTAGTACCTGATCACTATAATGTCCGGCCTTCAGGTAACAGACATGGGGAGTCTGTTGTCTGAACAGTCAAAGTCCCAAGACGGCGGCGGCGCTGCGCCTCGTTCCCCGCGCGCCTCTCTAGAGGAATAGTGGCCATGCAGATCCCATCAACCTCTGCGGCCGCGTACCGCAGAGGGTGACAGGATCCGCATGAATTCATGCGGGAAGCGTGATGAAATGCCCTCCAGTACCCCGGACTGGAGTGCACCAAAGGTGCTGGCTGCAGACCACCTTGTGGTTTTAGACGGTATGAGTCCGACAGACCCCTGCACATGCCCCGGGGTGGAGGAAAAAAAGTTATACCTTGTAGCCACTATTATTAGATGCTTGGCAAAAGTCGTTTAATTTTTTTGAATGCTGTCGTAATTTTAGGTCCTAATTGTTATATTTTTCCTATTTTAAATTCAAGCAGTTATTCATTGTCCTGGAGTTTTACATTTCCGTTTACTTACTTTGTGAATGTTGGTTAACCTATAAATGGCGACTGTGTAAGTCTGAGGCCTTTAAGTATAACTTATGCTGAAATACGCTATTAACAGAACCTGTTAGTAAACCGTTATTAATAAACTAGCTGTTGCCCGCGACTTCGTATTCCCATAGGAATTTCCCGTTCCCTTATCGCCTATAGCCTTCTTAATGAATGTGGGCTGTGGCTATCATATACAAAAAGAATTTTCCAAATCCGACTGGTTTTTACAGAGATAACAAACAAACTCTTCACTTTTATTATATTAGTATATAGATTTACCTGAATATTTCTCCATAATGTTTAAAAACATACCACTCTAAAAAAAAGGGTTATTCGGTAAGCATAGGCACAACCTATCAACGAAAACTAAAATTGAAAAGTAAAATTGTGTAAACACAAGCGTACCCGATATGTCACGTGCTCTATGGATTTTTTGAAAATCGGTACTGCTTATAGAAAGAAACAATGTCTAAAAACTTGAAGCCTTATTTACTTAGCTCTAAAATTGTAAAAGTATGATACCGTTACTTGGACTTAACGTGGAGGTAACATGATTACGTTTATCTAATGTCCTGTTTTTACACAATCCAAAAATACATTGACATAATTATACAAAATAATTTGAAAAAAAAAAAGAAAGAAAGAATAATAAAAACATATTAATATTATACAAACACACACACACCACACATACACACACACACACACCCTCACACACACACATTATTTATATTATATTTTTTTATTTTATTTTTTATCCATTTATTATTATTATTTTAAATACTGATATTCAGCTGAATCCGGTTTGACTGGAAGCCGACCCCAATATAGTTGGGAAAAGGCTAGGCAGATGATGATTATTATTATTTTAATTTCGCCATTTATTATGCAGAAGGAATGTTTACATGTACAATAAAGTTATTAGTCGAGAATGAATAGCTCTGTCTGCGCCGCTTGGTATGAAGTTAATTAACAGTTCAAACATTACGGTGGATGTGATTTATTCTCGTCCATATCGAGTTAACACTCGCGAGCTGACGGGTTAACGCATGGTTTTAAATCGGCGTAAAAAAATCAATTTTTAATTAAAAAGCTGGGTTCAATAAGTTAATTGTGTTTCATTGCAGCCGTAAACGATTGACGTGAATGTTTTTTTTATTTATTTGGTGCAGTATTACGGCTTTTTGTTATACTTAGAGAACCTTAAAAAACGACCATATACGTGGTCCACACAAAGTATAGAGTTCCGTAGTTTTCTGACCCTTTCGGTGATCATCATCCCCATTAGGGTGGTTCACGCTAGTACGGTGAAAAAAAAAATTACACGTAGAAGTTCTGCCACCCCGTCGTTTTGTTACACATACCTAACGTATTATGTTTTAATAATTTCAGCCTCATCTTCTGTAGAAGGGGGTGCTCATCGACTTTGAAATATCTAAATTTAATGAAAATTTTATAAAAGAATGTAAACTCTTCTCAAAAGTAGATTATTTTTATTCCAAAATATTATTGACAAAGTAGAACATAAAATAGTGATATATAATACCTACATCAAACACAATCAGGGCAAGTGTAGCGTTCTCAAGAAAATGTATCTCAAGCAACCCTAAATCTTTTGAACAATGATATCTCGGGAGAGTTTGATGGACTAAAGGAGAGTGTAAATAGTTTTGAAAGCATAATTTCCAACAAGTGATGAGGACAAGCAAGTTTTAACAGACCGCGACCTGTCGTTGCTTCTAGAAGAGCACATTCTCCTTTTTAGGCACCGGTGCAGCGGCTTTGGAGGCGGTAGTGTCAAAACTCGCAGCTCGAACTGGATTTGTGACGTACCACTGTTCTATTGCATTAAAAACAGCATCCGACATGTTTTTCCCCGTCCCTTCAGTAGGTTTGGGTACGCCTAACAATTTTTTGCAACCATTGCCGGAGACAAGAATCGGTAGGCGCTCCACTTTCTTATTTCCAGTTATATCAGGCAATAATTTTTCATCCCAAAGTTTTACAAGTGGATAATTGATCTTGAAAGTTTATTTAATATTCGCACTGAATTCCATTCAATTCTTTTCTGGCTCGTCGAATTGAGCCCCGGGAAATAGTGTAGTAAAATTGCAACTATGTGCAGCAGACAACAGAATAATCAGTCGCACTGCTTCTCGATCGATTATTTTGTTACGGGCAAGAGCGCTGGTAACATGTTGTGTAAAAATAACACTAGTCAATAGCACACTGTCACTGGTACTGGTAGCGAAAACGTTACGAAATTCACGTCTTGCTTATTCTTAATAGTGCTAGCGGCACTGGAAGTGCTACTTGACACAGCTGAAGACAAAGTATTATTCTCAACGGCCTTTTGTCTTAAGTCTTCACTTCTTGGTTTTCACTTTAGAGAACGTTATTTGGACTCTAGTAGCTTCTTACAAATTGAAGTTATAATCATCTGGCGCTAACCTCTTTGGTCAATCAAAAAAAAAAAAGTCTCTATCTTCCGAAATTGTAATTTAATTTACGGCGTTTGAATGTGCAATATCAAAAAGTTTGTCGAGCTCTGCTGTGCCTACCTAAATAAATTCTCTCTCTTCTTCATTGCTTTTCTGAAGCTCTAGTTTTATTTTTCTTCAAAGCAGCCAGTTCTTGTAAAGTTTCATAAGTATTTCAATGCCAGACCAGACTTGTTCCACACCTCTATTAATTCAAGAGATATGGGACATGTGTGTCACATGACTTGCCGAAGTGTTGGAAGTTGATTAAGCCTTAGCAGTGGCTCAAGATTCCGACATCCAAGTCGAAAAATTATATTTTTATTACGTGTTGCAGAACTAATTTTAATGCACTGGTACGCTGATTCACAGTCTAGTAATTAGGTTCCTTCTACGTTCGTTTATTAAACACATATATTGGTTCTATTAAAATAATAATAAGATTAATTTAGCACTGAAAACCAACACGCAACCAAAAAATCTAGCTTACGTATTTTTCACACATATTTCAAAAATAAAACTTGCTTAAGCACCGCCTCTTCCACATAAGATAGGTACCTGAAATTCGAACATTTGAACATCGTTATTACTACATATACGAGTAACAAATTGACGGGGTGGCCAAAATGAAAAACGAAAAAAATATTTTTTGGACCACCCTAATCCCAATGACAGAAAATTATATAATTTTGAGCCTTTATTGGATTTGAGTGGCCATGAAAACCACAAAAATGGCGTCCATGACGGAAAATAATGAATAATACCCGCTAAAGTCCAGTTTGTACGAAAGCACTAAACATTACCCTCAACTTTCAACTTGATACCATCACGCGGTTTTAAGAATAAAGGTCGTGACCGACTGAAAGACAGAAAGACAGTCAACGAAGCGATCCTCAAAAGGGTTCCTTTTTTCTTTCTTTTTAGGTACGGAACCCTAAAAAATAGGTTTTTTTCTAACGGACAAAAACGTATTTATACTTAGAATTTTAAAACTTTTCATGAATCACAAATATGGTAGTCTATTCCATGTTTGCCTTTAATTAAAAGTTTAAAAAATATGTTTTTAATATCATAAAGTGTGGCATTTAGGTACTTACATTTTTTTTGGCACGCAAACTAATTTATACCGGGTACGATATTGTAAAATAAAAAAAATAACGGCAGTTGTCTCCTTCTGTCCAACAATAAGAAACGAAAGAGATTTAATAAGACAAAGGTTCCCTGTTTATAAAGGGTTGATTTAACACTGGACATTTTGTCTCCTTTGTGAAAAATCCTATTTGTGAATTTGAGTGGTTCTTTGGATTCTTACTACAAAATCATGCATAAAAATGTCTCACACCAAACAGGATTTATTAATTTTAATAAGAATCACCTAGAAGACACAATTAGCGACTTTTTTAACCGACTTCAAAATAAGGAGGAGGTTCTCAGTTCGGTTGTATTTTTTTCATAACTTATTAGAAAAGTTATTATAACAAATTAAAACTTAATCGTAATAGACACTATTACAATGGAACAGATAGAACCGAACTAGTTACCTCTAAAATTCTCGTTAACTAGATGCAAATGGGTCGACAGCGTTCTCGCAGGATTTTAGCAAATTGAGGGAATTGGGCCGACAGGCACAAGACGGATCCGACTACCCAAGTTTCACCATACCAGAGCAGAGTCGAAGTCTGAATTCAATTCACCACTCCAGGTACAAATTAAAAGAATCTGGAACGTGAACCAGATTGAAATAGTTCGAAGTTCCAGACGGTTCCAGTCGCACGGTGGACTGTCCTTTGTCCTTGTTGAAGTTTAGTAATGTAAACGCAATTTCTAGTGCAAGAGTGCAATATGAATGTCGGAATAAAAGTTGAAGCAGTGGAATATTACGTTTGTTTTGACTTATAAAACGTGTAACGTGTCGACTGCCCTATAGGTACATTTACGTGAGCAACTGTGCATTAAACGACAAAAATTACTAAACAAGTGATTTTACTACTAATACCATCGCTAAGCAATTTTAGTTTTGGTTTATAATTTTGTATGCATGTTAGTTCTTTGACAATTAACACTTTTTTTTTGGTCCCTTGGTAATATTGGTCACAATAATGATTACAATGCTCCTTTTCAAGGTTTTGTGTTGAATCTGTTACACTTTATACATATATGTCACCGGAAAATGGCAGCCTCCGTAAGATTATAAAATTACTTGAGAGATTGTAAACTCTCGATAAATTGTCAACTGAACATTTGGAATACTTTTTTACGTATCAAAATTTGATAGTCTGTAATATCTCGAAGTCATTCCGAGAAATTGTGGACTAACATAAAATGGCGACCAATCAGAGCACAAGTCTACAGTTAATGTCAGTCCTCAATTTCGCGGACCGGCACGGAGATATTATAGACTATCAAATTATGATGCGTAAAAAAGTATTTTAAATATTTATTTGACAATTTATCGAGAGTTTACAATCTCTCAAGTTATTTTATAATCTTACGGAGTTTGCCATTTTCCGGTGACTATAGAAAGATGTGAAACATCTATAGCCGCGGGTAAAACCGATTGTTGGCGCCACGCTATACAATGGTATATATAAAGTCTATATGTATTTTGATGTCATATTTAGTTCCTGTCTGTTCTTTTAGGCATACTTGTCACACAAATGTTATAAAGGCAAAAGTTTGTTAGTGTGTGTATGTATGTTTGTCACTTCATCACGCGCAAACGCCTAACCGATTTAAATAAAATTTGGTATAGAGATTGTTTGAGTCCCGGGAAAGGACATAGGATAGTTTTTATCCCAGGAGTATGTTCCCTTGGAATAATTTTCGACATTAACGCGGGCGGTGCAGCGGGCGGCAACTAGTACAAAATAATTTTGATGTTTCACATCTGCCAGGCGTCCCGTGACGGCTCACAACTTTTTTTTAACTCACGCTTTCTCGTTTCGATTTTAGTATGAACATGTAATCTCGAACCAGCTAACAGGCTAGATAGATTCTGCATACAATCATAGTGCATGTTTGCTGACCCATTTTTGCGGATATCCTAATATTTTAGGCATACAGTGCCCTGTGCTCAGCCGTCACAACAATTTTTTTCCCCTTAGAAAAACGCATAAATTACACGTCGCGCATGGCCCAAAGGTTTTGGATCCAGACACTATTAAAGTATTTTTCAGGCAGCAGAAGAAAACCGCGGTTCGTCACTTAAAATGATTGTGCCACATTACTCCGACAAACAAAATCCCGACGAACGCTATCTCGACAAATCATTTTAACGACCTGCAGTAGACCGACAGAACAGTAAGCCGATGGAGTTTACCTCGACAGAACGCTATCTCGACATTCGTTAGTTCGACTAATAGTTGAACGATTGAATGCCATCCCGACGTACAGTAGACGGACAGAAGACTAGTTCGAAAAGGTTTATCACGCCTGATTAAGAACCGGCCATTCAGTCGATCTTCCTGGTATTGCAAAGCCTGCTGAAGTCGGTCCGCTCCTCCGTGTCTTGCAAAGCACGTTCAGCGGTCGCCATTTGAACATCGTCGTCGTAACGAGTACCTATACCTAGTCAGACTCTTAAAACTCTGACACACGTGTTTTACCTATTTACTGAGTTATGCGGGTAAAATAGAGTTTTTCTTTTTTTTACTATTGATCGGCACACGTTTCACCACTGTCTCAACTTATGGTAAGCGATAATGTGGGCAAAGATGGAGCACGCTTACCTAGAAGTAACCTATTCACTCTTGACTTAAAGACTCCCAGGTTGTAGGTATCAGGAAACATAGACTCTGGCAGGGAATTTCACTCATTAGCTGTACCTACGCGTGTAGCGGCATCAATGACGCCACATAAAAAACTAAGAAGCGAAATTTGTACGCCAACAAAAAGAACCGCAGCGCTATCTACCACGAACTAATATCGAAATCCTACATCGCGCAAGCAAAGTTCTCCTTGCGATTTGAATATACAACAGTCCAAATATCAACTATCGGGCAGTTGCCCAACAGACACAATAACCATCTGGTTCGGAGGGTCCTCCCATTTTCAGTTGAGGTATGCGGGACTTTACTCTCTGTACCACATACCTCTAAACGCACAATGAATAGGTTTAAGAACAACTTTCTTTATTTCTCATAAAGAATTGCATACATAATTCACTTACTGAGAAAGTTATTTTATATTTTGTAGTGTTTTTTATTTGGAAGAAGTTTTTCTTGTTATAATATGATCCAGGAAACGTGGTTTCGTCACAAAAAAAATCTGTTTCTTAATAGTTTCGACATACTGCCAAAAGGTTTGTAGGTTTGCCTAAAAATAAAATTACAAAACAAACAGCAAAGGGACCCGCAATAAGCCATGTGCTGATTCATCTCGGTCCCATCTTGTTGTGGGCACACGGATGTACAGTCAACAAAGCTTTTTGGTATACAGGCAGAAATATTAATTTTTCACTGCACTGCCAATATTTATTTCTAATTTTTAAGCTTATGGCGTACTTACGAGTGTGAAGTACAATACTTGTCTACTCAGCACACTTACAACATTGGTTATGAGTTGCAAGTTAGCTGCCTACATACCAAATAGCTTTGTTGACTGTACTATTTTTATCCCAAGCTTTGCGTTTGAGAAAGGTAATACTGAGGTAAATCTATGATTTAAATGTTTGTTTTATGTAATGTTTTGTGTTAGACGATATTAGTTTATCAATGTCTCACGCACAAGATCGCTCCCGAACATTGCCGATTATTAATTATCCCGGTTGAGTAAGTAGGTATGAGTAACCTTAGGCGATAGTGCATCTGGAATAATAAGCTAAACAGCTAGTGGATTTGAATGATGTTGGAGACGATGTCTGTACGCTTATGCATGAGGTAGTTGCAGTTTGAAAGTTGCCTAAACTCGAGGAACAAAACTTCTTAGTCTGCGTAGCGCCTTAAATAAAAATATTTCCATGAAAAGGCAATGTCCTGCAAGTTTATTTCGTGTCAACTTTCACGCCTCCGCGATATAATAAGCTGCTACACTTTTCAAACGTTTTTGCCCCGATTTACGTAGAAACTGGTTATAAAACTAGAACTAAGGAAAGAATGCACCAATTTGTTACAAAAATAATGAATTTAAATTCTTCATTGTTTTGTGAACGACGACGACGTTATTATAATTGGAGCACGCTCGTTAGGAGTTTGTCCACTGTCGACCCTGTGGTAACTACAGGATACTTGAAACGGGGGACATAATATCGCTAAATTGGAAGAAACTGCTTCTTTTAAAATTATACAGTATATCGATTAAAAATACGTATTTTTTGCAAATAAATGCAAATAGAAAGAAAATAAAGAAAAACATTTATTTGGCACTCGCACAAAATAAACAGAAAAGTTGACTGTTGGTAGGTAGGCACACGCGTTTTGGCTCGCTGTCCGATCCCACCAGGCCCGGGTCGATGGCGCGTTGTGTTTCACGCGCGCCTCAAAGAGATGTCAGCATAAAAGAAGGGGCCCGCTGGGGCCAGAGCCTGCCAGGGTTGCGGAATTTGTTCGAAAGAGTCACCGCGGCCCTGGAACGCAAAGGGCCTTGGAAGAAACACGGATGGGTTTTAGTCAGTAAGAGTCTGACACGCCCTTCCGCTTCACCCAGAGCGGAAGAAATCATTTGATGATTTCCCATCGTTAAAAAAAAAAAAGGTAGGCACATAGAAATATTTTATGAAAGGTACTTTTCCATTTTCCTTTTACGGCTACTCGTTACATAAACTCTTTGGATAATGCGTCCCCGCGTTATTTTATATTACAGATTCGTAGGTAGTACTTACTATAAAAAAAACTCTGGACAGTGTAGCAAACAAAACAAAAAAAAAAAACTTAATAACGTATTCTAAAACATTATTTATTTTTAATATTCAAGTATGAATGTATTTATTTCTCTTGCCCACGTCCGTGTGTCACTGCAGGGTGCCAACTGAAAACCAGCGCTGGGTGTCTGACGCCCAGCAAATGCTGAGATGGTAACCCTTTCGGTAGAGGCACGCTCAGCTAGCGGCTGGCTAGATAATTGTTGTCTTATGATTGTTCTCTCTTTACTTTGTGTTTTGTTGCTGTTGTGTTGTGTATCGAATAAATGTTTTCTATTCTATTCTATTCTATCCTAAAAGTAAAATAAATTAAAATTAACCGTCATAAACAATAACTTACAGAAGCAAAAAAGAACAGCATGAAAAACAAAAGGACATTAGCGCTGCCTTTGTAACGAATGTGGTTTGTCCTAACGTAAAAAGACTTTCTTATTATTTTTCTCCAAATGAGTCTACATCTATCTATCTACATTTTCTTCGAAATCGTATCAGGGGTTAGCAAAAAGAACCTCTACAAAGCTCCGTTTAAGAAAACTGCGTGGTCGCGCGGTTCTCCATGTTTCGACCGCGCGGCCATAGTTAAAACATTACAACTTTCTGAATACTGGATCTACCAACTTTCATTATCATTGTTTTACAAATTCCTTCGTGTTGACGTAGTCGTTTTTCTTCTACGACACTTTGTCCGAACACTGGAAACGGACACGTGACGTTATTTTTGAAGTGATAACTTCTTTAGCGGCGTTGTGCACTTTTTGGGATGGGTAAAAAATGTTAAACTCGCGTCAGGACACGTGACCTGATCGAAAATTACGAATTTTCGATCGGAGACGGAGGGAAAGTTCTGAAGTGTTAAATTTTTAATGTAATTTAAATTGTCATGTTTATGTACGATAGCGCAATATATGAATTATGTATTTGACCAAATAAATGATAGTACTTTTATACTGATAATTAAAGCAATTCGTGCGAAATTATTCCCTAACCATTCCATATTTTGGAATGGTTCAAAAATGCACAGCGTTAATGAGCATTAGTGAAAACTTGAACAAGTTTTCACTTCTGCCGGCACACCCGGAGTGCAACCCGTTGTTTTTTATTCCACCATAGTTTTGACTAGTAAATTTTACTTTGTCCCATGTTCTTTGCATTTCATAAGTTACGATACTTCTACTACTAGTTACTATCACCTACATTACGGAAGATAATAAAATAAAAAAAAAAAAAAAATAAAAAGCCTTATATTTCCAGTTTAACAAATTAACTTACAATTATGTTGTTTCTTACCTAAACTTAATTAATAAAGGAATAAAAAAATTGAGAAAACTAATATCTATTTCACTTACAAAAAAATCATATTATAAGTAGCTAAGTACATAGGCAGTAGCATTTTACTGTACTGGAACCCCCCTCAGGTAAAGGCCTCCTCCAAAGCTTTCCATTTCTCCCTGTCTTGGGCTATTTGTTGCCATTCTGGGCCAGCAATTTTCTTAATATCGTCGTCCCATCTAGTGAACGGTCTTCCTCTACATCGTTTGCCCGGTGGGCCTTTCCATGACGTAACTTTTTTAGTCCATCTAATATCTTTAAGGCGAGCTACATGACCGGCCCATTTCCACTTCAACGTTTGGCTGTATTTGAGAGCGTCTATTGCTTTTGTTTTTGACCGTATTGTATTGTGGTTTATTTTTTGTATTTTCTTGACATTTATCATACTGCGTTCCATTCCTCGCTGACATGTGTTTATTTTATTCTTTACTTTGTTGGTATACTTCCATGTTTGACATGCATATGTCAGACAAGGAATGAGACATGAGTCCATGACTTTTTTCTTCAATTTGATAGGCATTTTGCTTTTAAATATTTCCTTATAACTCCAATACTTTTTCCAAGTTTGTTTCACTCTTCTCTCTACTTCCAGTTCATTGCTTTCTCTGTGGAATCCAATTTGTTTTCCTAAATATATATACTGATCCACATAATCTAATGGTACATTTTCGATAGTTACTTTTGATTTTTTGAAGTTGGTCATGAGTTTGGTCTTTGTGATATTCATTTCTAATCCCACTTTGCAGCTCGCTGTATGTAGAGTATCTATCATATATTGCAACTGTAGGCTTGATTCAGATAATAAAACCAAGTCATCCGCAAATCGTAAATGGTTTAGGTATTTACCCTGGATATATAAACCACAATTTTTCCAGTCTAATTTGCTTATGATAGATTCCAATATCGCAATGAAAATTTTTGGGGATAGGGGATCTCCTTGCCTGACTCCTCTCTTGACTGGAAACATTGGGCCAATGGTTTCCAGTTTGACTCTACTTGAGCAATTACTATAAAGGTGTTTGAGTATCGTTATGTATTGTTGCTCTACATTTTGAGCTTTTAGCGTGTTCCATATACTTTCGTGTGAGATTGTGTCAAAGGCTTTCTGGTACGGAAGATATGAACATAAAATCATCATGTCGAACATTTCAATCTATGTATGGTTCGACAACACTATTGCATGTTTGTCGTGATCCCAAGTCCTTTGTCCCTCTAAAATCATAAATGTAAAATTAAAAGTATAAAAAAAAACTTTTCACACAAAAAAAAGTTATTTTATACTTTGTAGTGTTTTTTTATTTGGAAGTCGGTTTTTTTTTGTAAAAAAGTTTTTTATTTTCCAATTTTTGGTGGTAAAACCAACTAAGTGACATTATTCCCATTATGACTATTTGCCGTTAAGGAGATATTTTGTGTGCCTTTGCAGTCAAGTCCAGACCAGCTCATAGTTAAATATCTACTTTGGTAAGGTTTTAAGGTGAGGAGGTCACTGGTTTATCTTTGAAGTTCACACTACAGTGCAAATGCAATATAGCTATAACTAAAGCCAATGTAAAAAGAATCATCAAGATCGGTTAATAAACAATAAAGTTATGCCCAAATTGATAACCCCAAAAACATGTTAATTCAGGTTGAATTGTTTGCATCTGCGTACCCCTTCACAGCGTACCGGTGTGATGTTATGTTATGAACTGGTATAATCAATAAACAGACATGCAATTTCAGCAATCCCGGGAGATTTGCCATCATTTATTGAAGAGTTCCGTTGCCTACCTCCGAAATCCTTCATCAGATCATCACCAAATTGAAATGGGGCCACTTTGGAAAAATACTCTTCCAAACAAAAATAATCATCCAAATCGGTTGACAATTGGTGAAAATATCGCTGAACAAACATTTTTCCTGGGATCCCAGCATCAGATCCCGACTTATACCGTCCATCATCAGGTCAGCAAGATGAGATGTTGATTATCAGGTACAATAATTATCTGATTTGCTTTAGAAAGTATATGAAAAACATTGTATGAGCCTTTAAAATTTGAGGGTTGCCCTAGATTTCCCAAGGATCCATCATCAGATTCTGACTTGGTGCCAATGGGACCACCTCAAGAGTTTCGAATAAAAAACAAATCATCAAAATCAATTCATATAGACTAGAGTCAAGAGCAAAACCATATTAAATAAAAAAATAATATTCGACGGAATGATCGCATAACAAACATACAAAAAAATACAGACGAATTGAGAACCTCCTTCTTGAAAGTCGGTTAATTATAAGTATAAAAGTCTGCATGTTTGTTTATTAATCACATCTCCACGGCTGTGCCTATAATAACACCCAGGTAGATCTGAATTCGAATTTATTATTTGTAAATTCTTTTCGAAACAAAATTCTATTTTAAATTTTATTTATTTTTTCTACACCAACCACAGTGTTCTTAACCCAAAAGTAACTTGACTGGTAGCGAATGCCATGTTGCATGAAGTCCATTGTACATATAGTTAATTTAATTAAATAAATTTGGACACAGCATACACTTTTATCCCGGGAGTGCCTTCCCTAGGGATTATCTGCAGTTTGAAATAAAACGGGTGAAGCTGACTCGCGTAAATTCGTCTGCGTCATATTTTTCATTAGTACTCCGCTCCTATTGGTCGTAGCGTGATGTTATATTGCCTTCCTAGATAAATGGGCTATCCAACACTAAAAGAATTTTTCAATTCGATGTTCGAACTCGTAGTTCCTGAGATTAGCGCATTCAACCGTACAAAGAAACAAACTCTTCAGCATAGTATATCGAGGTAGTATTTAAATGTAACAGTTTTTTAAGATACTCGGATGAACGGATTTTTGTTACGTACTCTTTCACACGAAACAGTATTTTGATGAAACTATACAATAATTTTGCGCGCTTATTCATAAGAATAACACTTAGGCTATTATTTCTAAAGGAAAGAAGTAGGTTTTTATTACAAGCGAGCGGAGCCGTGGGCGGGTGCTAGTGTAGCGGCATCAATGCCACATGAAATACTCAGAAGCAAAACTTGTACGGCAACAAAAAGAACCGCAATGCTATCTATCTTGTCAGCGACGATCTGCCAACAAATTCCTGCATCGCGCAAGCTAAGTTCTCCGTGCGATTTGAACTTATAACTATCGGGCAGTTGCCCACCAAGCACAACAACCGTCTGGTAGGAGGATTCTCCCTCTCCGTACCGCATACCTCTATACTAGTCTCAAATAAAAGCCCCGTAAGCTCCGTACCTAGGCCCTCGACAGAGTGTCACTTCGCAGGCTTCGAAAGAAAACATAAAGTCATTCTCACTACCTCATCTGTCCTCTCAGATTTCTGCAAGTTAACACTGGTCTGGATTCACAGCACGTAGCCCATAAATTAAGCGAGCAAATTTTCTGTATCGTTGCAACTACAATACATCAGGGCTTACTTTTAAGGCTAGGCTTCTAATTTAAATAATATAAAGATGGGGCCATCCAAACGTTTGATAACGTTTACCATACAATGTAGCAAGTTCAAGCTAACAGGTATGCGTAACTTCAAATTAAATACTAACACAACTCTATCCCTCACATTTTGTTACTGAGAATATAAATAACATGTGAGGGCTTTGGTATCTTGCACCATAAGATACACGGCTTTTTAATGTCTGACGCACACGACCGCCACCGAAGATTGCCGACTGCGACACGAATTCGCTTCGTTCTAGATGGGCCAATTTGTGGCCTCAAAAAAAGTGTGGTCCGCCCTGCCTTACTACCCACTGTCTTCTCAGATTTCTGCAAGTTTACACTGTGCACTGGTCTGGATTCAGGGCACGTAGCCCATACATTAAGCAAGCAAGTTCTCAGTATCGTTGCATTTCGTGTCACGTAAACCGTTGGCTTTCTGCCACCTGTGGAGTGCATAACGATCAGGCTTTATTTGACTTCTGGGCTTAAGTTAGGGCTGTCTTAGAAATAACACCAAAGTGTAGTCAGTAATTGGAACGTTCAAAAATGTTTTTTTTCTGATTATAGACCCGCTTTGCAGGGTTAGTAGAAAGGAACTCGTGGTTAAAATAATAACAACCGTAGGGGTCGAACTTCAAGGATCTGTGGATGGGTGACCATCTTACTATACCGAGACTCCTCCTTGCTTCGGAAGGAACCGATAAGTCCCGGCTGTTATTTGTAGATCTTTGGCAGTCGATACGGGATGTCAGAAGCCAAAAAATCTATCTCCAGTCTTGCCAAGAAATACCGTGTCACCCAGTTGTGGAGGTCAAACTCCATGGGTCTTCGCAAGTTCTGAAAATTCCTTATCTAGGTGCTGCGAAGCGTCTTGGTGCTCTTTGTATCAGCCCTATGTTTAAACGCGGCGCCCTATGTTTGCGTTTGCAGCGGACTGGCCTGAAATGGACTTTAATGTATAGTTTTTTATCATAAATAATAATTCATTTTTTATCAGAAATATAATGAATAGTTTTTTATTTTCCACTTTTTAGTGGTGATACCCCAAAACTAAGTGACATTATTCCCATAATGAGTGGTTAAGGAGTTTCTTTGTGTGCCTTCGCAGTCCAAATCCACACCAGCTCATAGTTAAATATCTACTTTGCTTTTACTAAGTTTTTACTAAGATTAAGGTGAGGAGGACACTGGTTTATCTTTGAAGTTCCAGTGCTGCGAATGCAATATAGATATAGCTAAACCCAATGCAAAAATAAACATTAAGATCGGTTAATGAACAATAAAGTCATGCCCGAACAGATAACCCCAAAACATGTTAATTCAGGTTGACTTGTTTGCATCTGACTTCCACCCCTTCAAAGTTACCGGCGTGATGTTATGTTATTCAATTCAATTCAAATTCATTTAATTTCAATCCATTTTAGATCATATATTCATTAAATTAAATTAAAATCACATTTGAATTGAATTGAAGAGTTCCGTTGCCTACCTCCGAAATCCTTCATCAGATCTTCACCGAATTGCAATCGAGCCAGTTTGGAAAAATACTCTTCCAAACAAAAAAGAATCATCCAAATCTGTTGACAGTTGGAGAAAATATCGCTGATCAAACAAATTTCCTGGGATCCCAGCATCAGATCCTAACTTATACCTTCCATCATCAGCTCAGCAAGATGAGATGTTGATTACCAGGCACAATTATCTGAATTGCGTAAGAAAATATTTGAAAAACAATGTATGTGCCTTTAAAATTTGAGGGTTGCCCTCGATTTCCCTGGGACCCCATCATCAGATTCTGACTTGGTGCCAATGGGACCACCTCAGAAGTATAGGCTTTCGAATAAAAAAAGAATCATCAAAATCAATTCATAATTGACGGAATGATCGCATAACAAACATACAAAAAAAAAACATACAGTCGAATTGATAACCTCCTTTTTTTGGAAGTCGGTTGAAAATACGTCAGTAAACATTGTGATAGTATTTTTTTAAAACGCTCATCGCGTTTGGAAAAAGTGAAAACTGAATGACTTTTAAAACTATAGTACTGGCCTGTTATTGGCTGTAAGCTCACTTCACACCGCAATCACACCGTTGTCGCCTCCGCTTTTAATAACACGGCCGTTAGACCGCCGCGGACTTTTAGATGAGATTGACCTCATTACAGAGCAATCGTGAACATGTGGTAGCACTTACAAGGATAATGATTGTGTTAAGAGTATTATTTTACTTTATGTACAGTTGCTTATAGTTTCTGGTTTCATTAAAGTTATAATAATAATAGTAATATATCATTTATTTCAGGTAACAAAGACCCATAACATAAATACCTTACAGACTATTATACATATTTTTTAAAACCACAAAAATGAAAACACTATTTTACACGAATTCACGGCGTCGTGTTGCGCTGCGTGGTGTCACGTAGCCTTCCGCGGAATCGCCGATATACGACACTCTTCGGCCAAAACTCTTCCTTGAGGAAGGTCTCAATATGATGAGTCGGAACTCGCACCACGAACGATTTGAAATTCGTGTTATGGCGTGACTCCAACTTCTCGACCCTTAAGGTCCAGTTGGTCTTTGCTCGAACATACTCCACGATCTCCTCAACCTTCGTGGTGTGATGTAGCCGGGACACATAGAGCTACGTCGTAGGTATTGCCAGACGCAGCATATTGGGTCCTGCCAGCGCGTTCCCGCACTGGTTCCGACTAGGAGGCTTCTTCGTCCTCTTCCTCTCCACCTTCACGAAGCCATCCTTATCACACGTGCCTGTAGCTTGGCCTAGCTGATGTTGTGTTTGTTATATGTCGTGTGAGTCGTGTGCTCACAATTTAGGAACTATTTATTATTCGTGTTATTTTAACGCATGGTCCTTGGCAACTGGGCTTATCCCAGTTTCAAACGTTCTTTGTAGACTGAGACCCCAGTTGCCAGACCTCCCTTATTTTGTCACTAACAAAATATGTGGAATAGAGAAGTGTTAGTGGGCTCTTTTTTCTAGCTTGGGCCGGCGGTCAATTTTTTATTTTGTGGTGTATCAAAGGTATTTCGGTAGTCAAGGAGACAGTTTTGCATCCTCCCAAATCCTGCAGACTTTAGCCTACGTTATTTGCACCTACTAAATAAACTATGCCAAAATTTCTACCGTGTGAATAGGATCTCACTTGAGGTGGCGACCAGCTCTTAGACAATGACTAATCAGTCGTAAAATATTGTTTAATTACTACACGTGACCAGAGGGCTGGTCTTTTCTTCGGCCAAAAAATCAGCATTGCCATTCAACGCGGCAATGCGGCCAGTGTTCTGGGCACTTTTGCCATTGACAGCGATGTTGATGAATTTTTCGATGCCCAATGATTTATTTTGTACATAATTTCGCGATTATTAGTCTAGTTGTTTAAGTATTTAGTTGCCACTTGTACATATTATAGTTCGTTAAATGAACTAAGATTTATAAATTACTAATTATTTAACAATATTCTGTAAAACATTTTAAAAAATCAGCACCCAGACTTAAAACAAAAGTGATGAAAAAAAAACTGGTTTTTGCACCTGATACCTGGAAATCGGCCGTCGGCGTCGGCCCAAGCTAGCAGGTTTGCGTATGTTAAAAGTACATACTACGTCTACTCTATCCCACACATTATTTTAGCGAGAAAATAAGGGAGGTCTGCCAGCTCTGGGATCTTAGTTCATTGGTATCTATTAAGATCTCCTGCTTGATGAGGAGGCAAATGGAAAATATGTTTTTCTTACTGTTCCGCTGTTATTTTCTGATTAATTTCGATGTGAGATCCAGGACAGTTGAGTCACAGTAGTCAAACTTTATTGACTCAGCGGTTTTGTGTGACCAGCAGAACAAACAGTGGCCACCAGACCACTGTTGCTTCTGGTGGTCGCCGCTGTTGCTTCTGGATCTCATGAGTTGCAGTAGTTGGGAATAGTGTTATTTATTTATGTATTTAATATGGGTTTGCTCTTGACTCTAGTCTAGGTCATAGATGACAGAGACAAAGTCGACGACGGAGCGAGCTTACCCAGAAGAAGCCTGTTCAGTCGTATTTTGAAGAGAGTGTAGTGGGCTTGTCCTATAAAAATAGGATAGATAAATTTACAAATGAAAACTGTTAACATAAGTGCACAACGAAAAGTTCGAAACCTTTTGCGCGCGGTTCTTACTCGCACTAGACCAATTTTATTATTGTGTGGTAATTTGAACGGTCTGATACTTTTTTCCGTTTTGATAAGTATTTTTGTAGTGAAAACTGCCTAAGATGGACCATTTATTTATTCTTTTTATTCGGCCTATCCTATGATCCTGTCCCAAAGACCTGGCCCAACTCCTCCTGATCTTATTTTCCCGAGCCACCTCGAACAAACCTTAGAAAATTAAATAGATTTCTTTAATAAATTTGATATTTATAGCACTCAGTAGGTATGTTTCCAACGTTTTATAAATTGCGCCATTTTAGGTGCCCGAAGTCGGGATGATTGTATGTTTGCCAAGAACAGAGAGGACACATCAACTCGACTCAAACACTGCGACTTTGCGCCACTAACGAAGCGCGAACCGGTTCTCTACTTTGACTTTATGCAAAACATTATGATGCCGCTTCCTTGCCCGCACTCGGTTATAACTTGGATGTTTAGTGTAATATCTTCTTATATTATATAAAATTCTTACATAAAATGCTCGCGTCACAATGTTAGTTACCATTCTTCTCCGAAACGGCTCGACCGATTTTTATGAAATTTTATATGCATATTCAGTAGGTCTGAGAATCGGCTACTATCTATTTTTCATACTCCTAAGTGATAAGGGTTGTCCACCCCAAAATTTTTATTTTTATTTTTTTATAATGTGGCATTTAAAAATACATACAACCCTAAATTTTCATCCTTCTATCATAAACCCCTATTTTTTAATAGCAATATTAGGGCTTTCATTATTTCCTACTCTCGGCGGTCGATAAAATTGATCATTTACCACTCGTTTAATTAGTTATTCTTGACTATTTGTTTGGTAGAACGCGCTAATCCTAGGAAGTCTATAGGCTATATAACATTACGCTACGTGATGTTATATAGACATAGATGTGATAGATGTTACATAGATGTGACGTAAATGTGACGCAGAAGAAGTTCCGTGGATCAGCTAGTTTACTATAAAATTATCTATTTTTAATACCTCTGTGTTGTGTATCAGTCTGAAAAAAGAAAGGAAAAATAAATGTATTTGCCGTAAAGAGTAAGTATCAGTGTGTCCCTTTACAGAACACTGTCCTCTCATACCTCTTAACACTGTAACATGGTAAAAGAATAATTAAATAATTTAAAAGAGGGGAGTTTCTTACCGGTTTTTCTCGATAGGAAACAACAAATAGGAACCGTGCACTCATATTTTTTTTTGACTAGCCTCTTGGTCGAATGGTTAGTGACCCTGACTTCTAAACCGGAGGTCGTGGGTTCGATTCCCACCCAGGAGAAATTTTTGTGTGATGAGCAGGATCATTTGTTCTGTGTCTGGGTATAATTTGTCTATAATATGTATGTGTTTAGAAATATATAAGTATGTTTATCAGTTGTCTGGTTGCCATAGCACAGGCTCTGCCTAGTTTGGGATCGGATGACCGTGTGTGAGTTGTCCCAAGATATTATTACTATATTATTATTATTATATTTGAAGTTTTTGAATTGCCCGAGCAAGTTTTTATGAAATAAAATATTTTGAATTTGCATTTGAGTGATTCAGGAAGACAAATAAACGCGAAACGTAAAACTACATACCAACAATAATAAAATATATTTACGTAAACAAAAGGAAACAAGTATGACCGCAGGGGAACGTTATTTAAAATTCCCTTTTAGACACTTACGCAAGTGACAGGTTCCGGAAATAAACATGCAAAAAATTATACAAAATGTTGATGATATCTGGAAATTTTGATGATCGCTTGCACATTCTCTTTGTTTTTACCAGTGAACGAATATTCATAATCGGAGGATTTTTTTTGAGGTTACCTCCTACAATCAAATAAATAAGCATTATTCTAATATTACTAGATTATCCACGGCTTCGCGTTCGTGCGTGCATTCGTGGCTTAATAATAACGGCCGCACGGGTCGATCTCCAAGGTTAAGCAACGCTTGCCGAGGTTGGTCTGTGGATGAGTGACCATCTTAAATTCAAATTCAAATTCAAAAGTCATTTATTCAAATTAGGCTGAGTGCCAGCACTTTTTG
>NDFZ01005103.1:285401-313925 GCA_002192655.3 Mamestra configurata | reverse complement strand
GAGCCTCCAGAAGGGAACAGAATGCATATGTTTAAGTGGCGGCGTAGGCGTCGAAACGACTACCTGCCTGATTGTAATTTTTACCTTGACGATATGACTATTTCTGAAGTAATCTAGACTAGAGTTCATAATAAACAACGATACCAATTATTAGATCGTATTATAGCTAGTAAAAATTAAAAACATCTAAGTAAAACAACAAAATTCTTGAAGGAGAGACCTTTTTGGTTTGGCGTGCATAATATGTTAGTGTTGTCCTTTATTCAAAGAAAATGGTTTATTCTATTATTTTGTTTTAAAATTAAAACAATTTGGTTCCTAGCTCAAAAATAGATAATTTCAGAATAAAAATAACAAATGAGTTTCAATAAATCGGTGTTCTAAATCCCTGAAATCTTCCGTAGGTCATTTCGGTTACGCGCGACCGCTGCCGCCGTTTCAAATAACCACGGGTTGACCAAGAAAATAGACCTCGTTGTGTTAGGTGTATCAGTCGCTTAATTTCTATAAAGAACAACTCGGTGATATAGAAATATTGACATTTCTGAACGGTAGTCTGCTAGAAAACCTTGTTACAGGTTAAAATGGTAGCCAATATAACGTTTTTTTGGAAAAAAACGGTCAAATTACTTAATAAAATTATATTTGATTTTGTATATTTGATTGTGCAAAACGCAATACAGAGTAATTTAAAAAATCGTGCGCCACGGATGCTAGCCGACACAATCAAAATATGATCAATAATTTAAAATCGTTACAATATCAACTTCACAACGGCTTGACAAAAGAGAGGGCGGACGGCCGCAAAAGACATGGATGACAAAAATCCAGAAGAATATGAAGGAATGTTGTAAGTCTGTGGAGGATGCTTAACAGCGACATAAATGGCGCCACTAGATTTAAAAAGCTGACCCCGCGTAACGGGAAAACACGAGGCGAAAGACGAAAAACACGAGGGTAGTCCCAAGTAAGACACAAAAAATTTTGAGCTCTTAAATTATTAATTCGAAAAATTATAAAAAACGATTTTTAAATGAAAAAAAAAATTTAACCTAGTACATTAACCTCTGGTGCACTCAGTCAGTTCATCAACTCTCCTTCACAACACTTCGGCCTACACTGCCAGCACTGCACTTCACTACCATGGACTTATACACCAAATTGTCAAGTTGTGTGGAAGAACTCTCTTCAACATTTGCGTCGAGGATGTCACAGTACGAGGAAGACTTAAAGAATGCCAGTGGAGAAGCATCACACAAGTCAGTAGCCAGTCTGTCCAAGGACTTCATCGAGTTCAAGGGACTTATGTGGAAAACCTTGAGTGCTTTGAAATCCCAGATGGAGTTGCTTGTCGTGGGGCTGGACAGACATGAAATGGCTTCCCGTGCTAAAGTTCTCCTACTGCATGGCTTAAAAGAGGACAAGGACGCTGACCCTAGCACTGGTCTCCTTAAAATATTATCGGAGCATCTGGAAATGAAAAATGTCCACCTGAAAGACATAACAGCCTGTCACCGCCTCGGAAGCAACACCAGCAAACCTCGTCCCCTTTTGGTTCGCCTTGAAAGCCGCCTAGTACGGAATGAGATGTGGCGAAATAAGACCAAATTGAAAGGGTCCGGTCTGACGCTGTCCGAGTTCCTCACTAAGCCCAGGCATGACATTTTTATGAGTGCTCGGAAGTACTACGGGATACATAAGTGTTGGACGTCTGAGGGAAAGATTGTCATCCAGGTCGCCGATGGTACGCGACGGAAGATCGAGTCTGCTTTGGAATATCGAGAACTGGTAGCTAAGTTTTCCGTTGCCGAGTCCATAGCTGTGACATCAAAGCAAGTGCCCGAGAAGAGAACACGCAAGCCAGCAAAATGATGGTACTTCTTCACGACTCTGCCAATTCTATATGTGTATAGGTATATATAATTTTATTTTTGAATGTCGGTCACTCGATTTTTGTTTTGTACTTTATTTCGTCGTGTTGTTTTGACACATGCCATGTAAATGTAATTGTCACTTTAAGTTTCGTTCGGAAACTTTATATTTACTTTGGCCTAATGGCTTTTCAATAATTCATTTAATTTTTTTTTTATTATATTATGTTAACCGGCGAGTGCATCGAGGTTGGAGTAAGAATTTTTTTTTTAAATTCTTTTAGATTAATTTAATATTTAGATAACTTATAAGTTTAGCCAATTTGTTTATTTTATTTATATTGTATTATGTCTGATGATTTGCTTAATGACAGTTTCTTCTCGTGTTCATCCTCTTGTGCGTCAGATCAGAGCTTTGCCAGTGCTTTTAGCGATGATACTTCTCTGCATCTACGAGACCTCCTTTCTTCTACTTTTTCAAGTTGTCGTAAATTTTTCAACGTTGTGCACATAAATGCTCAAAGTATTCCTGCTCACTACTCTGATCTGCTGTCTTCCTTCGACTCAGATCTTGTTCACGCTGTCCTTGTATCCGAATCTTTTCTCAAGCCTGCACTTCCTTCCACGCAGTATTCTCTACCTGGATACAAAATCGTGCGTAATGACAGAACGGGCAAGGGATGTGGAGGGGTTGCCATTTATCTCCGTGGTGATGTCACTTACAAGATTGTCGACCAGTCTCCGAGTGTCTACTCCAAGTTTGCTGAACACTTATTTGTTGAAGTAGACTTTCAGCATACAAAGCTACTTTTGGGGGTCTATTATAGTCCCTCCTGTCAAATTGATTACTTTTCCAACTTTGAAACAAAACTAGAAAATCTTTCCCCACTATATGAACACACGCTTATTCTCGGAGACTTCAATACTTGTCTGCTGAAAGGAGACTCGCGCAGCCGTAAACTCCAATCACTTGTCTCTTCTGTCAATATGCACGTACTTCCACTCAATGCTACTCATAGGGCCCCTCACTGTACTCCTTCTCTCTTAGATCTTATTCTAGTATCTGACCCTAACAAAGTAGCCACACATGGACAGCTTCCTGCCCCCTTTTCCTATCATGACCTCATTTACCTTTCTTATAAGATTCGACCTCCTAAACGCAAGGCCAAATTTCTCTTTCTTCGTTGTTTTAAAAACATTGATTTGGAGCGTTTAAGAGCTGACGCTGATGGCATGGACTGGTCTTCTGTGTACAACTGCGAGGATGTAGATACTATGGTGTCAATCTTCAGCAGGACTATGTTGGAGTTATACGAGGCACATGCTCCCTTAAAAAAAGTAAGAGTGAAGCATCTTCCTGCGCCATGGCTATCCCCAGCAATAAAAAACCAGATGGCAAAGCGTGACAAGGCGAAGCGTGTGTACAGGAAGCGGCCCACTGAGGAAAACTGGGATCTTTATAAAAAGTTGAGAAATCGCTGCGGTCGTTTGTGTAGGAATGCGAAAAGGCGCCACATTCACAATTCTATCGAAAACTTCAATCCAACACAAGTATGGCAATTTTTAAAGTCTCTTGGTATTGGTAAAACAACAAGCAAGAGTTCTCCGGATAAGATGGACCTCAATGCACTTAATGCACATTTTTCGAAGTCTCCAATTGTACTCGATACTCTTGTTAAATCGTCAACTCTTCATGATCTTTCTACTCTTCCTTTGCCTAAAAATACTTCTTTCTCTTTCCACCCAATTACTGAACTGGATATTAGGAAATGTATCCTATCCATCTCCACTAAAGCGGTAGGTGATGATGGCCTTCAACTGCAAATGTTCCTTCCCATTATAAGTGAAATTGTTCCCGTCATAACTCATATAATAAATTTTTCTCTCTACACTAACTCTTTCCCTTCAGCATGGAAGAGGGCTCATGTCCTACCGCTTCCTAAAGTTTCAAATCCCTCCTCACCATCCCAGTTCCGTCCGATATCCATCCTCCCAGTCCTCTCCAAAGTCCTCGAGAGTGTTGTACAAAAGCAACTGTCTTATTATCTTTCCTCTAATAGCCTGTTGAGTCCTTATCAATCTGGCTTCAGACCTGGTCATAGCACTGTGACAACTCTGGTCAAAATAACTGACGACATAAGGCTGGCTATGGAGAACAAATGTCTAACAGTATTGGTTCTACTGGACTTCAGCAGTGCTTTTAATTCAGTTGATTTTGACATTCTCCTGGGAATCCTTTCCTCTCTTAATGTCTCTGCAACGGTAATTGAGTGGTTCAAATCCTATCTTCAGGGCCGCTCGCAGTCTGTTCGATCTGATGAGGTTTCCTCTGAATGGTGTGATTTGGCTGCGGGTGTTCCACAAGGTGGCGTCCTCTCACCTCTTCTCTTCTCAGTTTTTATAAACGTTATCGCAAAGGTCCTAACTTCAAACTATCATCTCTATGCAGACGACTTGCAGCTATATCGTCATTTTAAAGTGGATGAACTGGCTGGAGCGGTAGCTGCCATCAATGATGACCTTGCAAGTATCAATACGTGGGCTGAATCCTTTGGACTTTTGCTGAACCCATCTAAATCTCAAGCGCTCATTATTGGTGGCAGATACATGCTCAGCCAATTAGATCACCGGGCTCTGCCGCCAGTAGTTTATGACTCAGTGCCTATAGCCTACTCTAAAAGCGCCAAGAACCTCGGCGTATATATGGACACTAACCTCTCTTGGGAGGTTCATGTTGCTCATGTTAGTAAGAGGGTATTCTACACTTTTCAGTCTCTCAAACGTCTCCAAAAATTCTTACCATTTCGCACTAAGGTCAGTCTTGCTCAATCTCTTCTTCTTCCACTTATAGACTATGCGGATGTCTGTTTTCTAGATGCAACGGAGGTGCTCCTAGATAAACTTGAACGACTGCAGAACTTGTGCATTCGCTTTATTTTTGGCCTCCGGAAATATGACCACGTGTCGGAGTTCCGGACCAAATTGGAGTGGCTGCCGATTCGGCGTCGGCGAGATACTCACATCCTATCCCTTCTCTTTACTATCCTGCACACTCCTAATTCTCCTCAATACCTTCGTGAACGCTTTGAGTACCTCGTCCCGAGAGGTAAACCATGTCGTACTGCCACTTCTCTTCTCCTTCGTACTCCGCGTCACACTTCCAGCCGCTATGGTGGATCTTTCTCTGTAACTGCAGTGCGTCTCTGGAACTCTCTCCCACACTCCTTACGCGACAGCCCTTCTCTTGACGTCTTCAAGAGGAAAGTTAAAGAGTATTTCCTTTCGCAATGACATAATATTTTTAGATATGTATGTATATATTTATTTGTTTACGTATGTAGGTATATTTATAAATGTAACATTGTAAAATTTGTGCACTGGATCCTACCCTCTATTGTGATCTCTCTCTATCACTCAAAGGTTTGCTGGTAGAAAACTCATTTTTGAGTTAAGCTCGCCTTTGTACATGACCTATTTTTAAATGTGAATTAATATAAGCTGTTATGGTGTACAATAAAGAATTAAAGACGGGGAAAGATATGAAACTGATAAATGTACTTAAACGATCCTTAGTCAGTTCTTGGACCATCCTTCAGCTTTCAGCTCTTGTATGAACCACTTGGTTTCGAACCGATCTTCGGGGCTTTGACTATAAACAAAGATATTATGTTTACCACTAATTTCGAATGATAATTGAACACTGTAGTAATACTACATCCAGTAGCCATGATTAAACACTGCTCCCACTCCACCATCTTGTTCCACTCTTCTATTAAAACATACCTTTGTGCTTTAACTCTGTCTATACGAAATAATTGTTTGTGCTTTTTTATTGAATATATTTTAATTTCAGTATCAATTGGCTCATGTGATCTTCGCTAATTACCAACTGCTCTAGTCGCTTTGTTGTGGCTTTTCCCATCCGTCTATGTTTTTATTCCAAATATGTTTTTTCCGTTTTTGTCCTTTCCGGCTACAATCCAATCACCCTCCTTGAATTCGTATGGTTTTTTTATGGCATATATAGTACGCAAATCGATAATTATCGTATCTAAATTTGCAATTGTTCGTTCACTAGGATTGTTGATATAATGTAGCATATTGTCGTTTAAACGTTGTAGGATTGAAAATGTATCTTAATTATTAACAATTTTTGCAGCACCATTCTCAAAATTGTTACCTGGGTCATCTTGACGTATTCTGGGCATTGGTCCGTAGAAAATGTTGCCTGGCATCCAGGTATAAGCAGCTTGCATTCTGTAGTCTACATTGAATGATGGATTTGTTTTGCCTCCGACCGTAATAGTGAACTGATTTTCTTGACCCGGTATAAAAGCGCCAGCATGTTTATCATTCTCGAACTTGGTCCATATTGCTCTGACGCGTTCCGCCATATGCTTACCCTGAGGGCTACTGGGATCTTCCTTGACCACCAAGTTGTAAATTTTTTGTAAAGTTGAGAACGGTATGATGTGGTGGCGTGTCGCTGTTTGAGACTCACCAAATAGTTTTATTTGTCTGCTAGGTACAAGCGTGGTATATCCCGGTCGAGCTGGCAAGGGAAGGCACGTATAATAATTGTGTGGGTTCAAATCAAATACCTTTTTATCGTTCTGATTTTTTCTAGCACCAAACACTGATGTCGTTGTTGCCACTAACAGTAGTAGTGAAACAAATATGAATTTGCCGTTTAAATACATTTTGAACACTTGTCATGTGTCTCACTCGATCTAATAAATAAGTGGTTATGACTATAAATTAACAAAGTGTTCCATATTTATTTCAATTTGGAATAGCGCTTCCAAGATTCGATGAAAACGTTGTCGATAAAATATGCGACATCGGTAGCTCTTACTACTGGATTTACAAACGATCGTAATAAAGTGGTCTAAACTCCAAAACACCAGAAACTGAAAGTGTAGATGATTGGCGTACTCCAAAGCAACCAGTTGTCACCAAAGACTTAAAGCACGATAGCACTTGAGACATTTCAACCATCGCACAATTACATTTATTAGACCTTTGGGTAGAAAGAGTCCCCAAAAGGAGACGATTTATGGGTCCTCAAAATTAAACTATGCTTCGGCGCAAACGTTTTATACCTCAAATTTGGGAGTACAAAGGATGGTAAAATAATATACCATCACCGTCGCTCTATCTAGTGGCTAACATGATATTTTTGCTAATTTTGATTTTTGTAGGTAGGATTTCTTTGCCAAACCCTGCAACCTACACGACTTGATTGATTTGAACAAATGAGGAATCATTTGTCAGATATACTGTAGCATACAAGGTGATCAATCTGAACAATTTTAAATGTCAATAAGTTTTATACACAAGTTACCATTAATATCTGAACATTAATTACTTCATTTATACGAGTATCTGAGCAGATGCTTGTCAATAATTTCTACACACATAACTAACCAAAAATAAAACAATGAGATGCATATACCACTGTTAACACGCTCAATGCGTTCGTAAAATTTGATGACTTTCAGTTGGTGCGGCATGCGGTCTATTATATCCGAAGCACAATTTGTTCCTGGTGCGTTGCTGTTCGACTTCCATCTGTTTAGGATGACTTATCTTTAAATGTATAATTGCTATTATTTGTAATTTTTAAAATTTCGTTGTAGTAATACTTAGTCCGAGCATGTAGGTAGACTCATTAATGTGTAAGTTGTGGTTACCTGTAATTGTAAAGTGTGCGTTTCACGAAAACGTATAGTGTAACAAGTTTGTATTCTGCAATCTGCAGGTTTGTTGTAGTGTACTGACTCGTTGGTAATCCTTAAATAAATAAATTATGATTAAAGCATATTCCTTGTTGACAAATAAACACTCAATAAAAGGCTGCAATCGTAGGTAGATGCACTGAACGGTTTGTTTGTAAATAAAGGGATTGCTTGTTGTATCTTTACGACCCGTTATCAGCATGGTTAGTAAAAGTATCGATACATTTTTAGTGTTGTGGATGATAAAAAAACATCGATAACGAAAAAAAAAATTGTTAGATCTGTTTCAATTATCCCACTTTTTGTTTGTTCATACCAATTTTCACGTAAATTGAAGCAAGCAGTCATGTCCTTCCCTAAAATTTAAAGTCCAATAATTTGATACTTTTATGTTTTATCGAAATCATTAATGCCGTATTTCAACTTCATCGAACCAAGCATTAAGATTCTCCCCAGTTCGCTCAAACCGCAACATTTTTCTAACTTAGATTATTTTTATATCCGTCGTAACTATTAAACGAAAGGTCCGATTTTAATCATTTAAAGTGTAATTTACATGTACATAATCAACCTTAATTATCATACCATTAAACTGAACAAGAAATAATATCATGACACCAAAATAACCACTTTTCCATTCCACCCTGGTTTTAATTGAATAATTTGAACAAAAAGCGGCCATCGTGACTTAACCGTAAGAATGAGACATATAATCTCGTGGACTTTTTTAGGTAATAATAATAACTTTAATCATGTAGTACATTATTGTTCTGTATCATCAATAGTTTTCTCAGCGTACACCAAATATTGAATTGTTAGTCAAAATTTTGCTACTTTGGGTTACATAATTGTAATTTTCGTAAGGATTTCTACATTTTCGAAAATAAAATAAAGCCTATGTTTTAAGTTAATAATAAAGCTTTATAATGGCGAAGTCATTTTTAAAATCGATTGAGTTGTTTTTGAACCAAATCGTAGCAAACAAACAAATAAATATTTCTTCTACATAGTATATTTAGATCGATTCGATAAGACATAAATATACTTCTTAAATCATAACCGTTCCTTTTGGCTTGGCCGTGGTCAGGATAATTAAGTTGTATGGTAATTACGTGGTTGGAGGTAATTACGTTTTTTCATTCTAGTACTGCTTGTAAGTTCATTGAACCAGCTCAATACTCACCTACAACGCAATATTGATAGTAAAGTTTTTATTCTAGATCCAATCTAGTGAATGATAAGATTAGACTCTTATCAATCATAAGGGTGATCTCAAGTATTTCTTATGAAGTTAGAGACCTTTTTAGGGTTCCATAGACAAAGGAACCCTTATAGTTTCGCCATGTCCGTCTGTCTGTCCGTCCGCAGTTCAGATCTGAGACGCTTAGCGCTAGAAAGTTGAAATTTGGTGTGGGTATACATATTAATCATGCCGACTAATTGGTAGCATAAAATTTTCAAATACATTTGTTTTTTAGGGTGGCCCCCTACATGAAAAGTGGCGATGATTTTTTTTATCGTCTTCCCCGTGATATGGGGTCTCGTTGGATAGGTCGTTTAAAAATATTGAGGGTTTGTTAATACCACTTTTCCATCCAAGGATATGTTTGTGCAAATTTTGGATAGAGTCAAGTGTGTGTCCCCCCCCCTCTGCCAGCTAAACGGAGACGTGAATAAAATCATAGCAGTAGCATATATAATGAATTTAAAAGGAAAGCTATCACAGCTATGTAGGCTTTACAAGTTAACGAGTAATAGTCGACCAACTTGAAAAATGGAACCGGGTCAGTAAGAAAATCTTAATAATTCCATAGAAAATTACTTAAAACCAAGTGCATTTAAAACTTTGTAATCTAATAAAAGTGAAGTACATTTTACTATTTTTCTGGCATGGTTTAGGAGACAAGTAACTACGGGACCCTCCACTGTGCGTGGTCCGACACGCACTTGGCCGGTAGAAGAATAAATTCTATAGATGTGGCAATCAATGACAGATTACCCATTTTATCTTTTATGTGTTGTGTCACTTGAATTCTTTATGAAATAAAAACAAAGTTTTTGTTAAGGACTTAGGGCAGTTTCTGGTACCTACAGTAGAAGTGTGTGTTTGGTCACTTGAAGAAAGGGTGTTGTGGTATTTTGCTGATGTGGGGGTTTCGGGTCTGGCTGTTTGTGTATATGCGTTTATATGTTTGTAAACGCACCCACGATACAGGAGGAATTCATAGTGTGAGGCAATATAAAAAAAAAAAAGATAAATTTTGAATCTGCAGGCAAAGCTTGACTTGGTGGAACACAGACCTAAGAGGCTCATTGGCGACTTAAAACTGGGGGATGCCAAACTTCACAGCTTGGCTCATCGCCGCAAGGTTGCCTGGTTGTCGGTCTTCTACAGATTGTACTTTTGGGAGAGTGTCCAGGAACTCCACGACCTCATCCCACTTGCCCCCTTCTACCATCGGACATCTAGACGCACTGCAAGTTACCATCCTTAAAATACCTTGTTGCTATTCCACCAATTCAAACTAAACGTTACCAAACGTCTTTTAAAATTAGAGTGAACAGGCTTCTTCTGGGTAAGCTCGCTCCATCATCGACTTTGTCTCTGATTTTCAATCTCCTGATGCGCGCTCATTAATTGGAGAGTCAGATTTTTATTTTGTTCAGCCAAATCACTTAATATTCCACTGTTATCATGTAAGCTGTCTTGTAAACTCATCACAGTGGCGTCAAGTACAGTGTTTCTATTAGTAATATTTGTTAAGTCATTTAATGAGTTGGTTCTGTTAGGTTTACAACGATAAGTGATGTTGCTGTAGCTAGAATCCATTTGTTTTACTATCGCGGTACCCTCTAGCGTTCTAATAAGTTCTGACAGTTCCTTTACTTAGTGTCTGTCTGCGTACTGCGTATTTTGAAGAACAAATTAAGATCTTCACAAAAAGCGACGATATAATTTTGGCTGGGTTTGAAATCACAGGCTTAAAAGATTTTGCTCAGCCATGTTATTATGATACTCATCCCTTTTTTATCCGGGTTCAGAGTCTCAGTCCCAGTTGCTCTACGAAAAATAATGGCAGTATCATAAGCGTAGCAATATACATCCGCATGTGTAAAGTTAAGTCTTAGGATGTCATCCATGTACTCACTGTACATCATAATTGTATATGATGAAGAGGGTGGGTCCCAAGATACTTCCCTGGGGCACCCCGAAGGCAATTTGCAAAGTCCCTCTGCCAGTTTCTCCTATTTTGATAAGTTAATGTGGACCAGTCAATAAACTGCTGAACCATTCTAAGGACCGACCTCTGACACCGCATGTTTCAGAGGGTGGATTTTTAAAACATAATTTTTTGGCTGTTGGCTTGTCTGAGCATGAATATAGTCTCGATGACAGATAAATCTGATGAGGCGTAATTCATGGATTCAGATTGAATTTAGAAAGACTTTTTTTAATATTCGACACATCTTGTTGCCAAAATAGTTATGCCAAAGTATATTAGGAAAAAAAAAGATTGTCGAGTGAAAGTGTTATATTTAACCATCTTACATCAACATCATCATATCAGCCGAAAGACGTCCACTGCTGAACATAGGCCTCCCCTAAGTGTCGCCACAACAACCGGTCCTGTGCGTCTCGCATCCATCGGCTATCGACGACCCTCATCAGGTCATGGTATGGACTTATGTATATACATACTTATGGCAAGGACTTCAGCATTTCTTATAAGCGATTAAGATAAATAGATAAATAGGCTTTTTTACTACCGTTATTTGCCATTCGTCTTCTCAGTTACAAAGAACCAAAACACGATTATTACCTACATATTGAACGTCAACTAAGCGTGGGGTCGCAAACAGCTAGTTGCGTGCGTCACCCAAGAACTAATTGGCGGGACATTGATTGAGCGCTAACCGAAACAATTTGTGAGTACATAGGTATCGTCAAAGTAGGGATAGGTTCGTCTCATTAAGGTATATGCTTGTATGCTCCATGCAATATTGAAGCTGATTTACTGAATTATCGACTCAGTACTGTCATAACGGCAAAAATCTAATTCAAAATTTGTCACCGAAAATATAAATGGTTTTATCACTTCAATCTACATTTTGTAAAACAAAGTCCCCCTTCGCGTCTGTTCGTCTTTCTGTACGCGATAAACTCAAAATTACCGAACGGATTTTTATATGCTTTTTACCGATAGACGAAGTGATTCATAAGGAAGGTTAAGTAAGTGTGCTATTCTTTATGGTCTTGCGTACATTTGATGAAATATGACGATGATTGCTGAAGATGCCGGAAAAAATATGTCGATTGATAGCTTATTATACTACCCGTGCGAAGCTGACGCTGGTGGCTTTATAGTACTTATTTAATAAAAAAAACTTTTTACAAAAAAATACAATCGACTTCCAAATAAAAAACACTACAAAGTATAAAATAACTTTTTTTACATGGTTTAATCAGAGATTTTGCACTCTCCGACCACACTGCACAAATAATGAAGTGTCCGGTAAAAAAGTGTAGTTCAATTAAATATTGGTATGTATATAAACGTAATTTCACTAAAGAAAATAGAGGTGTATTGGCTAAGTACCTAAGTCAAGTCTCGTATCACAGTGTATATGAGTCTACAGATCCTAATAGTGCCTACAATTCATTCCATGATATATTGATATATGACAGCTTGATATATAACTCGTGCTTTCCTATAAAAAAATCACATTAATAATATTTCTAGACCTAAATGGTTGCTTGCCAGGGTTGCGGAATTTATTCGAAAGAGTCACCGCGGCCCTGGAACGCAAAGGGCTTTAGAAGGAACACGGATGGGTTTTAGTCAGTAAGAGTCTGACACGCCCTTCCGCTCTACCCAGAGTGGAAGAAGTCATTTGATCAGCCACCCTTAAAAAAAAGACCTAAATGGTTATCAAATGGAAATAGGTGGATCAAATGAAATAAGGTGTAGTAAGCGTAAACGCGAACTTTTCTGGAAATATAGGAAAAACAATCTCTGAACTGCTTAGCACCTATCAATCAACTATTTTGTAAAATTCTATAAAGATCTTAAAAGCGAATTTTCGGAATCACGAAGTTATTTAAGAACTATTTGGCAGTTTCTTATTATTTTTTTCTATTGGGAATTTGGATTCAGAACCCGTTTGTCGTGCTGAATTCAACAAACAGTATCGAGATATTTATAAATAAAGATGAAATGGAATTAAGACAGACAGTGATATTCTGTAAAAAATGTCACAGGGTTTTCACAGGCAAAGGGAACATGAAATGAACTCCAATCGATCCATTCCATTAAGACATAAACTCCAAGCTCCTAAGTTTTATCGGTATTTTTTACAGCAGCATCTTGATTACATGGATTGACAGCTCACGTCGTGAACACTTCACCCAAGCCTTCATTTCGACATGTTTACAGCTTGTCGATTCTGTAAACATGTCGAATCCATATAATCAAGATGGAATGACAGCCCGCTCCGTGATCACGTGCCATTTTAATTTTATGGTTTGACAGCTCACCTCGTGATCACTTCACCCAAGCCGTCACTTCGATATGTTTACAGAATCGACCAGCAGAATCGACAGCAGAATAAAACAGCTGAATTGCTTAACTGTACTGAGTTTTTTTTTAAAGAATATGACAATTTAATGATTTGTTGAACCAAATAAACTCACAGTCTTCCCTCAAAGTAGTTACTTTTCCGAACAATTTAACTTACCACATATTCCGTACTTTAGAGCACTTTTCCATGTGACCAAACAAAGCAATGGAAGTTATAATGTGCTGTAATACCATGTTAATTAGTATAACAGCTTCAAAAACCATGTAAAAGGCAATTATGGGGGTGTTAAAATTTGTAATGGAGTAAACATGGATATACATGGCTACCTTGGTTGTATTTTATTAGTGGTCAGCTTAAAAAAACTGTGTTTGTTGTGTTGCGTAGTGTTTTTTAGGGACCCACACACACTATTTCTGAGCCGCGGTCCGTCCGTCCGTCCTTCTGTCCATCCGTGTGTCAGCGGGCTGTATCTCAAGAACCGATATAGATAGACACTATTGTACACTTTCTATTGCCGCTTTAACAACAAATAATAAAATTGAAAATTTTATGTCCCATACAAGAAATGTGTTGTGAGAGACCGACTTTTTTTTTAATAAACCTATAAGGCCGTTGATTTGGGGATGGTAGAATTATTAAACGATTGTGGTAAGCTGGCAAAAAATTAGAGAGCAAAGTAGAATTAAAACGAAAAGATGAAATAGAAAACGACAACGATGAGTGAAAACTAAGAAAAATGTTTTAAAAAGTAAGTCGAAAGAATTTTGTAGAAAATCAACCAGTTATAGTACAGAATGTAGGTGTAAATCTTTTCTGGAGTGATGTGATTTGACACATCGTTTTTCCGTCGGTTTGTGATTTTTTGTGCATATTGGCACAATTAGTAATGTTAAATTAAATTACGTATATTGGTGTATAGGCGGATCAGAATTAAATTTATCCAATATACAGATTTTGCGAAGATACTCATAGATTTATACATCTCCTTCAAATAACAGAGCAAATCATAAGCCACAAAACAAAACCATTCATGTATCCAAAAGGTGTACCTATTCATGTCAAGAATTATACACCGTGAATAGTTTCAAGCAAATTAGTGAGTCAATACTGGTATTGTACACCAATTACTGAAAAGAGGCCTTAGTTCGCTTGTTTTAACTTCCTTTCAACCGTGCTTTAGCGGAGTCAAGGTAAACTGATAAAATAATTATTGTTTATTATTTTCGAATGGTGTCGGACGTAAAAGAATAGCACCACTTCCCCTGGGTGTCGTAAGAGGCGACTAAAGGACTCACCAGAGAATGAGTAGCAGCATTCTCTATGCATTGCAACAGCTACACTGCGATCGCCAATCCGCCTGCCAAGCGAGGTGATTATGGCAAATTGGGGGGGGGGAGGCTTATGTTCAGCAGTGGACGTCTATCGATGATGCTGGGGAGTTTGTTACGCCACTTCTTCTTCCCAGCTAAAACACTAGGAAGTGGTGACGGGCGGGCGTTTTGGGGAACTGTCTTTATTGACGTTCAAAAAGTGCTGGAACTCAGCCTAATTTGAATAAATTACTTTCGACTGTTAAGAAATAAATAAATTTATTTTTCCTTTTTTTACAATACCTACAATACGTTCACCGTTTATATAGTCACATACTTCAAGCTCTTGAAAAAATACACATACATAAAGACACACTTTTTTCGTAAAGAGGCAGGCAGTAACTACAGAACGCCACCTGTTACGATACGTACAATGTACATACTTCATTCGCTTTGTTTTTAATTATCATTTAAGCTTCATTTAAGTTTAAAATTATCATTTAAGCTTATTAAAGTCTACAATGATATATTTATTTTTAACGTGTTTGAATTTTTATTTTTGCATTTTCCACTTTCTGAACGTAAAATATGTAATCCGTTCATTAATATGCTTACATAATAACTTAAATCTGACAGTAAAATGGAGTGAAATCGTTATTTACTTGCGAGCGATATTGTTATCCAATTGAATCGGCAAATTGAGCACGTCCGAATTTACGTAAAGAGCTGTAAATATGTTTGTTAACCATCATCATCTTTTCAGACGAAAGCCGTCCACAGCTGGACAAATGGTTACCCCAAGTATCTTAACATCGACCAGTCCTGTGAGTGCATCATCATCAGTGCACTTTGTGGTAGGTCTACCATCGCTTCATTTTTCAGCACAAGGTTACCACTCAAGAATCTTTCGCCCCCTATCCTGCCCACTGCAAATTAGTTTGGCGATTCTTCGTGCTATGTCGGTTCTTCTGCGGATATCTTCATTCCTGATTCAATGACGCAAGAAAATTCGAGAATAGCCATTTCCATTGCCCTTTAAAGGTCAGTCTTTAAACCTTACAGAAACATACGATCAAAATACCAATTCAACAACAACTTGGGTAATAACTTTCCCTAAATCAAAGAAAAACAGAACCAAAACTCTTAGGCAAAAAGGCATGATAATTATTTTTACCCCATTTCGACTTACAAACAAAACGAGGCTTCAACTTCACACATTTGATTCCGTCAAAAGAAATAACTGCAAAAAAATACAATATCGCAAATACGCAATTCCTATTCGGTTCGCAGTTGTCGTATACCCGATATTACTTTTCCAGCTATTATTCTAAGTTGGGCCGCTAAAATTTTAGTTCTAAGGCTGGGCACAGACCTTGACATAACATTATTAGATAGATACTGAGCGTATTGAAATCTACATTAAAAAAAGAGGTTAAGTTTTGAAAAATCCTTTCCTGAACCGATTTTGAGAATTCTTTCAGCAGTAGAAATCTACATTATTTCTGTGAAACAAAAGCTATGGTTGACGCCCAGCAAAGTGGGCACGGGTCAGTTAGTCAACAGAGATTACTCGCAAATCACGTCATAGTAAATTTGCGTCATATTGCAAAATCGACGCGCGTTATACGTGACAAGGATAAAGGAATAACTTCTAAAGCGACCAAGTTTTCTTTTTTCAAACATGTATTCATTCATTTAAATTTTTGATAGTAGTCAAATATTATAATTCCTCAAACTCGAAAGAACTGGTCGGCTTATGGCAAAACTACTCTATTTGTGATAGAAAAGCTAATTTGTTCCTTGCGCTGTCTTCCGAGATCGTTTCAAAACGCTTTGTGTCTTGTTGACAAAGCACTATTTACTGTCACGATTATTCAACATAATTCGGTGTGGAATAATTATACCGGTAGCGTCGCGTCTCGCCATCAGGAAGGTCGCTAAGTCTGCACACGGCCTAACAAAAATTGCCCCAGACACATCGAAATAAACAGTTTTGTTCTTATGCTGAACAAGAATGTAAAGATCAAAGACTACTCCATTCCACTCGCTTTTTTGAACGGAATAAAACTTTTCACAATTTGCAAATATAATTTTTTGTCGAAGAGAATTTTCCTACATTTGACCTTTTAACTTTTAACTAAAGAATAAATATGGCCGTTTGACATATTTTCCCGTACAAAAACTGTCAAACCTCCATTTTTATTCCTCGAATAAAAGTCATTCGACTATTGAAAAATCACCTTAGAAAACTAGTTTCCTCGCTTTAAAAGTCAGTGTAGCTGAGTCAAAAGATAATGAAGACTCTTTAAAATTGTTAAGATGGCTTATTTAATGTATATTATTGATAACAGTGTTAGGATTTTCTTTCTTAGAAGTATTCTTCAATGGAAGTCAATTTATTTACTATCTATCTATCTCTGCCGTTAACTGCTCCGTTAGTAACTGCTCTGTTGGTCTCGCGGTCGCAACCGCGACTACCGATCGTGGAGTCCTGGGTTTAACTCCCAGGTCGGGCAAAAAGTGCTATTGGGTTTTTCCAATAGAAATTCATCTGCGAATCAGAATCAGAATCAGAATCAGAATATCATTTATTTGCAAATACGGGTAATACAAAGTGGGTAGTAGTAGGTTTACATAGAGTTCTGCCATATTTCACCATTCGGCATGCAAACATTTTCAGTATATAACACTGTTAAAATTAAATTCTTATTACATTAAATTAATTACCATGTCATTCTCATTAAAGCAAATTATTAAAATTCAAATTTTCATTAAAACATTGGCTTAATTATAACATTATACTTAAATTTAATATAGTAAATTTAAATTGTCAATAAAAGTACGTAAGAAATAAAAAATCGTGGTCCGAAGATAACTATACAAACAAACATTAAAATTCCAGGTCATAGACAATACACCAATTCAATAAATAACAATAATTCATTAATTAAAAATTCGAGGTGGTATTTATTTATTAAAATTGTCCGTTAAGAACTCAGTTACACTGTAGTATGCTTTATCTGTTAATAATTTACGAAGTCTACTTTTTAAATGCACCGTATTCAAGTCTTTCCAAGTACTTGGCAATTTATTATAAACAACTGGGGCCATGCAGTAAATACTTTTGCGCATCATAGTGGTTTGACACGGTACATTACATAATTTTGAATTGTCACGTCTATTTCTTGGGTATAAATGGGCCATACGTTCAAAACGATTTGGATTGTTCTTCACAAACATAACTACTTCAAGAATATAGATACAAGGCAGTGTTAATATGTTGTACTGCTTGAAATACGGCTTGCAACTGTCGGTGGTTTTTAGTTTAAACATTGACCGGAGACAACGTTTTTGTGCCTTAAATGCTGTCTCTTGATCGGTGGAGTTCGCCCAGAAGATGACACCGTAGCGTAAGTGGGATTCAGCTATACCGTAGTAAGCCACAAGAAGTGTTTTTGTATCTACTATGGAAGATAATCTATATAAAGCATATGCAGACGAACTCAATTTTTTGCACAATATGTCAATATGTGCTTTCCAGTTTAAACTGCAGTCTATTTGTAATCCTAAAAATTTGGTATCCGTTACTTCCTCAATATCGTCATTTTTGTAATGTATGTGAAGGTTAGGTACACGAGGCATACGTTGTCTAAAGTGCATTATCTTAGTCTTACTTAAATTTATATTCAAATTATTTTTATCTAGCCATTTAATTAAATTGTCAAGAGAATTGTTTATGTCCGTTTCATATGTATTTACGTTTTTACAGGGGATCGTAATGGTACTATCATCAGCAAACATAGTTAAAGGGTGTTCAATGGACGTGGGCATATCGTTAACATATAATATAAATCCCAACGGGCCCACAACGCTTCCCTGTGGAACACCGAATGTAATTTTACGTTCCCGTGATCGAGCTATCTCTTCATGTTTATTAATTACATTGATGCGACTAATTTCGGTTATCTGTGTTCTGTTTTCTAAATACGATTTCATTAGTTCATGCACGTTGCCTCTTATGCCGCAGGCTTCTAATTTATTTAACATTGTATTATGATGGACATAATCGAAAGCCTGCGTCATATCACAAAATATGGCACATATTGACAATCGTTTATCCACATTTCTAATAATCGGAAACAAAAAGTCATAAATTGCCATATCGATGGTTCTATGCTGCCTAAATCCTTTTTGTTCTTCACATAATATTTTATTCTTTTCAATGAAGTTGGCTAACTGTTTGCAAATGTACTTTTCGAATACTTTTGAGATGACTGATATGAGTGAAATGGGCCTATAATATTCCATCAATTCCTTATCTACTTTCTTAAATAGAGGTTTAATTATGGATATTTTTAATGCTTCTGGATATATACCCGTACATATACTGAGATTGATTAAGTGACTCAGATGACTGCATATCTCGACTGACACTGTCTTTAGTATCTTAGTGGCAATCCCATCAAAACCTACACTACCAGTGTTTTTCAATGACATTATTATTTTATGTATGTCGTGTGGTGTGCTGGGTGCCATAAACATTGATTTATGACTTCTTGATGTAATGGATGCTTTTGGTTTATATTCAGCATCTAATTTTGGATGAATTTTGTCAACAAAAAAGTCATTAAAAGCATTAGCGATATCCATAGGTTTGTAAATAGTACGATTACCAATTCTTAGTTTTTCAATTTGCTGTTTAGGGATATTGTTTTTTGTCTGATTAATTATTTGCCATGTAGTCTTTGATTTATTTTCTGATTGTTGTATTTTGTGATTATTCTGTGCTTTCTGTGTTAGTTTAATAATTTTATTATATAATTTAGTATAAGTAGCAAATTTATTTTTATTTTCGTGGTTAGGATTCAATCTATATTGCCATAAGAGTTTTGTTTTTTTCTTACTGCACAATTTAACACCATTTGATAGCCATTTAGGTTTATTAAATGTGTTGATTTTGATTTCCTTGAACGGGAAGCATAGATCGTAGAACAATTTAAACGTGTTGATAAATTCATTATAAGCCAAATTAGGATCTTCAGTAAGATATATCTCCGAAAATTTGAGACTGTTCATACATTTTTTAAATTTCACTATATTTTCGTTGCAGTAATCCCTTCTAGTTATATGCCAGTATTTTATTCTACATACAGTGGGTACTGGACATTGAAGCAACTGTGCTGTATGGTCTGACAATGCAAACTCCAAGACGTCTGTTTTCACAGTCTTTTTAAAATTATGCACAAAATTATCGATACAAGTCTTACTAGCCATTCGAGTCGGTTGTTTAAGAGCAAGTTTTAAGTTGTAATTTAGTAACATACACTCCAGTGCAACCGAATTTCGATTCGGTTTTAAAATATCGATATTAAAATCGCCTGCAATAACAATATTCTTATTAAGCCGGTTGGATACATCTTTGAGTAACAATTCAAGTTTATTGAAACATTCAGTTATATTCTTAGTATTTGGTACTCTATAGAGACATATGACTATCAATTTATAATTAATTAGCTCAATACCACAACACTCAAAAACCCCCGGTGATGACAATCTAGCTATTTGAGGTATTTCTTTCCATTGGTGACAATTATTAATAATAATACATGCACCCCCTCTCTTTTGATCCTGTCTGCTATAACATGCAGCCAAACTGTAGTTTGGTATACATAGGTTTTTCTCGAATCCCTTCATGATGAAATGCTCGGTAATACATACTACATCCACATTTATATTTTTATCACAAAGTTCATTTAAGCATACCGTAAGTGCATTTGATTTATTTAACAAACCTGCAATATTTTGGTGTATTATGCTGATATATTTACTGGAGAAAAAACAGTTCTTTTGGCTCATTTATAGTATTGAGCGTATTTTCTTCTAAAATTTCCAGTTGAAGGTTGTACAAGTCTTCAAAGATAGTTTTCATGGCGTAGTCTTTTAAAACTCCCGATCTTGTATACGTAGAAGGATGATAACTTAGGTTTAAATTAGAGTCCAGAATATATGAGTATTGATGCGTAATATTGTCCATACATAGCATGTTGTTGAAAATTTCCAGTCGTGAATTATATAAAATATTGAAATTATTGTTAAATTTAAAAGTTGGCAATGTAATAATTATATTTGTGTTCTTTATATCCGTCAAAGTGTTTTTCATGTATGTTATTATATCAAAGTAACATTTTGTAGTTTTAAAGTCTTCCTCGCCGATCATAATTATACAGAAATCATTTTTAGTGTAATATCTGAGTTTTGACTTTATATCACGTAAAAGATGCATAATACTCACGCCCGGTTTAAGATAATGACATATTTGATATCTGTCTTGAAAATAATCTTCTGCTAAACTTAATATATTCTTGTTCGTTTTATTAGTACTCAAAATACATAGGTTATTTTTCTGCTTTGTAACTTGCGCATTCGCAGCTTTCGTCGCCAGCTGTGGACTGGAATGTGTACTAATATTTTGCTGTTCATCATCACTTTTAGTTACTTTTTCCGTCATTGTTATGTCCGAAACAGTTTGCGTTTCTTTATTTTTACATCCCGCGTTTTTAAAGTGGTTTTTCATCATGTTTTTTGGTGTTGGAGATTTAGATGTACTAACCGGGCGACAGCCCGGAGTTTGAAAATTGGTGGTGTGCGCCAGATCTCTTTCCGGTCGTGTCGGGTTGCCGTCCCATCGGAATATGAATGTGTGTGAAGAGGGAGTGCACCTGTGTTTGCGCACACACTTGTGCACTATAATATGTCCCGCGCCGATGGCTAGTCTAGGTTGAAATTGGCTGCCATGGCAGAAATCGGTCAGGAGGACTATACACACTGAAATTTTAATGGTTTTTTTGGTAATCCCGCGGCAGATTAGCCATCAGTAGTATTATCGAAAAATAAAGTTAAACTTAAAAATAAAAATGTTTTTTTTTTCAAAAAATATTCATAAACTTGAAAGCGTGAATTGTTATTCTGCCATTTCTTGATTTATAATTTATTATTATTTATAAATCGATTGTATTACCAAGACAAACTCATTTCGCTGCGGGAAAACAACCATTAAAATTACAGCTTGTATATACATATATATATATCAGGATTTGGTTTCCGTCGGACTGTCCGTTATACCTTTCGCGTCGAAGTGTTTGTTGAGTAAGCAGTGCCCGGTGATGGTCCCCGTTACCATCTGTCCAGTCGCAGAAGGCCCATGGTTAGTTTCCTGTTCAGGGATGGCATAGCCTCCTTAGATTGCCTGCAACCTAGCGCGAGGCCCAAGAGCGTTCTGCTTGTCTTTGGGTGTGTTCTTGTAGTAATGTGGCTGGGTGAAGAGGAGTGGTACTATGGGTTCGGATCCAACAATCATCGGTCGCCTATGTATCTATCTTATAAGATACTTCGTCATACATATTGGTACCTATTGCTCATAATTGATCCGAGTTTCACGTAGAGCATCGAATACAAGGGGTCTATATATTTATCTAGGCATATACAATGGGATTTAGCTATGTATATTCCTAGTTACACAAATAATACGTAATACGCCAAATCACGCCTTATATAAAAATAAAGTTACTTATATGACGGCTTCGCATACGGGGATAAATACCCAGTTTCTATAAAGTATGACTATTGACTGCCTCACTCCGTTTATAAGGCAGGTGTTATTGGTAACGAAAATAATTTAGTGCCGCAATCTGTCATTAGTACTGGAAGATAAGTGTGCTGTTAATGAGGTCTATGTGGTCAGCCTGTCAGTTACTCTTTGCCACATTCTTTCAAAGTATAGACACAAAAAATAGGTTATTCAATTTTAAGCTTCAGAATTTAGTTTCTTCTCTTATTTCACAAAATGTTTGCCATTTATATACTGTCAACATGGTATACAGGCAAAAATATTAATTTTTCCACTGCACTACCAATATTTATTTCGAATGTGTGCATTATTACTTTTTAAAATTATGTCATACTCACGAGTGTGGTGTACAATAATTGTCTACTCAACGCACTCACAATATTTTTTAAAAGTAGTTTCAAGTTAGCCGCCTGCATATCAAATAGCTTTGTTGACTGTACAATACGATTTAACCTGCCTAGCCCTTTTTCAACTATGTTGGGATCGACTTCCAGTCCAATGGGATGATTTTACATGAAGTGAGTAGGTATCTATCTAGAAAATAATGGTTTCTTATTTTCTGACTTTAGACTTCCTGTAATGATTGTCAAAGATGTTTTAATAACAGCTGGGACCAAAGGCTTAACGTTATTGCCGAGGTCCGGAGAACGGATGGTCACCCATCAACGGCCCGACCTCGTCAAGCGTTGCTTAACCCTGTAGTTTGACTCGTGCCACTATTTTTATTTAACTACGAGCTCATTATGCATAACTCGATTATAAATCAAAATATAAGTTCCTATTAAAATAAATGGACAAACTTTTAGAAATAATTCAGACCACCAAAATAAAGACCATGGTTAAAAATAATAATAAGAAAAACGCATTAGATACAAGAAAACAATCAGCTAACGAAAATAAACTAAAAATGTAGGTTACCCAATGCATAAACACATCCATGTGTTTGTTACTTCATCATTCTGGTACAACCAATGTGCAGGTCAAGCACCTACCCATAATGGATGTGTTTATTCTAGTGTGCCAAAAAAAATAGATATTATTTAGGTCAAAATCAAATCACTTTAATCAGTGTTTTTTTTCCCTTGGATATCTTTGTTTAGACGTACTCAACGCCGTGTTAAAATTCTTCCACCTATTTTAATGAAACCTTATATATGCCACACTAGTGTATGCCAACTTTTTAAAGAAAAAAAAAAAAAACTTCTTTAAAACTAATCGTGATATGAAACTACGGTATTTTCCACTGGCCCAATTATAGCAACAGCATTGCTTCAGCATTCCCCTTTTAACTTTACACTTCGTTACAATCGCGTTCTTTGACTCGGCTTAAGACGAGTGCTTGAGCACGCGCGGTCACTCCCCAATGGCCGAGTCGCCGCTCTTAGTTGGAACCCTTGTATTGGCCGTTGTTAAAGTTCTGCTGTGTTTGCGAATCATAGTTCAGCTTTTGTGAGGCGTAGATATGACCCTGGTTTGGAAAGAGGTCGGTTTTGTTAAAACGGTTTTAGTCAGCGAATGGTGATGTCAGCAGTGTTTGAATTTAAGACTTGTATGTGATTTGAAGCATTGAAGTCAGACTATTTTAAAACTTATTTGAGGTGTGTGAGGGTGAGAAGAACAGTCAATCAGTGCCATCATAAAAGCCTACCTGGCTTTATTAGGTTGTTAGCGTCGAAAACCTTATCACAATAAAAATCCGATCATTTCTTCTCTTTTAAAATAACAATTGCAAATGTTAAGTTAATTAATTGCATGCCTACATTTAGTACCTGATTAATTATGGCGCATAGTTATGAAAACCAACCATAATTTTTGTAGTATTATCATTAAATTAAATCACAATAAAAAAAACGGCGTAAGATCAAATAAATATAACAGACTCACAAATCACGTGCAGTAACAGACGTAATAAATTGATCATCTGTTACAGTGAAGACAGATGTAAGAACACGACAGTGACTCGGCATTGCCCGAACGTCCGGAATATGGACTACGGACCCCATTTCCCGTTATTACCGTTGTATAATGTGATCGAAGAAAGCTGCCTTATTCTACAGTAAGTATAGTATTATTCTTTATGTAGGTAGGTATTGTTGGAACAGTCCGTGTCATTTTTTTTTTATTCATCATGTTGGTTGTAACTGACCTGCTCTGGAATAGTTGTCAGTATATTGAAATTGTTGTTGTGGCGACACTTGGGGGAGGCCTATGTCCAGCAGTGGACGTCTTTCGGCTGATATGACGATGATGATGAAATTGAAATTGAAACATTCAATGCACACGGTGACATGGATCAGTTATTGTTTAAGGGGTTTTAAAACCACACAATAAACAATAATGTAGCTGTCTTTTTTTCTTTGAAACAAAGTAGCTTAACTTGGTTTTTTTATTATAGGTCGTGAAAAAATGAAAAGAGTTTGCCAGATAGCGGGACAGAAACTGGCAATTCAAGTCCCACTGTATGTATGTATGTTTGTTTATTTTTTTTATAAAAAACCGAAACTATTTTCGGTCCCACATCTACAGACGGGTAGTTTTGGAACGAAGTTCTTTAAGGCGACTTACGGGTAGTGCGATTTAGTAGAAATCATCACGTTACAAAATGCCGTATGCTGTGTGTGTATGCGTGTGTGTATCGAGCCTACTACAAGCAAATGAGCACACAAGCAAGTGAGTGCGCAGCCGGTTGCGCAACTCTCTCTCTCTTTCTCTGTCTCTGTCTCTTTTTATCATATAGCCATGGACCAGCCAAAACTACCACACCAATTGATCGATAAAAATTGAAATATACAGATTTAATTTCGAATTACATTCGGAGTTGAAAAAAAAACGTAAGTAACTTCGTTCCTGACGGGGATCCCCCGACCGCACAATTTTTGTTTTACTTCAATGCTAGAGGCCACACCTCAATTCTAGGTATGTCCCAACTCTTGTATGATCGTGTACTGTACTTAGATGATTCACCCGATCCCCACAAAAGACAATATACGACAATGTATTCAGACAAAGACTGCACGCTTCCATTGCTTGGCCCTTTAATGATGTTTCATACAAATAGTATGTGCATGGTAAGCACAATCAATACAAATACAGGCGCAGTACGGGCGGCTTTGATGACGGACCATGACGGTCAAAACGTATCGTAGAATAGGATGAATGTACGAGTGGATGTATAGATGGGCATTATTGTTAATTACACAAATATTTCAGATCATATCTATAAGTGAAGAAAATATGTCATTTCTAAACTGTATCGATAAACAAGAGAAGTTTTAAGAATTTTTTATAGCTTCAACTGTACGCTGGTTCACTTCCGAAGTTATGGGTATTTTTCGGGTTTCGTACGTAAAGGGTAACCAACGGAACCCTATTACAAAGCCTCCTGCTGCCCGTTCGCTCGTCTGTCCGTCCGTCGGTCAAATTTTATTAAATTTTATTTCCCAAACAAGAAACATGTTTTTTTCGGTTTATGGTACGGAACCCTTCGTATGAGAGCCCGACTCGAACTTCGCCAGTTTTTACCAAAACAACTCAAAAAGTTAATTGAACTTTTTGAGTTGTTTTTTGACGCGAAAACCTGGAAAAAAATTACTAATTTTTTTCCAGGTTTTCGCGTCAAAATCGTTGCAAATGAGCTCTGAAACATCCCATTCAAAGAAACGCACTCAATTACAAGTCACCATGATGTATACATATGATCCTCAATGATCTATACTTCTATACTAATATTACAAATAACAAAAGTTTGGATGTACGGATGGACGGATGGATGTTTGTTACTCAATCACGTCTGAACGGCTGACTGGCTCAGAGGTAGATTATAGTCTGGAATAACATATAGAATACTTTTTATCACGGGAGTATTGTTTCCTTGGGATAATTTTCGACGTACACGCGGGGAACCATGGGCGATTTCCAAACATATTTTCGCGACGAAAAGTATCAGAAAAAAATACAAAGCACAAATGAATAAATCCCGTAACCAATGAAGAAATATAGCGGGAAACGCAGCGAAACGAGTAACTGGGGTACACAACATTTTTATGTCACGGGACAATCGTGACCGACTTTATGTACGCAGACTTTGACCCGGTTCGTTCGCTCACGTCACTTTTGGGATTTGGAAAAAAAATGTTTGCATTCTCTGTGTTATGACACTTATGACGTTGGTTATGTTTTGTGTCTAGAGAAAATAGGTTGGCACTTTTTTTTTGGGGACTTTCTACTATGTGGACCATGTAGATCGCAATAGGGGTTCATTTCATGTTAGTCTGGCAGTTTGAGTTCTTTATGCGGCTTACCCAAATGTCCTTACTTTGGTATTGTTCGGCAAATCGTTGAGCTCCTTAAATTTCTAAGTTTGAGCTACACGATAGCTGACAAATGCTTGCACTGTCTGGACAGGTCCACTCAAATCTGTGTGGTTCTTTCCTCAAAAACCACTTCAGACATTAACCTACATGGTTCTCATATGATTTGACCAGTACGATTTTATGTACTTTAAAAGAGACTTTGACCTCTGAGTTTGTTCCGGTGTTTCTTCTCAGAGCGACTACAACCTTAGAGCTCAGTCTCTTTTAAAGTTTCTTCCTAATCATATATTAAACTAGATGAGGCCTCATCTAGGCAGAAAGGCGTCCACTGCTGGACATAGTCCTTCCCCAAAGGGAGGGGTTTGCCATAATCGCCACGCTTGGCAGGCGAATTGGCGATCACAATGTAGCTGTTGCAATGCACAGAGAATGCTGCTGCCCATTCTCTGGTGAGTCTCTTAGTAGGCGACTAACATCAATTTTACATCCGACACCATACAAAACATATAGTAATGTAACATCCAATTTACTATAACTAAAATACTCGTTTCGCACATAATAATTATTTGAATTGGATACAATATTATTATTATTTTTGTAACATACAAATTGTGTAAAATTTAACCAAAATACTATAGGGTTGTAGTTTTTTATATTCAAAATTCACTTACGTTAACGATACTATGAAGTTACTATACTATAAAATATTCGTTTGTTTTTAATTCATTGGTAATTTTCCAGCTCTTAATTAATTAATTCAATCAAATGGATGGATCAAGGATTTCATTGTGAGTTAATTAAAATCGTCTAGCACTTTATTGTGTAGGTAACAGACTACGCAAAACCTCCGATTTCATTTGTTCGGTACTCTTTCTTCTCTTTTACCATTCATCATTGTTATATCATTCATACCACGAACCACACTCGTTCGCAACGGTATCCGATTTCGATCATTCGAATACGAGAGAAAACAATTGAATGCATTCGAGATACGTAATCGAATTATTGGAATACATGCGCCGTTGTTCGGCAGTTTTTTTTTTTTTTTTCTTCTTGTTCGGCAGTTTACATTGTATTTGTTCCTGTCATTGGCTATTTTCGGACGACTTAAATAAGCATTAAATTACTTTAAAGCTGGGTGCAGACTTGAGCTTAATTTAGCTGAATGAGAACAATGATAGCCGGCGACTAAAAATCTTTAGGTATTGACAAATATTTAGTTGAGTGCCGAAGGTTTGTGACCCCAGGTTATGAGCAGTCAGTAACCTAACTTCAATACGATTTAAAGTTTACGATCCAGCAATAAAATCAAACCAATTTATACAATCAACACGGTAAACTTAATTGATAAACTTTCAAACTTCAAATACTATTCGATTACACAGAATCATGAAACTTGTCGTTTCTGAAAATAACATCGAACCTATGTAATTTAATACACCTCCGAACTTCAATTAATTCTTCAAGGTTCTATCAATCAATATACCATTACGGATTCAGAGCCGAAACATCAATCAAATCACTTCTAATGGCGGCCCGTAACGGGTGTCATGGCTTCCGTGACGTATGGAAATGCGAGATGTAGGTGGAAGGACTAATCTATCGATTAACAAAGTTGTTATTGCTATTTCGAAGACTGGGATATCGTGATTCAATATTGTAAGACAGTAAGTTTGCTTATTCATTCGTTGAGTCAGAAAAAAGGAATATAATCGATCTGCCTAGCTTTTTTCAAACTATGTCTCTGCCTATCTGACCTTCACAACCCAGTTACTGGGAAATAGACAAGAGTGGTGTCCGATTTTCTGGATTCTGTCTACCCATAACGACAGCCAAAATATTCAAATGACAGCTAAAACCAACGGCATAACTTGCTTTCCGGCAAGGAGGAAACTCGGTATGTAATAATAGATGTTCACCCATTCAGAGACCGGCCAGCCTCGAAACCTCGAACTTCGAACCGTGCTGCTGCTATAATTTAAAGTATCCTGATATTCAAATCAAAATTTCATTGTCATTTTTACATCCACTTTCTAAGGTTTTTTTTTTTTTTTTTTTTTTTTTTTTTTTTTTTTTTTTTTTTTT
>NDFZ01005103.1:262318-284760 GCA_002192655.3 Mamestra configurata | reverse complement strand
ATATGGGTTTGCTCTTGACTCTAGTCTAGGTCATAGATGACAGAGACAAAGTCGACGATGGAGCGAGCTTACCCAGAAGAAGCCTGTTCACTCTAATTTTGAAGAGATTAGGGTTGTATGCGTTCGGAAACACAGACGCAGGCAGAGAGTTCCACTCCTTTGCTGTGCGCATTATAAAAGACGTTTGGAAACGTTTAGTGCGAATTGGTGGAATAGCAACAAGGTAGGGATGGTAACTTGCAGTGCGTCTAGATGTCCGATGGTAGAAGGGGGCCGGTGGGATGAGATCGTGGAGTTCCTGGACACTCTCCCCGAAGTACAATCTGTAGAAGACCGACAAGCAGGCAACCTTGCGGCGATGAGCCAAGCTGTGCAGCTTGGCATCCACCAGCCTTACGTCGCCAATGAGCCTTTTAGCTCTGTGTTCCACCGAGTCAAGCGCGGCAAGTTGGTATTTAGCTGAGCCATCCCAAAGGTGGCTGCAATACTCCATGCAGGATCGGACTTGTGCTTTGTAGAGGGTTAAAAGCTGTCCAGGCGTGAAGTATCGCTTCACTCTATTTAGGATGCCCAGCTTTTTGGCCGCAGTTTGGGCTTTGTGCTCAATGGTGGCACCAAAGTTGAGACTGGTTGTCAACTCCATGCCTAGGAGCTCGAGCCGATCGGTTACAGGAACAGAAGTACCCCGAAAAGTCGGAGGAAGTTTACAATTTAGATTCCGTCAAACGTTTGTTTGAAGGAAACTTCCTCCACACCACTTGACTCAGTTGCCACGACAATGACAAAGAAAAAAGTTCGGTTGTGTCCTGAAATAACAAGCTGTAACTTTTAATTGATTGATATAGGAAGCTCAAGTCGAGGTTGAGTCGAGTGTACGATTTTTTTTTTTTATCTTGGGACAACTCACACACGGTCATCCGATCCCAAACTGGGCAGAGCCTGTGCACACCCAGACACAGACCAAATGATCATGCTCATCAGACAAAGATTTGTCCTGAGTGGGAACCCACGACCTCCGGTTTAGCAGTCAGGGTCACTAACCACTCGACCAATTCAGCCAGTCAATTACTTCATCAGTGCAATCAAAGTTGAGAGTAATTTGGCAACGTTTTATATCAATATTCTGCTTTAAAAGTATATTTCCCAGGCTTTACATTAAAATGAGCATTCTCGAATATTTGATTCATCACAAAGTTTAGTAATATTCATCACGCCAAGTTTTAAGTTCGTCGCAACGCATTAAGTAATAATATTATAACTAGGTCAACAAGGTTGCCAAGTTAAAGTAAGTTACATAAAATTAATAAATTTCAAATTCAACTTTTCGTTAATTTGATTCATAAAAGTTTTGAAGCCGAATTCGAAAAGAAATAGAATGAGACAATAATTTCTGAAAACTTGATTGGATTTGTGTAAATCTCTTAGGATGTTTTTACTTAAATAATTGTGGTAGGTAGCAAGATATTCGCCCCTTTTGGTTCGAATTTATAGGTTTTATTAGTTGTTAAGTTAAGTTTAAACAAACTTAATTAATTTGAGTGTTCTTTTACAGCAAGGCAAGATTTTTTCCTTGATAATGTTATTCACCAGCAGGCCAATTCTTGAAAAGCGTTCAAACATTCAATGTCAAAATGAGGGAAAATTTACTTTTTTACGAATTGAATGTGGACGCTCCTAAATATACAAGAATTGCCCCACTGAGCTCTTTTATATTAAAATATTTTTACAGCGTGAGAGCCCTATGATGCAATACAAAACCACAAATCCATACTCAGTCGGCACCAAACCGATTGAATTACCTTTGAATAAAACTATAAAACCCTTCAAATCAAACGAACAACTTACAAATTGAATTCAAAACGTAACTCTTAAAATATCTTGTACTGTTTTCAATTGCGATTAAGCAAGAGTTTTTTTCACAGTTGAATGCTGAACTTAGCAGTCAACAAGGGTCATTATTCAGTAAATTGCACTGGACCTCGTTACTGTAAGGAGCGCCAACACAATTTTTAAAGTCGGTAATTCATGCACCACTTTCAGCAGAACTGTGCGAAATGTTTTCTAGATTAGATCGGGGAGAGTTTTTGCAGGGAAGAAAATAGTTTTTATTCTTGGGCTTGGAGGTTTTAAAATTGTAATTGCTTTAATGCGTTCATTTTAACACACATGCTGATATAAAAAAGTTGTAGACATCGCACTTTTTATATTGTTAGTTTTTAGGATTCCGAACATCCGTAAGAAATGGAACCCTTATAGGATCTCTCTGTTGTCTGTTCGTCTGTCACAGATAATTTTCTCCGAATCTACTGGACCGGGTCTGTTGAAATTTGGTACACATACTCGTATTAACTGTAAATAAATAAATTTTTAGTATAGGGAGCCACTTTTGGGGGACAAATGAAAATTTAAAACTGTACCGTGCGACATCGATACTAATATGATAAAGCTGAAAATGTTCTTTGTTTTTGTAAATGATAGCCACATTCATGAAGAATTCGGACACGGAAAAAGCGGAATATGCGCGTACAAAGTCTCGAGCAAAAGTATCTGTGTCTCGACAAAAGTGTCTCGAATGTGTGAGCAAAAGTGTCTCGACAAAAGGGCTTATTGTGAGGGTTTTAATAATTATATATTTTGTAATTTTTAATTTTTTTTAATTTACTTAAGAAATTAGACGAAAGCACAAGAATACAAAAAGGAGGCTTAGCAAAAGTTTTCCTAATCCGGAAACATAACTTAAAGGCCTGTCATTCTTAGCTTGGTCTTCGTCATAATTATTATGAGTTCTCTTAATCAGAAATATTATTATTAAACATCGCACTTGTTTGTTTATTATTTTAATATATAAACGTATTTTATTAGTATTATATAATTATATTTTTTGTTTATTCTTTCCGAAACAAAATAATGTCTTAAATTTTATTATTTGCTGGACACCTACCACAGTGTAATTTTTAACCCAAAGCTTGACTGGTAGAGAATATCTTGTTGCATTGCCCACCGCCCATATACCACTATTTTACATAAAGTATATTTAATAAAAATAACCATTCCCTCTCCTTATCTCCGAAACTATAGAGCCTAAAATTATGAAAAAAATTACAGATAGTACCTATAGATTACAGGAAAATAGATGGCACACATGGTATATATTATGTGACACGGTACATTTGAAGAAACTTTTAAAAAAAAGTTTTTTTTTACAGGTAAAGAACAAAATCTGCAATATTTGTTTCAAAATTTTTGGCTCCATAGTTTCGGAGATAAGGGGAGGGAATGGTTATTTTTATTACATAAAAAAATTCATTTTCTAGTTTTAAAAGTGTTAGCAAAAAGTGACCCCATTTTCAAAATTTATCTATTTTATTTACGGCCGTGTTTGGGTCACAGAACATTATATGTTTACCAAATTTCAAATGAATCGGTCCAGTAGATTCGGAGAAAATCGGCTGTGACAGACAGACAGACAGACAACCAAGTGATCCTATAAGGTTTTCTTTTTTTTTTCATATGGAGGTTTGAAACCCTAAAATGGTTTAATTCTATTATTTTAGCAACACACATATAAACAAACTGAATGGAGGTCTTCTCAAAGTTAAACAAAAAAGTTTTTATTAGGGTTTTAAGTGCCATTAGTTGCCCAATTTTCTAGAAAACGGTCCAATTAATTGTATTCTATATGAATGTAGTGGAAGGAAAGGCATTTGTCTTTTTTGGGAATGACTGGAGAGCGTCCTGTGACCTACGTAATTTAATTTTTCGTTTTGTTCAAGTGTAAGTCTTGGCCTGTTATTTATAACGTTTATAGATGGATATCTTCGGCGAGGATGCTATCTATTCTTTTGAAATACATTTCTATTCATGCGTACCGCACCTTGAAAACATCGATCAAATCATCCAAAGTTATTCGCATTTCGTTACCTCAAAATAATGCTCAGTTATTTCTTAAGCTGTTATTACGACATCAACTATCATTACAAATTAACGACTTTATTTTCCTCCTTTGTATTCCCCTCATCCCAATTTTTATATGAAAACTTTGACTGTCTATTGGTAGCTTCATACTCCAAGTTCGCCGTCTCGTTAGCTAAGTATCTTTGAAGCCGGGCTTATTTGGACTTTATAAGTCGCCCGGCTATGAAAACGATGTAATTACTCCGATTACATTTTCTAGTACAGACACTCAGGACTTTTGCCTTTTAACTTAGTTATTTAGATGGAAATAGTCCTCAAACGTTTTTGCCTAAGTGCTTAATTTCTTTGGGATTAAAGAAAAATTTTTCGAATACTACTTGGAGCTATCTTATCTTAATAGGCTTTTAGCGAATTAATTCATGATTTTCATAAACAGAAAATTCATAATTTTATTTAAGTATTTCAAAGTGAAATAAGGTGAGTTACTAGGATCATTATTATCTTGCCCTTATTTATTTTTTTAGGGTTAGCGCAATATTCTTCTTCCATAACTTCTCTATTAGTCACTTAGTACATTTTTTGGCCCTAACTGTCATTTGTAGGTCTTTAATAGTCATTACTAGATAGTCGGAAATTAGAAAATGTGACGCAAGTCTTGCTAAGCGGTAGCGTGTCAATGTTTATATTGGGTTGTAAAGGCCAGACAGGCAGTCATTTCATGTAAAGGTCGCATACTGGTATTCGGCTGAGTCCGTTTAGGGCGTCATTCAAACGAGGACGATTCGTGTTTTTTGGCGAATCGTTTTGTTTTTTTTTTGACGGCGGCAATGTTTTTTAAATGCCCGTTTTCACATACATCATGAATCGTGGAAAATGATGGACACATAGAATCAATCTCAGAATACTAGATTCTCAGAACACCAAATTCGCAAAATACCACATCAAAATTTCAGATTTAGGACAGTCAAAAACAGAATATTTATAAACTAGTACCTAATCACGTATCATCTTTTTAAAATCACGTTCGTCAAAAAACATGAATCATGAAGAGTGCTGGTGCTGCCGCTGCAGCTGCGGAGAACCTCAAGCGGCGGAAATATAATAACCTAGTAGGCAATTATATTTTCGAGCCGTTTGGGGTTGAAACTGTTGGACCGTGGGGTCCGAGTGCTCATGCGTTATATAAAGAACTTGCTAGACGCTTAGTTGACACTTCGCGTGACCCAAAGGCTTTTTTTTTTTTAAGGATGGGAAATCATCAAATGACTTCTTCCGCTCTGGGTGGAGCGGAAGGGCGTGTCAGACTCTTACTGACTAAAACCCATCCGTGTTCCTTCTAAAGCCCTTTGCGTTTCAGGGCCGCGGTGACTCTTTCGAACTAATTCCGCAACCCTGGCAGGCTCTGGCCCTAGCGCGCCCCGTCTTCTATGCTGACATCTCTTTGAGGCGCGTGTGAAACACAATGCGCCATCGACCAGGGCCTGGTAGTGATCGGACAGCGAGCCACCCAACGCTCGCCGTCCGCAGGCCCGCGCCTACGGTGGCCGGGGATCGCCCTGCGACTCCCGACGCCCAGGGCGTCTTCTCCTGTAGCGGCGGTTGGGGCGAAGGCCTTGTCTCTCCCTCGCACGGCCCGCCTCCTCAATTTGCTAGCTTTACTGCTTCGCAGAAGGAGGTGACCGCTTCCCAAGTCTCCTCGCTCCGGACCATGTATTCAACCAGGGCCGGACGCGAGAGATCGCCGCCACCGATCGTCTCGACGAGGACACGGCGGTGCTCCGCCCAAGCAGGGCAGACCTTCACCGAATGCTCCACTGTGTCCTCTGGGCGATCCTCACAGTGCTGACACCCGGGCGTGTCCTCCCGCTTAATCCGAAACAGGTACCTCCCGAAACAGCCGTGTCCGGTGAGTACCTGCGCCAGGCGGAAGGTGAGGACGCCGTGGCGCCTCTCCAGCCACTCCTCAAAGAGGGGCCTTACCGGCGCAATTGTGGCGTGCCCGTGACCCAAGGGCTGGCTTTTACCTCGGGCAGAGGATAAGCATTTCCATACAACGTGGCAATGCCGCCAGTCTTTTGGGCTCACTTCCAGTCGATAGCGATGCGGACGAATTTTTTGACGACATATTATAGTTAGGAGTTTTTATTTTTATTTTAAGTGTATATATTAGTTCAGTATTTATTAAAACAGTTGTAAATATCTATGTAAATAAAGAGAATGAGTAGTCTGCGTTTGAATTCGCTAAAGTTTGAGGCACATGATTGTATGCGGTTGAAATGTTTGCGGTGGATCTGCGGACAGTTACCTCTATTTCGCGCGATATCGGCGCTTGCATTTGATATGTCACAATTCGTGTTCAACACTTAGTGCCTCATAACATAATCATGTTGGTAACCACACGTGCAGATTAATCACGACCCGCGCTTTAGTGCTAGATGCTTAAAATACTGGGTCTAATTAATGGGTAGATGGGTTTCAACTTAATAAAGAAAAAACAACAATACATTTTTAAACTTGTTATTTTTATTTTAAGGAGAAATTTAATGAAGAAAAATAAAGTATACATTTTAAACTTATAATTATTATTTTAAGGGGTAACTTAATAAAGAAAAACAATTATACATTTTAAACTTGTAATTTTTATTTTCAATAATACATTTTTAACTTATAATTTTTATTTTAAGGGGTAACTTAATGAAGGAAAATCAATAATACATTTTAAACTTATAATTTTTATTTTAAGAAGTAAATTAATAAATAAAAAATAATAATACATTTTAAACTACTATTTTTTATTTTAAGGGGTAATTTAATAAAGAAAAAACAATAATACATTTTAAACTTATATTTTTTATTATATACCAGCGACTGCCACGTCTATGAAACTTTGCCTGCTAATTTATTTAACCCTGTATACTCATCTAAAAACATCACTTCACAATAGAACTAAAAAACCTTTTCAATATTTTATCGCAAAGCAATCACCTATCTTTAGATCATACCCAACAAAAGGTTAAAAAAGTATTTCGTTATTTTATTCAAACGCCATTTTGGCTGAAACATCTATACCTATATAATAAATCCGTTTGTTCGCGACAAAGGGACCTTCCTGAGCACTCCATTCAAGTTGACAGGTGAATTCATAACTGATTCTATTCTATTGTGTGAAGATTTCGTCACATAAACGTATCTATACTGACTTATAAAACGTTTTGGAAATCATTTCTCAGAAATGTATGGAAAATTTCGTGGAGTCTCTCTTTGATATTGTTAACTGAATATAGTTTTTTTGATAGAATGACAAGATTTTATTGCGAATATACGATTTTATAACGTTCGCGCCTTAAATGATAGAAACGATGCAGATTGAGTCTATCATTACTACCTAAGTATCTCTGTCCAATGGTGAAATGCCTCAATACAATTTTCGTAATTAATTACCATACCTACTGTAATTTGATCAAGTTTTGATAAAATAATATAGGTCGTCGATCATCGAAGTATTTCATGCAAAAAAGGCCTGCCCGAAATTAAACTTCGTGAAAATGGTTTTTCATACATAAAAACAGGATGTTTTAATACCTAAACAGCATTTTCTTAGACCAAGAGCCTCGTAAAATTTCAGCATTATTTATTTTTGACTACAAGATGATTTTTTTAACATATTGACTTTATGATAAGAATAAAAGACTGTATCTGACTTCTATCAAGACAACAGCAACATTTAATAATTTAACACTTATGGGGCCAAATTATGACGCTACTACGACGTAGTAATTCCATCATGATTCCGTTGTGAAAAAAGGATCATGCTATGCGTCTTGAATAACTCTGTCTCTTGCCCGCACCGGAATCATGATAGTTTTAAGACGTTATAGTAGGGACCGGCGCGAGTATGCGCGAGTCTGTGGACGGCGAACGTTGGGTGGCTCGCCGTCTGATAAGGACCAGCAGTGCGATTTTGTGAACGACAAGTGATCTGTCAAACCATAGAAACAAGATGGAATGACAGCTCACTTGTTGTAAGTGTACAAGGTGAGATGTCGACATATTAGACAGGCAGGCCCGTATTCCACGCGCGCCTCGCCACAAAGAGATGTCAGTATAAGTGACGGGGCTCGCTAGGGTCAGTGCCTGCAAGGGTTGCGAAATTTGTTTGAAAGATTCACTGCGGTCCTGGAACGAAAAAGGCATTTGGAGGAATACGGATGGGTTTTAGTTAGAAAGAGGTACATATTCCATCCCAATAAGGGCCACTAATAACTAATCTCAGTTGACACTTAATCCTTTGTGTGATAATGATTTTACTTTATGTACCTAGAACATTTTTTTATGTCGGTAGATAGTTTGGCACTCATAGATTGCCATAAATTCTGTCTTTTTCGTTTTTTTTTAATGTGTTTTCATATTTGTATTTTCTGGTATTATGATTACTGTAATTGTGCTTTTATGTGTTGTGTTTTCTGTTCTTGTACCAAATAAATGTTTTATCTATCTAACTAAGATATTTTTGCATGCTGAAAAAATATGGGGAAACGTTTACATTCTGAAGCCTTGCAAGTATCATATTTTACGCGCAAAAAATATATTAAACAGCCCTAGTTTTTCTTGTTTTCTTTTAAATGAAGCTTTATTGTATAGGTATATACAGCTCGTGGCTAAATAATAACAGCTGCACGGGTCGATCCTTAAGGTTAAGCAACGCTTGCCGAGGTTGGTCTGTAGATGGGTGACCATCTTAACATACCGAGACTCCTCCGAGCCTCGGAAAGCACGTTACGCCGTTGGTCCCGGCTGTCATTTGTAGATCTTTGGCAGTCGTTACGGATAGTCAGAAGCCAGATAATCTGACACCAGTCTTGCCAAGGAGTACCGTGTTACCCAGTTAATGGGTTGTGGAGGTCTGGTAGGCAGCCGCTCCACGTAAAATTCTGGTATTCAGATGAATCCGGTTTGACTGGAAGCCGACCCCAATAAAGTTGGGAAAAGGCTAGGCAGATGATGTATAGGTATATTTGCTTTTGAAAAAATATGAATGAACAATTCTGTAAAGGAAAGGAATATGTCATAACAATAAGTAAAAAACCCCAGCGCACCTTTCTCGAATCTTATCCGAACAAATACTTGACTTGTGAAAAGAGCAGTTCCACACTTTCCGTTGTTATTTTAGTTCCAATTTCACACAGAGTACAAATATGAACAGGCCTCGGGAGGACGGTGAAGACGCAATCAATCCCTTGATAAATGTTTATTTTTGTTCTGATAAGGAACTGCGATTATATGAGTGATGATAATAATATGATATTTCATATAATTCAACCGACTTCCAAAAGAAGGACGTTATCAATTCGACTGTTTCTTTTTTTTGTTATGCGATCATTCCGTCAATTATGAATGCATTTTGATGTTTTTTTTTTTATTCGAAAGCCTATACTCCTGAAGTGGTCCCATTGACACCAAGTTAGAATCTCATGATGGGATCCTAGGGAAATCGATTGAAACCCTCAAATATTAAAGGCACATACAATGTTTTTCATATACTTTCTAACGCAATTCAGATAATTGTGCCTGGTAATCAACATCTCATCTTGGTGACTTGATGATGGAAGGTATAAGTTAGGATCTGATGCTGGGATCCTAGGACATATGTTTGATCAGCGATATTTTCTCCGATTGTCAACCGACTTGGATTATTCTTTTCTTGTTTGAAAGAGAATTTTTCCAAAATGGCTCCATTTCAATTTGGTTAAGATCTGTTGAAGGATTTCGGAGGTAGGCAACGGAACTCTTCAATACATGATAGCAAATCTCCCGGGGTTGCTGAAATTGCATGTCTGTTGGTTGATTACACCAGTTCATAACATAACATCACACCGGTACGCTGTGAAGGGGTACGCAGATGCAAGTCAACTTGAATTAACATGTTTTTGGGGTAATCTATTCGGGCATAACTTTATTGTTCATTAACCGATCTTGATGATTATTTTTGCATTGGGTTTAGTTATAGCTATATTGCATTTGACCTTAAAATCATTAAAAACTAGTACCAAAGCAAAGTAGATATTTAATTATGAGCTGGTGTGGACTTGGACTGCGAAGGCACACAAAGAAACACCTTAAGGACAAAAGGTACAACCACTCATTATGGGAATAATGTCACTTAGGTGTGGGTTATCACCACTAAGAATTGGAAAATAAAAAAAACATTTTTACAAGAAAAACCGACTTCCAAATAAAAAACACTTAAATAACTTTTATTTCAGAAGTCGGTGTCCAAAAACGAAAAAGCAACTAAAAATAAAACTAAACTAAACTAGAAATTAAAGTTATTTTATACTTTGTAGTGTGTTTTATTTGGAAGTCGATTTTTTACTGTTTGAAGTTTTATTGGTAAGCTGAAATTAGAGTTGAACTTTTTAGGCTATGCGTAACGAATGTATGCGTTGCAATGTTTTTATTGAATATTTTATTAAGATAATTAAGATATATCTGAATATGACTACTTCTTACACTTTGCATGGTTTCAAATTAATTAAAAACGGCCAACAAACAGTAGCTTAAACGTCATATTTGCCTTTCAAACATGACGTTTCAGCTTCTGTTGGTAGCCCATTTGACATTTTGTAAAAGGTAGATACGTTATTTAAACCGACCGTAAGCCGTTCGGTCCTGATTGCCATCTTTGACATCGTTACTGGTCAAGTTAAATAATAATCTGACGTCAGCCTTGCCAAGGGGTATCGTAGTACCCAGTTAATGGGTTGTGGGGGTCAGGTAGACAGTAATTTTACGTAAAATACTGATATTCAGCTATATCCAGCTAAACTGGAAACCGACCCCAACACGGCTGGGAAAAAGCTTAAAATGAAAATTATAGAAAAGTTTGTATAGAGCTTTCAGTTTCTGAGCACTTGAGTTATTAATACAGTTTATAAATGTTAATCACCATCATCCTCAACCGAAAGACGTCTACTGCCAGACATACGCCTCCCGCAAGGGTGGAGGGGTTTGCCATAATCACCACGCTTGGCAGGCGGGTTGGTGATCGCTGTGTAGCTGCTGCAATGCACAGAAGCACAGATATTTTGTTTTGTTTTTTTTTTTTTTTTGAATTTTTGAGTGCTGCTGCCCATTCTCTGGTGAGTCCCTTAGTCGCTTCTTACGACAACCACGGGAAGTGATGGGATGGTGCTATGTTATAATAAGTTAATCAAACTCTGAATGAAAATACCTATTGAAAGTAGCAATATTGGACACAAAACTTAGTTCACATAATAGATACAGTAAACATTTCACATTAAATAATTCAGTCGGTGCTAAATGAAAACATTAGCCCGGAAAGTACCGCCATTAAAGCTAATTAAAATACGAAAATGGATACCATAACATATCAAGTCTACTAAAAGCGAGGTTTGTATTTATAAAACGCACCCACGTAAATAATAATAATATCTTGGGACAACTCACACACAGTCATCCGATCCCAAACTAGGCAGAGCCTGTGCTATGGCAACCAGACAACTGATAAACATACTTATATATTTCTAAACACATACATATTATAGATAAATTACACCCAGACACAGAACAAATGATCATGCTCATCACAGAAAGATTTGTCCTGGGTGGGAATCGAACCCACGACCTCCGGTTTAGCAGTCAGGGTCACTAACTACTCGACCAACAGGCCAGTCAAAATTTTAGATCCATGATGCTTATATGCTCGCATTAAAACTGGAGTGGTCACATTAATTTCGTCTAATGGTTCATTACTTAAAAAAAACATATTCTCCTTCACACACTTGGTTCTTAGCATACGTACATTAATTGTTTTTATTTTTTATTTCTATGTACCGTGCGTGTTTCATGTAAGTGCTAAAGAAATATTATTCTTTCTTTCTTTCTGGGGGCAGTTGAGTAAAAATACAAAATTTCCAATTTAAATGTTTATGTTTCTCTTCCTAATGTGTGTAGCATGATTATTCAATGTTTTTGTTACAGTGTATTTTGAAAGATGGAACTTCTTATGCATGCTAACGATACAATCGCACCTAATGGAAATCAATGATGTGGTCGATGTTGGAACGCGCTTTTTTTTTAAGGGTTTGAAAACATCAAATGACTTCTTCCGCTAGGGGTGGAGCGTAAGAGCGTGTCTGGCTCCTACCGACTAAAACCCATCCGTGTTCCTTCTAAAGCCCTTGGCGTTCCAGGGCCCCGATGGAGCGCGCTTGGGAAGAAGAATTTGCCCAGATTTTGAGTGCACATATATGCTACAGCACACAGTATCGATCTAAAATTCCAAATACCATGTCGATTCCTCAAAAGTAGGGGAGAACGGGGCTTAACGCGCCGCGGGGAAGTTGTTCCGATATAATTTAACAATGTAGCGGACGTTATTGGCTAGACTAAGATTGTTGCCATCGTGATTGGTTTTCCGTTTTATGACTAATTTGCTTTATATGTTTATCTCTTTTTTCATGAAGGCTTTTTCAATCGGAACAACTTTCCCGCAACACATTTAGCCCCGCTCTCCCTTATCCAACTTCAACCAAATAAAAAACTAGGGCCCATATCAAGAAATTATAGAAACGTTTATAATAGAGTTCCACTCCAAACGACGGCAAAGGAAAACACCCTGGATTAATGGCAATAAATAACAGGCTATAACTATAGTACTACGGTTAGTCATTTGTTTTATCAGAGTCAATGAATTTGTTCATTGACTCTGATAAAACAAATGACTGAAATGACGAAAGTTCGCCTCACAAAGAGCATCAACGTGCCATGTTCCAAATAAAATTACAGGGTCGAGTTCCAAATATCGGAATGTGGCGGGCTGAAAGTCGTTGACGGAAATAGAATTATGGGATTGGAAAGGAGTTGGGCATTCCCTGCTAGCAGTCGCAGAGATAGGAGACACTGAATTTTGATTAAGTGATGAAGGCTGTAGATTAAATGCGTAGAACGTTCAGGTAGAGTGAAGATGAATTGTATGATTTAAAGATCACGAAACGCCATACCTAAAATTTTTGAAATTGACTATCTCGAACCTAATTTTAGGTGGGTAATGACTTGGACTAGAATGAATTTAAGTGTGGTATATATTAAAATGGCAAACAAAACATCTTGAGAGATTGTAAACTCTCGATAAATTGTCGACTGAACATTTGTAATACTTTTTTAAGCAACAAAATTTGATAGTCTTTAATCTGTCGAAGTCATTCCGAGAAATTGTGGAATAAACAGTTTCAACATTCTAACCTCGACGACGGAGCCCTGCTGCATCCCCGCTGCGCTGATAGGAGCTAAGTTCGCCCGCTTCGCTCGTTCACTCTAGGTCGCGTCATACCATTTGAACCTAACCTATTCATGTCAGAGAGCCCTAAGCTCTCCCTGCCTAATGTTCCGCTACTTGGCAAGGACAGAAAATCCGATAAACTTTAAAAACGTACACTGATTGTTCGCCAATACGTCTTCTGTTTATGTCGGTTCACAATTTTTCGGAATGGCTTAAAGAGCTTTTGACTATCAAGCTTTGATGCGTAAAAAAGTATTCTAAATGTTCAGTTGACGATTTATCGAGAATTTACAATTTCTCAAGACATTTTACTATCTTGCGGAGTTTGCAATTGTCCGGTATATTATGTGTCAAGTTACATTCAAATCCGTTCAGCCGAGGCGTGGTTGATAAAAAAACCATACAAGCAGACTTCCACATTAGGAACAAGTAGGTTATTGGATGTGTTATTTATTAGCTGGGGCAAATGGCGCCCACAGTAGTCCGCCATCGCGAGCGGTGTTGAGCTTCACGCTTCACCTAGCTCCATTTCAATTCGATGCTCGTCGTTTCTGTCAAAACGATACTTTGCCAGGTTTGACGGGGACAGACACGCTTTCTTTTTCTTTGAGGATTCCAATCAAAGGCCTGTTTGCGAATGTGATCGGAAGGATTCCGTAACCTTTAGTTTTTTATTATTTTTTGTTATAGCGGCAATAAAAATACACACTTTGTGAAAATTGCAACTGTTTACCTAATACGGTTCTTGAGATATAGCCCGCTGACAGACAAACGGACGAACGGACAGCGGAGGCTTAGTAATAGGGTTTCGTTGGTTACCCTTTGAGTACGGAAACCTAAAAAAAGTTCCGTACCATAAACTGATAAAAAACAGCCTTTAATTTTGAATTTTATTTTATACATAGATACGGCTGTTATCGACGGGAAGAACAGAATTTTAAAATTCTGCAAATACGTTGAACAGCTTTTTTCGCCCAGCGCGCGGCGATTCGCAAGTAACTGCGAAAAAGTAGAAAACTATGACGACATTTAAAAAACTTCCAACCATAGAATAGCTTCTAAATTAAAAACGGACTTTAAACGTAGGTAGCCTGTGCTAGTGTAAAACTTTGCCTTTCCGGTAATGTTAGAAGTCATGCCTTTGCAACGCTTAAGGCTGACGCCGACAACCGCGATAAAATTGCGTAAAATTCATTAAAAATCTATTTATCACTGAAAATTCATTCATTTATTGGTGACTAACTTTACAAAATGTATTTTGTTTTCGGCTTCAATTCTATTGTAAAGGTTGTTTATAATGATGAGTAGGTACATTTGGTATTTATCAGGTTTTGTGTTCAATCTGTGGAGGGGAGATAGGAATCTCTAAGACATGTTTCGGGCGGTTAAGGAGACTGACCCTCAGATCCCATCGTGTGGCAAATGAGCTGCAGAACCTGCACCCTGTCACCTATGACCACATCGAAGTCACCAGGATGCCGAAGGATATTGTTATTCTGAAGGTAGCCTAATCAAGATAAAATAAGTTCAAGCTGGTTACGTTTTAAACCACCGTCACTATATTAGGTGTAGTACTTAGCTCTTGAGTGAGCAAAAGTCTCATTCTAAACACCCAAAAGAAAGAGTCTGCAGAAAAATTTAGACATTTGGCGAGTTTTCCAGCTCTTTATAGGGTTCCGAACCTCTTTATAGAAAACCAAACACCCATAATAGGATCACTCGGTTGTCTGTCTGTCCGACTGTCACAGCCGATTTTCTCCGAATCTACTAAACCGATTCAGTTGAAATTTGGTACACATTTAACCTTATGTGACAAAGAAGCGTTACGAAAATATATAACTTTTTGATGGGAAAATTAGAAAATTTTAAAAGGTTTTTTTTTCTAACTGTGCCTACTGTGTGACATATCGAATCAAAGAGTTCTTCGTAAGGGTCTCAACATTTTTTTTTTATAATTTTATCTTATTGCATTCCGCCCCTTATCTCCGAAACTACTGAGCCGAAAATGTTGAAACCTATAGATTACACGAAAACTTATAAGAAGTCTATGATTTTAAAGTAACATGCTAAATAAATATAATTCGTTCGAAACACTTTGCACTCGAGTCCAACTCGCACATCGCCGGTTTTTTAAGTAGCCGATTGTTGCACTGAGTTCATTTTGTTTAATTTTTTTAAGTTCGATATCGTTAAAAGTATTGTTCCAAACCGGAAAAAATGCAGAAATTTGTAAAGTCTGGCTTGTAGACAAATTTATTTTATCTTAACTTTATTACTAATTACCTATTTTAAAGAGGTAAAATTGTGTGATTTATGGTTTTTTGTCAATTGTCAATCAACATTTATAAATGATTTTTTTATTGAATGTTTTATTATAGTTAATTAGACCTACTTTGAGAATGATGTGCATGTCTGTAAGTGACTTGTTTACACAGGATCGTCTTGTAAAAATATGTAATAAATGAGTAAATCTCTAGAAATATTGAACCGATTACGAAAATTCTTTAATTGTTAGAAAGCTTAATCGCTGAATATCATAGTCCACTTTAATTTTTCTCAAAATAAAAATACGATTTTTGTGTCGTAGACCTTGGACGCCACACCACGGCCCTGGAACGCAAAGGGCATTAGGAGGAACTCGGATGGGTTTTAGTTAGTAAGAGTCTGACACTCCCCTCTGCTTCGCCTGGAGCGGAAGGAGCCATTTGATGAATTTCCATTCATAAAAAAAAAACTGTTTGACCTTGGAAGCCAAGCCGCCGCACGCGACGATAAAGTTTGTCAATTGTTTAATTAGCCGGTAAAGACTATTAATAAAAATCACAAATGAAGGAAACGTGAACATTTTCACTAGAAGGTAGAATCATCACAGCGTTAATTTTTATAATTCGTTTTTTCCAGTAACAGATTTATTTATGTGTGTGTATCTCAGTAACTATGTATTTATTGATTTTAGTGGCACCATCCATGTTCTGTGTCCTGCACTACCCAAACGTCGACTGGTTCTTACAAGTGCATCAAGTTTTAGTATTTTTTACTGAATAGCATCAAAAACAATAAAGGTAAAAGAATAAAAAGAGATGATAAGCAGTGACTCATAAATTGTAATTGCTGTAATTTTATTTTGATATTAATGCTATTATCCTGCAGACGCATAATTTTTAATTTGATTAATAAACTATAGAGTGAGAAAAAATAAATTTATAGAGCCATTAAATAAAACATTCGCACCTACGTTTCGTTTGTTTCATTTTTAGTGCCTAAATAAGTCATAAAACTATAATAAAGTACGGTAATTTTTTTTTCACAGATATTCAAAGACTTTTCTCGTTTAACGACCTCCTATATTATCCTAGATTCATCCATTTTTTATTTAATCTTAAATGTAAAGTAGGCATAAACAATTAAGGGACGTCATCAAATGATTTTTTCTGCTCTGGGAGGAGCGAAAGGCCGTGTCAAACTCATATTGACTAAAACCCATCCGTGTTCCTTCTAAAGCCCTTTGCGTTCCAGAGTCGCAGTGACTGTTTCAAACAAATTTCCTCAACCCTGGAGCCTATTATGTTATAACTGCGTTCGGACGCTGGTCTCATCTGTATGGGCTATAATCCACCTCGCGTTCCTTGTCTAGTTCTCACAAGATCTCACATGTCTTCGATTTTTTAGTTCAAGATCATGTCGTTTTTTCTAAAAATGTTTCCTTCACCTTTTAAGAGTAGTAGTGATGAAAATAACAACAAAAATTAAAGTGGTTGCCTGTGTTTGAAACTGCAATTTTCATTCTCCGAAGTCGGAGCCGTTTCCACTGGATCCACCACGGCTCCAATCTAAACTAATTTCGTAAAGGAAAAAAATAATATTTGTTTGTTTATATGTCTAGAAAGCCTTCAAAATATCGCCATAGTCACCTCATACTCTTTTATTCTTGTTAAATGGACGGTTCCTGAAGGATAATTTAAAAAAAGCCGTGAAAAAGTTAGTACGTAAATAAAACGTCGTGGATGTGGTCGTTGCCTACTTAAAATATAAAAATATTCAATTAGTCTTTTAATATGCGTAGAAGTATCTAAATATAACATTATTGAAAAAAATATGACGTCATTACATTTCACGACTCAGAAACAATTTAGTAAAAAGAAAACTTGAAAGCTTTTAATCCGTTCAAATATTAAAATAAATTTTCTTAGAAGATAAGAAGGTAGGAGATATGTACTGCAACTTTATAAATATCTTCTTAAAGCTTTGCATTTAATATTAATGTATGAGATTTTACAAATACGTTTTATGAATAACAAAGAGCTTGCGAAGTAAGCACTCTAAAGTTACCATTTTGACAACATAGAATTTACAAAACATACGGCAACAGTTTTAAAAGGAGTTTTTAGAATGAAAACTTGTAAACTAAAGGTTGACTTAAAAAAATGTTACCTGCGTTATGAGCCTAAATCGTTTTCCTAATACAAAGCGATCAATAAGCGATCATCGCGTTAATTTTTATGGCAAATTCGATCGCGTCGTTGCATCGAAAGAACATACGGGCGGCGCCTTCCGGTTTTGCCGAACAAATTAACGTGATGATCGCCTATTCGCGTGATAATCGCATTGTATTAGGACAACGCCTACGGCCTAACTGTAGCCTTGGCCGTTAATGGTGGCGTGGTCGATCATAATCATTGATTGTCATAATTCCTAACCAGATCGGTATAAAAGCTGGTTTCAAATTAAAAAAATAACAGTTATTTTTATATGCTTATACGCGTTTGTGCATAATTATTTGTATCAGTATGTCTATGTTGTCATTTTCGTTTATAAAAAATTGTAACACTTGAAAAAAATACAGAAAACTAAAAAGACTCGGTATGGTTTAAAAATTTGGATAAAATTCAAACTGGCCATTAACAATTCATAGGCAATTAGCCAACTCATAATCTCAAGTTATTTTCATTGAAGGCACTTGTGAAGGCAGTAAAATCTAATTTTAAACTATTCTATAAAACTTTCGTTTTAATAACTTTTGTCTGAATAATGAAATAATATAAACTTATTTCAATAAGAGCGGTGAAAGAATTGTTTTATTTTTTCATGCTATTTGGAACGACTGCAAAAATCGAGTCAAAGGGATCCATTCCCAAAAACTGAAACACCGTGCCGTAAAACTGAAAAGTTTTCGGAAATTTCGTTTCAGTTTTCACCACCATATAATACAGGATGCAAAAAGAAGTGAAACGAATAATTCATCAGCAGAAAATCATCTGGTTCTTTTTTTTAATAAAAGTCAAACTAATTAATACTAAACTTAATGAAAAAATAAACAGCTTTTTAGGGTTCCGTAGTCAACAAGGAACCTTATTGTTTCGCCATGTACGTTAGTCCGTCTGTCCGTCTATCTGTCCGCGGTTTGGTTCAAAGACGCTTAACACTATAAAGTTGGAATTTGCTTGGTACATATTATTCTCGCCGACAAGGTGGTACAATAAAATCTTGAAAAAAAAAAGTTTTTAGGATATACACGTAAAGTGGTGATGAAGTTTTTACCGTCGAACCCATGAGAAAAAAAAATTGAAAACGTGTTTATTCACTGTTATACATTTTTAACAATATAATTATTACCTCTCCCAAACTGCAAAACTCATTTTCCCTAGGAAATGAAACAGATACTTACAAAAGTACAAGTTTTTTTTAAAATATTTGTAATATCTTCGCTGTTTGCGCAAGTAAACTGACATTGTGTTGGGTGTCATTTTTCCATCCAAGGATCCGTTTGCGAAATATTAAGCTTTAAAGTGCAATTTGAGTCAAGTGTCCCCCCTCCCTCTGCCCGGCAAATGGTTGTTTTTGGAGAGCGAAAACGCTCGTGGTAGTAGCATATATAACGAATTTAAAAGGAAAACTACGGTTCGGAATCGTTAGGGTAGATTCGGTTTTCCGTCTGTCACAACCAATTTTTTCCGGATCTACTGGACCGATTCTGTTGGAATATTGTACACATATGAACTTTTGTGACCCAAACACGGACGCGTTACGTAAATAAATAAATTTTGAGTATGGGGTCACTTTTGGCGGAAAAATTTAAAATTAAAAAAAAAAATCTCCAAACTTTATCGTATGACATATCAAATTAAAGGGCCGGGTTATGTTTTTTCATAATTTTAAAAATAAGTGGTTTTGAAGTTATTTAAGAAATCCAATGAAAAATGACCACTCTCCCAGAATACAGATAAGAAGTCTACAGTGTTAATCCTCGGTATGCCTGGTGGAAAAATGTTAAGCGGTATGCCTGGTAGGGTCCATGAGAGCCGAATTTAAAATTATATTTTTCATACTAGTGGTGGTAATGCATGCAATTTTTTTTTTGCGAAAAAGCGTACTTATTGGCTCTAGTAAACAATTATGAAATTATTTTGAAAATATTTTCATCAGCGATGAAGTTATAAAGCTTCAAAGTTGGCAATTAGAAAGAGAAGTCCGATATCAACTCTGACGTCAAATACTATGACGCCTATCAGCTACTAGGTATACAAAACGGTGTCTTTGCGAGAAGGACAGTTAAATAAATTTGTTTTATACAGTTATATCTCGTTTGTTTTGTGGTCAATTTCGATTCTATTTTCACTGTTTGTATTTTATTTTTGTATATTTCTAGATAAACAGTTTACATATTTTATTCTTGCATATTCCCTATTGGTGTCTCTAAACATACTTATAACTACATATACTAGGCGTTTATTGTAAAAGTAAAAATGAAAAAATTAAATAAGAATCCACAATATAAACTAAAAAAAGCTGGCCATTTTTACTTTTATGTGAAAACAAAAGAAATCTCAAATAAACTTTAGGAAATAGAAGGCACAAGACAAAGACTATTACAATCAGTCTTTGTCACTCCCATCAACGGGTGTAAGCAGAAGTTTAAGTTACCACCTCTAAATTGATTGAATTCGATTGGTTGAAAATGCCCAGCTATTAAGCGTGGTGGCGCGGAAACTTCATATTTTAATTAAATACAACGGCTTACGTAACAGGGTGGGTCTGACAGACCCTACCTGGTATGCTGAAGATTAAAATAACACGTTAAAAAATTTAATTCGTTCGGAACCGTTCGAAATGACTCGCACTTGGGCAGTTTTTTAATAAAACATTCTCCTTCATTCCGGAAAAGCGTGCTAAAATCCTTGACACGGTTCGTACCAAGAGCAAAGATTGTCATCTGTAATTATTAAAATCATGGGTCTCTGTTGGCTCATTAACAACATAAATAATTAGACGGCAAAAATATTAAATGTACACTTCCATAGTTTGAAAAGTCACCCAAAAGTAGCTCTTCGGAAAAGTGATTTTTTGTGACACTATCATTTATCATTTCCGATGAGGTAAATAAAATACTTAGGTATGGACTTTCCATGCGTGATGGATATCGTCATTCCTTGAATCAATATCTATCTATATCTCTAATATATGAAAGAGAACCAATGATACCGACATAGCCCGAAGGATCGCCAAACTGAAGTGGCAGTGGGCAGGGCACATTGCAGAACAGATGGTCGATGGGCCTGGAAAGTTCTCGAGTGGCGACCGCGTATCGGAAGACGCAGCGTTGGAAGGCCTCCCACAAGGTGGACCGATGACCTGGTGAGGGTCGCGGGCAGCCGGTGGATACGAGAAACACAGGACCGGTTGTTGTGACGACACTTGGGGGAGGCCTATGTCCAGCAGTGGATGATGGACTGTCATAGCACGTTGCTTGTCTGTTGGACTGGTGGATGGTTAAATCCAAAACTACGAAGAATATCAATAAACACTAAAAGAAGTCTCAAGCCCGATTTCGATGAAAACTAAAATTAACAAATATCTTTTCATTTCTGACTAAACCTGAACTATAACTGATATTTTTATTAAATTTCAATGATGCAGTTGTAGATTCTCGGGCCCAATGTTGATGAAACTAAAACTGCATGATAGATTTTTGAAAATTTATCAGTTGATAATTACCTTTTTTGAAAAAAATAGAAGTATTTTTTGGTGATATTTTTCACAAAGGTTTGTACCTCTGTGAAGAACATCACCAAGAACATCACCACCGGGCGTGTTGTAAAAACAGTATTTAAGGATCGTAGCAAAGCATATCGTCGTCTTGGAGGGCAATGGAGCTAAGCCACAATTTTAGCGAAATGGAGTTAAGTGCATCAACGTGTTGTGAAAGAGCCAAAGTTTATATTAGTCAGTAAATCTAACTGATATCATGACTGTAAGCAGGTTTTTTTTTAATTTGCCAATAAAATTTAGTGCAGTTTTAATAACAGTCAAAAATTCTATGCCGCCTAAATGTATTGTGATTACAAGTATAAGAAGTAAAGTACTCAGTGGTCAATAGTTGTAAGAGCTCATAGAACTCTTGACCACCAAAATTATTACATCATTACATTGTGTTATAGTTGTTGTGATTCGTAAATATTTAAGCCAATCCCGATTTTATTTGGAATTATTTCATTGGCAGAAAAAAAACGTGCTTATTCCTGTTCACCTATCCGCATTCTGCATTTCGACGAGTTTGTGCGTGCATTGTTTAGTTTGGTTTGAAAGTGAGTTACGAGTAACATTACGATTTGTGTAAAACGACAATAACTGTTCAATATTAATATTAACTACATAACTTGTGAGTTTTAAGCAATTGTTGTTTATTCGTTTGTAATTATTCAGCGTGTGGCACAACAACAAAGCCCTATTATAAGATTAAAGAGTTGACATACTGAGATTTTATTGACTTTAAGTCGTACAGTAACACAGTTATCACAAATATAAATAAAACAGATACTGGTGATAATATGAACTGGCTGTTATTAAAATGGATTCAATATCGAAAAGGAAGTCCTAAAACGATATTTTTCAAAAATCAACTATCTGAAGAAAATTTTAAATCTTTACCAATACAGCGCAGAGCTCCACGTAAATCTACTATGACGCCATGTTGCGATTTGCAGAAGCTCTATAGCAAAAAGCTTAAAATCCCGGCTAATAAACTTAAGGATCTAAAGGATCTCTGCGCAAAAGGTACCATACCTCCGGTATATCATGATTTTTATAACGATCTGGAAGAAGGACCAATTAGTGACAACTCAGAAAGTGAATAATTTTTATTTTCATCATTTTTCAACATTACTTTTTAATTGTTAATTTGGTTTATTTCCTTCTAAAAATAAACGAAAAATATTATTATAGTGTATTT
>NDFZ01005103.1:942-261701 GCA_002192655.3 Mamestra configurata | reverse complement strand
ATATCGTCGTCTTGGAGGGCAATGGAGCTAAGCCACAATTTTAGCGAAATGGAGTTAAGTGCACCAACGTGTTGTGAAAGAGCCAAAGTTTATATTAGTCAATAAATCTAACTGATATCATGACTGTAAGCAGGTTTTTTTTTAATTTGCCAATAAAATTTAGTGCAGTTTTAATAATAGTCAAAAATTCTATGCCGCCTAAATGTATTGTGATTACAAGTATAAGAAGTAAAGTACTCAGTGGTCAATAGTTGTAAGAGCTCATAGAACTCTTGACCACCAAAATTATTACATCATTACATTGTGTTATAGTTGTTGTGATTCGTAAATATTTAAGCCAATCCCGATTTTATTTGGAATTATTTCATTGGCAGAAAAAAAACGTGCTTATTCCTGTTCACCTATCCGCATTCTGCATTTCGACGAGTTTGTGCGTGCATTGTTTAGTTTGGTTTGAAAGTGAGTTACGAGTAACATTACGATTTGTGTAAAACGACAATAACTGTTCAATATTAATATTAACTACATAACTTGTGAGTTTTAAGCAATTGTTGTTTATTCGTTTGTAATTATTCAGCGTGTGGCACAACAACAAAGCCCTATTATAAGATTAAAGAGTTGACATACTGAGATTTTATTGACTTTAAGTCGTACAGTAACACAGTTATCACAAATATAAATAAAACAGATACTGGTGATAATATGAACTGGCTGTTATTAAAATGGATTCAATATCGAAAAGGAAGTCCTAAAACGATATTTTTCAAAAATCAACTATCTGAAGAAAATTTTAAATCTTTACCAATACAGCGCAGAGCTCCACGTAAATCTACTATGACGCCATGTTGCGATTTGCAGAAGCTCTATAGCAAAAAGCTTAAAATCCCGGCTAATAAGCTTAAGGATCTAAAGAATCTCTGCGCAAAAGGTATATCATGATTTTTATAACGATCTGGAAGAAGGACCAATTATTGACAATTCAGAAAGTGAATAATTTTTATCTTCATCATTTTTTAACATTACTTTTTAATTTTTAATTTGGTTTATTTCCTTCTAAAAATAAACGAAAAATATTATTATTGTGTATTTATTTTCAAACACTCCACTAGGCCTTTATAATTAGAATAATGTCATCAGAGGGCCAAGTCTACTAATATTTAAACAACGTTTGCATTTGCATCTCAGTCGCAATCTCGCAAAAAGACCTCAATTTCCATATATTTTTGACAGACATGCGAATGCGAACGTTGCTTAAAAATAGTAAAATTAAAGCCCTCTGGATAAATAGTCAACAAGACAAGAGAGTTAAGTGACTTACACCCCGTAATAAGAGAAATACATTGTATTTATGCTAGTTGTCAACAGGTGTAATCAACATAACATAAAAACCATGATATCTTGGAATTTTTTAATTGTAGCATTCAACGGTAACACGTTTTAATAATCTAGTGTGAAAATTTGAACTCTCTACTAAAATATGGCGCTGATTTATGTTAAAATAACCCTTCTTACGCGCATCATTTATTTTTTAAACGTCCATAACAGCTCAAAAGTGTAGTTCTGTGGAATAGCTCTATTACCCTCCAAGGCGACGATATTGCAGTTTCTGCCTGGCCCCATTAAAAGAGGTATGTATGTACTCCTATGCGCATTACAAAGGAAAGTCAAAGTTTATACTACTATTTTTAATAAGAGTTAAGAAATAGTTTTCCCTGTACCACGTTGATTCTTACAAAATACGTGTAGCGGTTACAGTGTCGCTTAAACCCGTGACATTATTGCTCTACGTGACTTTGAGCAATAAACGCACGTAATGGTGATAGTGGGTCATGGTTCTGCTTACTCTGTTAGAGGAAACAAATGTTTGGGTAAGAATTTTCAAAGTGTCTACAACTGCTTCTGATTGAAATGTATGAGTTTTTGGCCCACATATCTTACTTCTCTTCTTGCTAGTGTTGTTACTTTGACTTAAGCCGGGGTCACATTATTGTGTTGTGTCGTGGCAACTTCTGGCGCAGTTTATTGGCTACAAACTTGTTCTGATATGACGTAGGCCTGAATATAGATTTGATTAATAAGTGTATCTTTAGCTTTACGAGGCACCAAATCTTTTTGAAGATAATCTTTATCAAGACTTATACTGGCTTCTTAGCTCGCTTTATTGACCTACCGTAAAATTACTACGTAATCTTTTAAAGTCACTTAATTGCTGTTATTTGTAAGATCCAATTCAATGGACTGTTTATTTTTTAGTTGGTTTTTTTAAATAAATAACATGTCTGATTTTAATAGACAATCAACATTCAAATGACATTTTATTTTTAAAATTCTAATCCTTATGTTGTAGATTATTTAAGAACACTAATTGTTTGATAAAAATAAAACATGTAAGATTTTATGTTCTTAATCTTTTAGATGAAACGAGGGATAAAATGATCATCGTAAACAAAATGCAACTTAACTTTAGAAAAGGCACTTTCTGGTTAGCGTATAAAATTGATGAAAAGTTACCCTAGAATAACTTTGAACAAAGTGAGTTGATACTCACAAAATATTGTGATAGGATGCATCGTGCCGGCACCGCTAAATATTTATAGAAACTGAAATATGGAAAATGCAAGATACTGTCTGAAGTTTTATTAACGAGTCGATACTTTCTCACACAAAAGAATAATTTATATGCAAATTCTTTTACTATTTGTAAAGACATTACTTTGATTGCTTTTAACCCTTTAACAGGCATAACAATTTGGAAATCAAAGAAATGAGACAGGATTGTCATAGGGTGGGTGGGCATTTTTATCTTGTGTTAATTAAATTTTAATTAATGATTAATATGTCTTCAAACCAATAGAATACCTAATGGTAACATTAAATATAAATATATATATTGATTTATGAACTGTGAAATATGGTGGTAAAAATATAAATGAATAATCAATCGGCCTATTTCACTAGTTTTCAGTATGTTGGGGTTGAATGCCGGTGTAACTTTAAGCATCTGCCTTCTGATCACCAAAACTTAGTAACTGTGTAACAAAATACTCCTTGTCCGATTTTGTGGCTTCTGTTTATGCGTAATGACTGTCAAAAATCTACAAATGACAGCCGGGACAAATTGCTGATCGTGCTTTCCAATGTAAGGAGTATTTTCGGTAGATACGCAATGGATAGTCAGCCATCTACGGACCGATCTCATCTAGTGTTGCTGTTATTATACAGTCAAGAACTCCACACGATCAGTTTTGAATGCTAGAGCATAAACGCATCGGCGTACCCCCACGCCAAGCCACAAATCTATAGAGGGTATGCGGTACAGCGAGTAAAGTCCCGCAAACCTCCATAGTAAAGGGGGGATCCTCCGACCAGACGGGTGTTGTGTCTGGTGGGAAAATGCCCAATAGTTGTAATTGGCCGGTTAAATATATTCAAATCGCACTGAAAACTGAAACCGCGATGAAGAATATCTTTGTTGTAGTACGTTGCTGGCGGTATAGATGTCGCTGCTATAATTTTTGTTGCATTATAGATTTCGCTACGTTAGTTTTTGTGGCAGTATCGATGCCGCTACAAATCCACCAAATTTTTTGTGACCTATTTATGAATGATTTGTAAAAATGTGTGTTAAATAATGGCTTTTAAAGGATATATATTTTTTTGACATATTTCGTTAGTAACCGAATGTTCATTTGGAACCATTGCAATGTTTGTTTATTCGAGTAAATAATTTACCCTGTGAGGTTAATAATTCTCTGTTAGTTCTGCAAGGTTAATGCAGGTTAATCATATAACTGGGGTAACATCTCATAAGTCTCGCAGTAGTCACGTAGTATTTTGATGACCTTTTATTGTCTTCTATTGAATTAATAAGTAACATAAAGAAAATGAATGAAATAAAAGTGTTGAGTGAACCCACTGACTTTCAGAGAACGTATTTTGAAATGTTTTTATTTTTACTCGATTTTCTTCTCGACTAAAGAATGATTCATTCATCTTCTTGATGAATATTTATTACTTGAAGCAGTATGTTAATTTATTTAAGACCCGATCTGTCATTTGCCAAACCAAAAAAAATGTTGATGTGAAGCAGCATTGGGTTAATCTTTATATTTTTGAGTCGTCTCAGGGCTCTATTGATACATGATCATTATCATCATATCAGCCGATAGACGTCCACTGCTGCAGGCAGGCGGGTTGGCAATCGCAGTCTAGCTGTTGCAATGCACCAATAATGCTGTGGCCATTCTCTGGTGAGTCCCTTATTCGCCTCGTATTCTTTTACGTCCGACACCATACAGTACAGTAGTGTCTCAATTGTAACAATTACCTACCAGTGTTTTTGAAGTGGAAACTTCTTTAGTCGCGTTGAGTACTTTTTGGTTGAACAAAAATCATGGAAATCGCGCCATCGTCACCGAACGCTTTAGCTTTCGCTTAGTTTTCACTTCTATCGACAGTCCCCAAAGACGGTCCCGCATGTTTTTTGATGGCTTCTCAAGTTACAATAAACCACGGTTTTATACACTAAGAAGCATGGTGGTAAAAATAAGTAGGAAGTTATTACTTTGGGCTAAAATAAATAACATTCTTAAACGAAATCTTTTAATACCATTTCCAGGGTAAACCCAAATACTACGAGTAATTTATGAAACAAGGCATGTAAGTAATTGAATGTGTAATAAAGAAGTGAATATCTCAAATCTCGGGCGTATTCCCAAGGAGTCCCTAAACATTAAAGATTAAATTACCTCCAAGCGTGTGTCCACAGTCGTAAAATATAATTTATGTTCTACAGTCTGAGACCACTCTGCAAACATGTTAAAGAATAGTGTTAATTTAGTTTACAGTTTGCAGTTTGTTTCAGATTTTGTTATGTTTAATTTATTAAAGTGGTATTTACCAAGATTACCGACATAGCCTGGAGGATTGCCAAACTGAAGTGGCAGTGGGCCGACAAGTTCTGGAGTGGCGACGACGAAAAAAGAACGAAAGGACGAAAGAAGTAGCGTTGGAAGGCCTCCCACAAGGTGGACTTGGTGAGGGTCGCGGGTAGCCGATGGATGCGAGACGCACAGGATCGGTTGTTGGGGCGACACTTAGGGGAGGCCTATGTCTAGCAGTGGATGTATTTCGGCTGATATGATGAAGATGATGATGAAGTGGTATTTCTATTAAGTGACATTTTTTAATTATAGTCTTATCTATTATCTAGCCGCTAATGTCCCACTGCAACTGCACGGCAAATGCCTTACACAAGTGTGTCCTCTGCCGATGTGGGCCAGTTCTCATGACCGCGGTCCCTCCACTTAATTTGGTGTTAGTTTACTGGATGGTTCCATTTCCTAAAGTTCGTCTGACATTCTTAAACAAAAAAGTTCTATGGCAAATAAAGTTATATAGATCACCTATTTAATATTCTTATTTAACTCATTTTAATATGCGTACTAACGTGTTTTTACCCGTTTCACTCATCAGCAAAATAGTAGCTATTACTTAACTGAACTTACACATAACTAGAATACATTTTGAAGTAAGACTAGAATTATTTTACGATACTATAAGTAGTAACTATGGAGTTTCTTGCCCGTTCTTCTCCATAAGAATCTACCTTTCCGAATGGACAGTAGAGTCACTTTATTAATGTAATATTATTATTTTTACTGAACTGTAAACGATGACGTTCAAAAGTGCCGTTTAATGGCCTAATTGAAATAAACGTTTTGACTTTGACTTTGACTTTGAGTAGTATTTCTACATAAAACGAAGTTAACTTAGTATAAACCAGACAACATCTGGTCAAACATGTTTTATTTGTTCTACAGCTAGCTATTTATAAGGTCAGACAGGGAACAGACGGTAGACCATTACGAATAAAACTACGAGTTAGAATTAAGAGTAATTGACTTTTGTATAAATAAATCTAAGGAAGAAACATAGCAAACATAAGATCATTCCTGTAGTTCATGAAGGGTTTAGTGGACGTAGTTAGTTTAAGTTTCACCAATATTTTGTCATTTTGTTTGTCTGCATTGGGGTATTGCATTGCATTACAAAACGAAAATAAACGGGAATCAAGTAATCAAAAATTATTAATGTGCTACAATATCGCATTGGGCCTAGCCTGTAAAAATATTTATATGGTATGGTAAAAGTACATAAATAAATAAATTGCAAGCCTGAACGGAAGAGAGGTGACTGGTCCTGTGACGTGGTGGACCAGCATGACAAACTCCTATAATAAGAGTAAGAACTGCCCGACCCGACAACCCAGGAAAGGTTGTCCTGGAGCCACAAAATTAAGAGAGTTGACCCCACATTAAGTGGGAAAGAGCGAGGAAGAAGAAGAGAAGGGAGCGAACCTATTGCCATCAGCCTGATGCAAGTCTAGACTGGGCTAGTCTCATCCTCCTCGACCTAGGTGCCGAATACCGAAATGTTCAAAGTCAAATTGCTAACTTGTACCGGTGGCCGGCCAGCAATGTCAAAAGCTTTTCAAAATGGTGAAAATTAGAAATGTTTTTGACAGATTGGAATTGTAACATTTCTAAAAAAAATGTAGGCGGGGCGTCTAAGGACAAATACCGCACGGTCTCCGGCGAGGCGGCGGGCTTCCTTGCCGGATTACCGCCATGGGATCTGGAGGCGAGAGCCCTCGCGCACGTATACGCGTGGCGAGTGGTTGCTACGCCGGGACGAAACTCGGCTGCCGGGAGAAATCGTAGCACGGCGGACGGAGCTTCGGCAAGATCTCAAGGCGGAATGGAAATAGCGACTGTCGCAACCCAGTGCTGGGCACGCTACTATTGTGGATAAGTTCCCTCTGTAAGGAGTGGCTAGAGCGGCGGCGGGAATTTGTTCGAAAGAGTTACCGCGGCCCTGGAACGCAAAGGGCATTTGGAGGAACACGGGTGGGTTTTAGTTAGTGCGAGTCTGCCACTCCCTTCCGCAGCGGAAGGAACCATTTTGAGGACTTCCCATCATAAAAAAAGCAGTCGCGCCGCTTAAACGTCAAACATCAGACCAAAAAGGCAGTCGCCAAATTGAACCAGAACCATTCCAAAATTGAAACAGCGAGATATTACACTCCCAATTTACAAAACACGGATAAAAGTCAGTCAAAGCTTTTCGTAAATAATCCTCTTTTCCGTAATGAGCAACTCTAATCAACGTAATGTAATCTATGACAGATCCATTTGCTAATTACGTTACAGTCACATCAGCGAGCGACCTAAATATTCAATCCTTTTAATACGACAGTACCAGGCTCTCATAAGATTCTAGAAGAGCTATAAAGATTCAGAATTCATGAGCGTAACAATGCCAGCGGTCAACGAACTCTGAACTTGTATCGTCTGGTAGACTACACTGCAGGATTGGTGTGAAATATTCAAGATATATAATAATGTAGTTTTAGTGGAGTCGCCGTCTTTATATGTAGGGATATTGATCAGGGACGCTAGATTTAACAACTGATGATAATGGTATGGAGACAGAAAGTTTGGTATAAATTGGCAACGGAATATTCATATTCAAAACTTCACGACGCATGTTGGACTACCAACTCCGACGAAATTAGAAACAATTTAACTAATGCCGTCAAGAATAATTATTATGCTATAATTATGTGTGAGCATGGCTTTACTTTGGAACACATAATTATGCAAAGCTTGGAACTTGTTCTGTCTATATAAGAAGACCGAGAATCTTTCATAAACGAGGTTTTACCAAAAACTCTTGTACAGACAATGTTTGCTAAATCCAAACAAAATTGTAGCTTTCGTTTCAAGGTCCTATATTATTAAAGATTTACATAATCAAAATACAAAAAGAGCAAATGTAGCAGAAAACATTTTTATTTGTTTTGACCTTTGAAAAAAATACTTTGGGTACGGTATTGTTATGACAACGTTGTGAATAGATAAAACTTGCGTTAGAAAATCGGTGTCAACCACAATTTGGAATTCGGTTTCGTCTAATATCAGGTTATTCAACCGTTTCTGATTTGTCTGCCCCGATTTAATTTAGAATTGCCCAGTTTAATTGCAAAGAGAATAACGATGGTAGTGAGGTCTGGCATGGATCAAATATTATTTAACAATCATTGATTAATAGCGCTGTGGTCAATACGAGTAATCAGCAGCCACATACGAGAAGATAACTACTGTAACATGTTAATATTCATTATTCGAATCACCTTTATATTTCTGCCGGACCCTTCTAAAGTTCCACTAACCAACAGGAGAAATTCGTAGTGTGGGCCAAGGTTTTATTATTAAAAAAAAAAACAAATCGACCTAACTTGACTGCCTGTGACCTGTAAACAAAGAGTTACGCGGGAGTACCTATAATTATTACTTATAGATGAATTAATACATTGTAGATGAATGATTGGCAACTTGATGGTGCCGTGACTGATAAGTGTGAATGAACCTTTAAGCTTAGCTAATCTTAAAGACAATGGACAAATTAGGAGCTTTGGAATCAGACGTACGATAATATACATCATTATTAATATTATATTATTAAGTATACTCAGCTATATAGCTAGTCAGCAGAATTAAGTAAAATTGTCGGTGCATAAATAAAAAAAAAAACGATACCTTTAAATAACGATATTTTTTTTTTTGATAAAAATTACCTGATATTTTTTCATGACTACATACATAGGCTTTTGTGAGATAAATAACATCTGCCAAATCTCCACATTTTTGCTGCTACAAAAAATGCGACAAATTCATTTTTGATTGAAATACCTATTTTGGCCGTTTTACAATCCGCTTCGGAGCTTTGAAATTGAATACTGAAATACTATAAACCCTCCGAAACAAAATTGCGACTCTTTATAGAAACAAGGATACCAAAGATTGTTTTTTTTTTAACGAAATGGTGGCAATCTAAGTTTCCAAAATTCGATTTGGCCACCGTATACCCTCTACTACATCCATTGGGATTTACTGCACAACGTAAAATTATGGCTGACTCAATGACATTTCTCATTCACACCTCAGCAGATAAAATGCACATGATAGATGTTACTTCTAGACAAGGGTGCTCTATTAATGACCACATCGTCGCTTTCCATCAGGTAATATTGTGGTCAAATACTAAAGACTCAAAGACTCAAAGCATTTCTTTCAATTAGACCATTCACAGGGCATTTTTGAATTGTAAAGGTCGGTCGGTCAAAAAGATGAAACTCTTCGCACGTTCCAAAGCGTAGATCTCTATGGAGAAGAACGTGCAAGAAACTCCACGGACACTCTTTTAAAAATAATATTTTTACAAATTTATGGTTACATCATTCCTGTTGAAATTATACATATATGTGAGAACCATGTAAAAGACGTGCAGGATAAAAGCGTCCGGAGTGAAAAGAACAATTCAAATAAACCGTGGCCGCCGAGAAATGACCAGTCCAAGCTGACAGCGTCCGTTCACGAACATGACCCATGCGCTAGCACCATTCGGCTCAACCATTTGAAGGGAGCCAAATGATTCAACGCATGCACCACCATCAGCCAGACTTTTCAGTAAGCATGACACTCCCAACCGCACACGGTACATTCAAGTCGAGACACCCAAAAGTAATAGTTATAATTTAAGATTAAGGTACACTGTACACAGTACTCACACATATGCCGTTAACCCAGATAAACCTACTACTACTAGTCTATGTCTCTCATCTACTTTCAGTTAAACATAATTCTTTTTAGCCGTTAAACAGCCTCGTTTCTAGAATATCTATTTGGAACAGTTTTTGGGATTTATAAAAAGTGTGATTTCCGACGTTCTCACTCAATTTACGTTTCCACACATTTTCCTCATGAAATATTTTCATCATTAAAATACAAAAAAAGTGATTTCACGAATTTAACACACGGCTCTCAAAGCCATTTCTGAATGAAGAAAACATTCTTTATTTACTTAACCTTTGTATGAGAAAAGTGGATCAAAGAACTATTGTTTCGTACAATGTTTACTTCCCTATGTTACAACGTCTACAGCTGACAAGTCACGTTTCGAAAATACAAACAATGCCTGTTTTTGATCCCTCGCCCTAAATATTTACAGACTGACCTGAATATAAACCGGTCATTACTTTGGTATGTGCAAGGAGTTTTAATTGGCGAACTACGGAACCTTTTTAATGTTGCGATGGCTTTGGAATATTTTAATAATTATTTCGAATGGGCTTTTTACCCAATAGTAATGTTTAGATCATTTAATGGTTGTCTGTCTGCAAACAACAACAGTCATTTAGTCTAACTTTTTAGTAAAAATAAAAAAAATGAATGAAACTGAATGAATAATTTGTTGTAAGTAATCAATTTAGCAGGGTGCTGTGGCACCTACATATGTATTTGAATATTGCCCCTGGTTTGGTTAATTGCCAAAGTTTAATACTGTCTCTGACAAAGAATTCTATCCAATGACATCAGAATATACCCGCCAATTTTCGACTTTTTCTTCTCTCTATTGACTCATATCAAATTGACTGTGTCTGACTGATCAGACACAGTCAATTTCAGATTTCGTCAGTCTAAATACTGATATTTAGATTGCTAAATACTGGTCAGACACAGTACTAAGCAATCTGTACTGTACAAATCTATTTTCAAAAATATTATTATCTACTATTTTTAAAATATCTACTATATTTTTCTAAAAGGTAAAAGCTCTGGCAGTAAAAACACAGCCCTACAATATTTTCTGATTTATAACACAATAATCATCACCCACTCTCTGACTTGCGAGTCGCGTATAATAAATTGATCTCCAGCTGTAAGATAAACTTCTTTATGAATATTTTCCTCCCTCACAACTAACGTATTGTGAATGCATTTCCTTACAAACACATCAGCTGCTATTGTTATGTCCCGACCCCCTCAATTTATATGTGTTGACCATTCAGAAGTATTCCGCCGTATTTTTGCTGACTCCGATTCGGTGCCAAGTTGACTGGGCCTTAACACCGTTTTGACATACAGAAGGAAGGAAGTCAACTGTGTTGACACCCAGATTTCTGTGCTTTTTAAAATAATATATTATACAGCATGTAGCATTTGTTGCCAAGGCTTATATTTAAGTTAAGATTGCCTAGTAATCTAATGAACAGTGAGCTGTTGTTCTCTTAAATTTCGCTCTCATTTGAGTTTCTAGTTTTCAAACTGAACTTATTGTCGTAATTATTTGCATAAGATTTTTTGCAGTCCTGCTGTTATGACTTGCAAGTACAGGTGCTATCATCTAAACCATCTATAGTTTAGATGATTATGAGCAGTATTTTCTTTTTTTGATGTGACATCTATAGCCGCGGGGAAAACCGATTGTTGGCGTGGCGACGCATGCCGTGGCGACGCGTCACGCTATACGATGGTATATAGTCCATATGGATATTTTTATTATGCCATATTTAGTTCTTTTATGCATATTACTTGTACAAAATATTTTTTAATTGAGATACTTTTGATCGTCTAGGTCAGAGATGACAGACAAAATCGACGATGGAGCGAGCTTACCCAGAAGAAGCCTGTTCACTTTAACGTTGAAGAGATTAGGATTGTAGTGTAATGCCTGCGTCTGCTTGCCTTTTTATCTTAATAAGACAGTTTGTTATTTATTAATTATCCTAAACGTTATTACGTGTTACGAAGTTATATTGATGTAGTTACCCAAATATCCAATAAATTAATAATAATAATAATAATAATATCTTGGGACAACTCACACACGGTCATCCGATCCCAAACTAGGCAGAGCCTGTGCTATGGCAACCAGACGACTGATAAACATACTTATATATTTCTAAATACATACATATTATAGATAAATTACACCCAGACACAGAACAAATGATCATGCTCATCACACAAAGATTTGTCGTGGGTGGGAATCGAACCCACGACCTCCGGTCTAGCAGTCAGGGACACTAACCACTCGACCAACAGGCCAGTCAATAGAACCTCGACTACAAGCTACGAGTAAATTGTCAACATGAGTAGTTAAGGAAGCCAAACCAAATGTTAACAGTAGACCTACCGTATACGCCCTTGATAAATACATAAGCAATTTGGTAAAATACCGGTATAAGTGTGCCAAATATAAATATTGTGTAAAATAAATGTTGCCCTTAAAGAAAATGTTGGCCCCCATGGCGAAGTCGTTACGTTACACGCAACATTTAATCTTGCGAACAGAGAAGGAAAAATATATTTCACCGCTTATCCCCATAACCCTCATTCAACTTTTTTGAGAGTATTCGAAAATTACTTATGAAATTTATTTCCAAGTTACTTTATTTATAGAACTCAAACTTTTTAATTAATATATTTTCAATTTTAGTTTCGTAGAATTTGATTGAAGGATTTGAGGAGGCCTAGACAGCATAGGTTTAAAGAAAAGAAAGAAAAAGTATTTAATTGCCTCAAAACGACACAGCCCAGCACACACATAATTTTACTTTTCTTAAACTTAACCCTAAACGATAGTGTTAGTAGTTTTTAAATTATATCAGTAAAGACATGTTAAAAACTAAATAAGAAAAAAATAAAATAAAAAATAACAAAAGTATGAGTAGGTATAAACTAGATGCATGTCGTGGTCGTGGTGGCAAAAGGGCTTTCACTCAGCATAATGCTGTGCCGTGGGGGACCCAAAGCACGACGCTGATTTTCAGTGGTAAATAAAGATATTGATGGGTGAACAGAACATGTTGTAGATAAACAAGTAACATATGAATCACCGTTCAAATAAACCATGTTCAAATTGAAGGTAATAAATTTATAAAGGCTTAAAATTGACCTAAACGAAAACCAGGATCGATGAAATAAGAGCTAAAGGATCAAATATTATTAATCATTTTTGAGTTTAAAATGTGTTTCACTCAATTTAAAAGGTTAGTCACTTAAATCTGATTAAATTACGTCATCGCAATAATTCCTTAATTATACGTACATTTAACGAAAAATGTCCACCTTCCAGCTGCCTTGCCAAAACAAACTGTGCGTTCTTTTTATCCGCACGGATGTCCGTTCATGGGACACGGCTCTCAACAGATTTTTTCGTACAGCGCGGCGGTAAAAAATCAATTTAAAAAAGAAAATCGAGCTTACGCCTGACGTGTGACGTTGACATTGAAATTGTAAATTTACTTATTTTCAATTTATTTTGTAGCAACATGTAAATACATGTTATATTTTAAATACTTATCTAACGATATAAAAAATACAAATATAATGAAAACTAAATATTCAAATCGTATTTTCAATTCAATTCAATTTATTTTTATTCAGACTTCATTGTCCATAGTGTTAGTATACATAACAACTTGAAAACTATGTTAGAGTAATACATGGCGAGAAAAACTGAAACTATTTAATATGGATGCGAATCCGTTGCCTCCATAGAGGACTCTCTGTATGTTCAGCAACAATCCTCAGGTAGCTGTTGGAATTGTCCCTCACCCTGCGTATCACCTCCACCACCAACACCAGCATCTCAAGGATTATGGCATGGAAGCCATCCACCTGCGCGTCTGCGAACATCGCTGAAGCGCTGCAAAAGCGAGGCAACCTGAAGGCGTTGTTGTATTGGACCCTCATATAGCCAGTCCAGCTCCAAGTAAAATATTAGTTTTCAGCTGCATCCTGTTGATTGGAAGCAGAGCCCAATTTAAAAAAAAAAAAAAAAAATTTAGAAATGACGTGGCATATTATGAAAACGCTATTAAAGTGAATATTTTACCCGATCATATTCGAAGTGCATTTAAACACATTGTCATTATCTTTAAAGACTTCAGTTTTTACAAGTGACGATCAAACTGACTATCGAAACGTAGAACATAAGGCTACCTCAGACGGGCGTGATGCAACAATAATGCGACAACACTTTTGTAGAAACTGCTCTAAAATAATAAAGATACCACTTTAAAAGAAATTTATCATTCTCAAGCTGGCTGTTAAGAACAAAGAGATGCACGTTCTCACAAATGCTCTGTTTGGATAACTAACAGTCAAGCCAACTACCATTTCTTTATCTGGGACTCAAGGAAGACGCATTTGCTTATAGTCATAGTTACGCTTCTGAACACGTAATAAATTCTGTGTAGTATGTCCCTGCATACTATAAAAATAAAAATGAAAAATAAATTTTGTTTCATTCCTTTGTAGAGAAGCTTGTGTATAAAATAACAGTCGCACGAGTCGAACTTCCAGGATAGGCTACGCTTGCCGAGGTTGGTTCCTGACCATCTATTACATACCGAGTTTCCTCCGAGCCCCAAAATACACGTTAACCTTTTGAACGCCATTGTCACGTTTACATGACAAGCAAGCCGCGCTTGATGTGTACGCCAAACGTTACAAAAATGTGTCAAAAAAGTACGGCGAATTTGTGGATTGGCGTCAGGGGCACTCATATGCTCTGGCGTTCCAAAGGTTAAGCCGTTCGCGTTGGTCCCGGCTATTATTTCCAACAACTTTGACAGTCATTACGGGTAGTCCGATGGCAGAAAACTCGTGTCACTAGTCTTGCCAAGGGGTATCTATAATTTTATTTTATTTTATAACGTTCGGGTGGTTTATAGCTATTAGTACAAGAGTAATAGTAAGGTAATTCACAACAAGCCATTTACAAGCCTCCACGTTGACAATAAAGTATTGTTGTATAATCGATTAACTACTTACTAACACTAAGTTTAACATTAAATTAAGTAGCTTCGTAGATAGAAATGCATGCACAACCACTATTAGAGAGCATCAGAAACCATATAGTGATTTCGATAAAACAGTACTAATGGTCATTAAACTGCTTGCAAACAAATCTATTGAATGATGAACACCATTCACCTCACCTTACCAATTTTGTCGAATTCTTTTGCCGAGCGAATCATGTAAGAGTTGCCACGGTTGCAGGAATACTTCATCATTTTAACCAGTTACTGGGTCCTGAAGGCTAGATAGGCAGTCGCTCCATGTAAAATACTGGTACTCAGCTGCTGGTACTCACTCGTAGACTGGAAGCAGACTCCAACATACTTGGGAAAAGTCTATGCAAATTGATTTTTGTCACAAAAGACATCAGAATATCTTGACATAAAAAGAAAATATGGTATTTTGTTACGACTTGGAACATTTCCCTTGTTTAATTTAACGCTTTAATTATTTGGTGTCTGGGTTATTTGCAAAATATTTGATGAATTCATTTAATAAACTCTTTGCAAAAATGCCTTTTTATCGGATGGGAATCATCAAATTACTCCTTTCCGCTCTGGGCGGAGAGGAAGGGACACTGTGTCACACTCTTACTGGCTAAAACCCGCCCGTGTTCAGCAACCAACCCAGCAACCTTCCCATGCCCCTCACTCCGAACCATGGATTGCACCAGGGCCGGACGCGAGTGGTTGCCGCCGCCGAGCGCCGCGCGCCGCCACGAGGACACGGCGCTGCTCCGCCCAAGCAGGGTAGAGCGCCATCACCGTGTTCTCCGGGCGATTCACCCCGTGTTGACACCCGGATGTGTCCTCCCGTCGAATCCAGAATAGATACCTCCCAAAACAACCGTGTCCGGTGAGTACCTGCGAAAGGCGGTAGATGAGAACTTTCTAGGCACTCCTCAAAGAGGGGACTTCTCGCCACAATAGTGGCGTGCCCAGCTCTGATTACGAAAATCTTTTTATTGATAGAAAGCTACATAATGATTAGTGTCATGCGCTACTTTTATTTAAAAAAATCACGATTTCTGTGCCACCACAGAAACCAAGCAATATCAGCTTCGCCGATTTTTATTTGACTCTCGATGAGCCATTATTATTAATATCAGAATAAATGCATAAAACTCTCGTCATCCATCATGATTATATTTGCTCTTGGTTGTCTCTCAAAAGACAGATGAGTCCATTCTGCAAACGTAAACAGATTTACCTATTCAAAATTCAGAAAGCCATGGACACCGTAGCAAAGCGACATTGTCGTAAGTTGAGACAACGCTTCCTGTATTTCAGAATATTCTGTAGTGGATATTTTCGTGAAAACCGTTAGACAACGCGTTTTCTAAAACATGGGATGTTACGTCACTCTTGGAGATAAGTTTGGGTACAGCCGGGCGCTACCGGCGGATGAAACATTTTAGCGTTCCTGTTACCTATTTTATAGGGAATAGCTACTATTTTTCAGATGCAACAAATGACTTAAACAATGACATGACTTTTGTCAAATAAATACTTTTTATTATGTGGGGTCTTTCAAAGCTAAGAAGGGGAATTTCTTGCTAGAGTTTGTGTTCCCTGATAGCTGCATCCTGGGATCTTTAAGTCAAGAATAAATATGTAAGTTGTTTCTACGCACGTGTACTCCATCGTCCACCTGTACATCGCTTTCCATCCGGTCAGATGGCAGTCGAACGCGAGCCAATCAATATTAAAAAAGGTACTTGCAATCAGCACACTAGAGGATAATTATGTTTGCGTGATATCAACGTTACCGCGAAAACCCATTAAAAATCTGGTTTCAATCTCGTCCTAGCCAATGTCAAAAAGTTCTCAATAAGAGAATCAAAGGTTAAGTCAGAGATATTTCACCGATAGAGCCTGAGATCAAAAAACAACCGTTCTTTAAAACACTGCAACTACGGGGAATCTTCTAACGAACAGGTATCGCAAAATTCTATGAGAAAACGCTCCAACACACAAGAGTAAGTAACAGTGCTTTATTTGCCAGCAGCGCAGCATCTAGCATTTCTATATACCTGGGTAACTTGAGAATTTTTAGGATCACGTTCGCAGTTTATTTTGGAACATAACTTCTGTAGGTGACTGTACAAAATGGTTAAAAAGACGAGTCACCGATGTCTTTGAGGTGAGTGAAACTGCAACATCCATTTACGTTCATATTTTATAGAGGAAGAGTGTTATAATGTTTTACGTGTTCAGGTAAAAGGGTGCACGTGTCTCTATCCTTACGCGTGTTTTTGTTTAGAGGATGAACAAAGGCGAACGATGTGCCTTTTTGGGAAGTGCCTTTAAATCCGGAAAAGATGGGTAAAGGAGGAAATGCTGAGTAACAAAACTTAATCCGTTTGCTTTCGTATCTTTGTTTGTGATTAGATAAGCTACGTTTATTAAGATTTCCTTATAAAATTATTAAAGTGACCATCTTAAGGGACGTTGAGATTTTTACAAATATAAGACACGGATAAATTGTTCTGTATGGTGTCGGATGCGCCATATATCTGCCCAATAGCACCATCCCATCACTTCCCGTGGGTGTCGTAAGAGACGACTAAGGGTCTCACCGGAGAATGGGAAGCAGCATTCTCTATGCATTGCAACAGCTACACTGCGATCGCCAATCCGTCTGCCAAGCGTGGCGATTATTGCAAATTCCCCGCCTTTAGCCTTTGGGGGAGGACTATGTCCAGCGGTGGACGTGTTTCGGCTGATATGATGATGATGATGAACACGGCATACAAGATTTGATACTGCTTATTCCTTTGAGGAATACAGGCGTGATGTTATTTTGTAGTATATTAAGAATATAGTCTAGATCCATAACCCCATTTTCTTGCGCCATATACAGGTACTTTCACAGACCAAGGAATATTGGCTCCGGCCGTAACTGGAAATGCTACAACTTAAAAAAAAACCCGTGCTATATTCGCTGAGCACAAGTGTTGCTAATGGAGTCATAGCCAGAAGGTAGAACTATTAAAAAAACTTTTTTTTTAACTACCGAATATAACCTACACTTATTCCTTTTTTCATATAAACCAAACATGAAGTCTATACAGTGCATTGAAATTTCGCAAGTAACAAGCCCCCACTCCTGAATTTCAATGCGTTTTGTCTTTGTTAATTGGAATTTATTTATTTATTTACTTTCAATTACTCTCTGCACTTACAGTAAGTACTAACACGTACACAGTTATTATCTTATTTTTGATTTAACGAAGCAAAAACAAAGAGTTCTTTTTTTTGTAAAGCTATTTACTAGATGGACTCAATTTAAACATTTTTTTTCTAGAAAGCATCCCTATTTTACGGGCCATCTAGTTCTATCAAAAAGTACGGTGATACACGGTGACTCGCTTTGCTATATGGAAAGTTTAAACAATAATCTAATCGACCAGTCGAGGCGTCTCTATGTTCTATGCCCTGTGGGTATTTTGCTACAATTGCTGTCAAAGGAATTGGCCCACAGTCTCCACCAGAAAAAAAGTCATAAAGTAGATTTTACTTCATCCGACCTGTATTAATAGTATCATAAATTTTATATTTACAACGTATATTACGTTATCTTATCGTAAATGAAAGTTGTATCTCTGTTCCCTTGGTGACCGTTACTGTTGTGCTAGTCCTGAAATACTGAAATGTTTCGGGTATTATTCATAATATTGTTATTGATTAACATTATTTTCCCTTGTGATATAATGTTTGGACATAAACTCCGTTGGGACGTGATAAAATGGTAGTTTGGATTGGGGTGATTATTTTTTTATGGGTTTTTGATCGTGTTTGTGCTACCTCTCTATGGTCCGAATTTAAGATTTTACTAACGTAATTCTCGCATTATGTCTCCTTTGTTAGAATATGACTTATAGTAATGACTTTTGATTATTATGATGAAAATTTAAATTTAAATATATTTTAGCAAACGTTTCGATTTTAACTGCTGCTATATAAATTATATTGTACAGTGTTTATGTACTTTAATTTCACGATTATCAAATTGCGTATCTAATTTACCGGCCAACTAAAATTACATTGCATTCATGCTTTCAAATAATTGGTTGGATTCGACACGAGAGAAAATGGGTGAGGACTATGTACTCTTACTAACAGAGAAACCAATTTAATTAGTTAATAGAAGGAATAGGACCACATCGATTATTTGCAGACGATATCCGCCTATGCAAGGCAAAATTGGTTAAACCTGATGGTTTTCCCCCAGTTGGCGATGTAATCTTGGTCTCCAAAGAAATCCCAATTCAATCACATTATCTGGTCACATAATCACCGGTACCTACCTTCCTCAATTTCGTCCTCTTCCCCAATTACAATTTTACCACAAAACAATTGAAGGAAAGTATCCAAGATACACATTGCGATACCATTCCTTGCTACCACAGAAAACCGAGCAAATGAATTACTGTTCAATCATAATTTCGCTCGCAAAGGAAGAATTATTTATTCGAATCAATGGTAACGGAAATATTTTTCGTATTTTCTTAGCTATGTCGTAAAAACGAGCGTGTTCTGTCGAAAAAATTGAACGTCACAATATTTGGGCCAAGGTTGGTGGACATCAAACGTGAATTGGTTGTAAACATTGGTCGATGGAGCCAAATGTTAGGGTTGTGGGCATATTTGCATGTGCATCAACAGAATTGGATGCTGGGACACGTATAGTGGTTTCTTGGATGTATAGGCTATCTATTGAATATATTCTGCGTTTTATATATTCCAGTAAATCCGAGATATATTATAACTATAAGACATAAAACGTTATGATACGTCGACAACATGGTCCGCACAACAACATGTTGGTATTTTCTAGACAGAATAAATATACATTATTTTTGAGATAACTATGAATAGTAACTAGAGTTTGATTCTCATTAGAAACACTTTCGGATGGTGTTTAAAAAATTACACGAGCAAAGTCACTACAATAATACACTCTAATAGATATTGTATATTTACTGTTATAATTTGAGTGATTTTGTGACAATAGTCTGTATTGTATTGAATCCAGCAATAGTTTGGTTGTAGATATTTATCGGTTTCGATCAGTCAGTGCCGATTGTTGTCTGCTGGGTATCGGATGTTTGTTAATCAATCTGATAGATTACAATATGTTTGTCAGTAGAAAGTACTACCGAGTACATAAGTACTATTTGTATGTTTACTTTGTTGCGGTGTGAGAAGGGTTATTGTCCCTACATGATAACTTTGTGCTGAGTAGGTGTACTAAGTTATTGAGCAACTTAATTCATTAGTAATCTTTAGGGGATGTAAGTTTCTGTGAATATGACTAACTTTTCTATGGGAATAAATCTGAATTAGAAGAAAAAAATGACCAGTTCAGTAAGTATCGACATTTGCGTTCATAAGTCGACAAAATTTAAGGCTGTTTTCTCACGATTTCAGAGTTGGTCCCGTAGTAATGATATTCATATTCAAAAGTAACAGTAGTACGTAATAAACGTATTTGACCCCTGAAAAATGTCTAATATATTAAATACAAGCTACCGCCCGCGGCTCCGCCCGCGTTTATGTCGAAAATTATCCCAAGGGAACATATTCCCGGGATGAAAAATCCTATGTGTTATTCCAGACTATAATCTACCTCTGTGCCAAATTTCATCGAGATCCGTTCAGCCGTTCTGACGTGAAAGAGTAACAAACATCCATCCATCCATCCATCCTTACAAACTTTCGCGTTTATAATATTATTAGGATCTATACTTATAATATAATAAATCTAAAAGTTTGTTTGTTTGTTTTAACGCGCTAATCCCTGGAACTCCAAGCAGGATTTAAAAAAAAAAAAAAATATATGCCACATTCATGAGGAAGGCTATAATAAGCCATACGGAAACAGGAAATTCCTACGAAAAAACGAGATATACGCGTACGAAGTCGTGGGCAAAAGCTAGTACTTATAAGGTAAATAATATACAAAGGGTGGAAAACTCATAGTAGCCTATATCTAATTATTTTTGGATACACAATAAAACAAAAATTCCTTGCCTTATTACCTACCTGTAATAAGATTTTCTTCAATGTAATCATAGTCGGTAATTCACTTCCTTTATACTACCTATCTATATTGAAGTTCGCGTGATTTCCCTTAGGACCGTCTTATATTAGATAAGACGTCAAAACGGAGCGTATAAACTAAACCGATAAGTTATAGTTAGCCGTAGTAGTCCCTAAAATACTGAGATATTTTGTACCTAACTTAGGTGATAGAAACGAGGGTGATATACCCACAAAGAGTTCAGACAACGCTGATGCCTAATCGAATAGCTGGACATTGTCCTATAGACCATAGGACAATGATTCCACTTTAATTGTTTTGCAGGAAAGCGGCGAGATTGGGGCAAACGACAGTGTTGTCATCGCGGGTAGAACCTGGATGATTGGTACAGGACCGTAGGGCCCGATACAGAAACGAGCGGCCAAGTGCGTGTCGGACTTCGTGTAGGGTTCTGTAGTTACCCGTCTCCTGAACCATGTCAGAAAAATGTACTTCACTGTTATTAGATTACAAAGTTACAAATGCACTTGGTTTTAAGTCCTTTTCTATGGAAATATCAGGAATTTTTTGCCTACCCAGTTCCATTTTTTAGGTTGGTCGACTAATACTCGGTAACTTGTAAAGCCTACTTAGCTGTGATAGTTTTCCTTTTAAATTCATTATATATGTCACGATCATGACCTCACATGTTTGTTTCTCAAGATTTTATTTTACCACTTTGTCGGCGTGATTAATATGTATACCCATACCAAATTTCAACTTTCTAGTGCTAACGGACGCGCGGACGGTCAGAAAGACAGACGAACATGGCGAAACTATAAGAGAGGAACCCTTGACTACGGAACCCTATAAAAAGACATGCCCAGCAGAAGACAAAGTCGGCCTGTAGACAAATGATGATGAAACTGTCATATTCCATTTTGGAAGAGAGACCAGGGAATTAAGTCCAAGGGCCAAGTTATTAAAGAAGACCTAAATAAAGTCACCCTTTGGAATGTCATTACGTAAAATTGTAGGACGAGGAATTAAACTCATGCCTATTTATCATGAGGGTAAGCAGAAACTATAGAACGTTACTTGTTACGGTGTTAATAATAATAATAATAATAAACGTTTATTTCGACCAACATGGATCATAGCACACACATTACACATAATAATTACACATAACAAAATAATAACAAAAACACACATACATAAAAACACGTAAAAATCCAAATATACATATTACTGGTTTCGATTGCTCAGTAAGTGAACCATACAGCAATGGTTCAGGTACTGACAATCGAACCTCTGCGCGAATGCCCTCAGGATGCCGTTGAAACTAGTCCGAACCCTGCGCACCAGGGATGTGCACCGTTTTCGCATAGTAGAGTAGAAACAGTCTACTTGTGACTCGGCGAACATCCCTGATGCGCTACAGAATCGGGGCAGCCCCATCAGCACTCTGAATGCATTATTATATTGCACACGCAAGGCGCTGTACTGTCCGCGCGTGTACGTGACCCACAGGCTGTTAAGGAACATTCACCCTTTGTCTCATTAAACCTTTAAACCTGCAAAAATTACATAATTACACAAACAGTACATCTCTGACAGTCGTTCTGGATAGTCAGAAGCCAGAACACCTGACACCAGTTTTAAGCCAAGGGGGAACAGTACTGCCCAGTTACCGGGTTGTGGAAGTTAGGCAGGCAGTCGCCCTATATAAAATACTGGTGCCCTGCTGCATCTGCTTAGACTGGAAGCCGACCGCAATATAGTTGACAAGGAGTTAGGGATATTGATTCTGGTGTAAAAAAAACTTTTTTGATATAATAACGTACACACAAGTATTACCAAATTACAACATCAATAATTTTATTATTCATTGGAAAAGGATTCAAGAAACAATTAACTGAAATCTCCAGAACCCAAACATGTATTATTTAGCCTAGTATTTTTTCTCGCTCACAACACAACATTATGCCCTTGTCACAACAAGACCTTTAATAATCCGAGAACAAAAGAAAAACTCGGTACGAGATCTTTAGTAGAATCTAGATTTTCTTCGCGTAAAAGTCGTAAAAGTGGACCGAGGGAAACGAATTATTACGTCGCAGTAAGCGCTTAAGCTGAAGCGACAGACGTGAAATACCCGCTTATCAGGGTAGTACACTGTTTTTTTAAGCTGTGTTATGATTGGTGTTAAAATACTGTCACATTTACAGCTGCAGTTATTTTCTTGCGATATTTTTCATAACAGTTATCTAAAGTGAAAAGCGAAAAGTCAAAACGTTTATTTTAATTAGGCCATTAAGCGGCACTTTTGAACGTCATCATTTACAGTTCAGTAAAATAATAGGATTAATAAAGTGACTCTACTGTCCATTCGGAAAGGTAGATTCTTATGGAGAAGAATGGAAACTCCATAGTTACTCTTTTCAAATAATGGTTTTACAAAACTTGGTATACAAAAATAATTTAATATTATGTGAGGACGATGTACCCAGAGTATGCTACTTATAGGAACAAAGTATCACCAGCAGAGGTAAACTTATTCATAGTGATGAAGTGGTATTTCGAGTGTATAAGAACTATTCATCAGAGGCATTAAACAAGTGATATTCTGACAGCGGAACCGTGACGAAAGCGATTAACAAAACGTCAAAAATGTATGGGACTGACAAATGCTGACGAAGTGTTACGCGATCAGTCCCTTATGTTTTGGCATTTTTAATGTCGTATTTGCTAATAAAACGGCATTTTACCAGCCCTAGGTACGAAATGATTGCCGTTTGGTTGGTTTATAATTATTTTGCAGTAAACGACACCTGCGTCGAAACAGCCAACTGAATGCGCAGTTTATGTGCAGTTGGAGTGAATAAGTACTAAGACAGTCGATTGGTTATTCTAATTGGCAGTTTCCAAGGGCAGGTTTATAAGTCCAGCTATGGATATCTTTCTGCTAAGATGATGAGCAACTAACGACATCGATATTATTAATTAAAAACCCTCTTACTTTGCTCTCGATAAGTGTATTTTAAGCTCTGAGTGTACTCACCCAGAGGTTAAAATACACTTTTCGAGAGCAAGGAAAGTGATGTACTTGTAACTTTAACCCAGTCATTAACTTTAGTATGTTCCAAGGTTTAGGTTTACCGCGAACTGTGCAGGCTGATAAGTAGGTACTAGAATAAATATTCTGATTTAATGATGGAATAATAGCGGCAAATGGCAGTGGCGTAAAGTTTTAATAGACCATTTAAATCGCGGCGGTTTTACGGTTTCAAACTAATAGCTTTAACAGTGGTGTTGGCTGTTTACATACCTGGTAAAATAACGCAATGTATTGGTTGACGCTATAATAAATAAGCTTACTATTGTTTGGAGCAAGAGCATTGGTAGAGCAATGGTAACGGTCTTGATATTCCGATTGTAACTCATGAGTTTGAATCTACAAAAAAAAAAAAAAAAACTTCGTAACTTAACACCAACTTCTAAAATTAAAGTTATTTTATACTTTGTAGTGTTTTTTTTTTATTTGGATGTTAGTTTTTATTTTTTTTATTTTTTATTTTTTAGTGGTACCCCACACACCTAACAACCACTGGAAACTCACAGGAAAGCAAATCATGCTACTTGGATGATATATTTTGTATTTCCCCCTGCTATTTTGATTATTAAAAACCAAACTACTGAACTGATTTTGATGAAATTTCTATGAGACCAATCGGAACGTATATCCTTTCACAAAAAAAATATTTTTTTAAATCGTTTCATATATGACGGAATTATGAAGTGACAAACATAAAAAACAATACAACCGAATTGAAAACATCCTCCTTTTTTTGAAGCCGGTTTAAAAGAACGTAACTTTTTGTCATTTCATTAATTACCAGTGCTTTCAAATGATGAAGAAAAGCTTTGTGAGCAAACGCACTGGGCCTGCATGGTAGATTAGGGTCCACTCTCACTCACAGAGAAGAGGACCGTATCCCAGCAGTAGCATGGTTATATCCAGGGTTGCGGAATTTGTTCGAAAGAGTCACCGCGGCCCTGGAACGCAAAGGGCTTTAGAAGGAACACGGATGGGTTTTAGTCAGTAAGAGTCTGACACGCCCTTCCGCTCCGCCCGGAGCGGAAGAAGTCATTTGATGATTTCCCATCCTTAAAAAAAAAAAAAAACAGCATGGTTGTATGCTGAATATTATGCTCATGTTATTATTTAAATGAAACACGACGACTGTTTTTCAAAGAAAGTACTCATTAACATATGGAATGAAAAAACTTTTACTTACTCGAATGTTTACCTAATACCTACTTATTACGGATTAAAGTTTTACTGAATTAACGAATGTCCATGGCTACTTTGCTTACCAAATTATTATATCTTAATTAAAACATAAAATGTTTATTGCGCTAAAGTTCCAAAATTAAATTAATCTCTCATCTGTATCATTGTAATCTATTAATTAAAACTTTATTTAATAAGTCGAATGACTGATCGGCGAATAATCTCGCGATACAGTTGTAAAATTATAAGAGAATAATTATATATAATTTTCCAGTAATGAACATTACCAACGATCGATCTCAACCTATCAGCGAAAATACTGGCTGGAAATTACGACCGAATAATACGAAGGTAAGGTTTAATTCGCCACGAGTAATACCCAAAGGACTAATCTGTCTCGATTCATCAGGCCATCGACGTTAAACAAAGCTGATGGTACCGTTGATTGTGTGATGGTAGTTCAGTTAGAGCCTTACAGAGACCGGTGGCTTTTCAAGTAAATTACTGATGCAAAATCAGGTACCTATCGGTCAGTGCCGGTTATACTGTAGAGTTTTTTAGGGATAGGAAAACGATTTAGAATTAAAGTAGACGCAAATACTGCTATTAAAAATAAATAGCTAGGGTCTAAACTAAATAAAATATGAACAATACACAAGGTAAATAAAATAGATACGCCTATTAATTTACTAGCCTAATTTTTAAAAAGGAAAATAAATTTATAAAATATTCTATCCAGGGAGCACTTAAATTAATAGACGTCTACTAATATAATTTTTGAAAACAAATTTCTTCTACAAATATTTTCTCCATTCTAAACTAAATTCGTTTTTATCAATTTGTTCAACTCGACAAACACTTTTTGTAAGTAAATTTTCTCCAGTCGAAAGTCTGATTTGGATTCAAAGTCACGTGACAACTCTTGGCGTCCCATTACGCAAATGTCGGTAACAGGAACATTCCCAAGCCTAAGGGGTTGGTATTAAAGGAACTCGATTGAAATTTTGTGGTCGCCTTGAAATATTATTCCCAGTTCTCGTATAACTGAAATGTCAAGTCGAGACGTAAAGGTTAAGTCGTTGTTAGAACAATCGAAATGTCGATTGGTGATGTTTTGGCGATATAAAAAGTTTTTTGTGATTAAGATATTTTAGGAAATGATTAGACGGTTTTTTCGACTTTAATTTAATTTACTTTGATAGTTCGTATGATAGGCGCCAGATAATTGTGCAATAATGGTTATTGACCCACATACATTTATTGACTTTTTAATATTAAAAAAAACAGAAATAAAGACATAAAGCTGTCCTGAATCGATTATTTTCGAATCGATTGATCCTTTACGTTCTGTAGTAATGAAAAACGGTTCATAATTTATTGTTCGGGTATCTACAACGGGATATTAGGGAAAGGTCAGTGTACTTTATTTCAAGTTTATCTGGCGCCTACTATAAGTATGTATTATAGGTCAAATCTTGAAACTGATTTTAAAATAGTTATCTCCAACTTAATGAACTGAAAATTTACTTATTTTTTTTTTTTGTTTTGATTTTAATGACAATGCATGGCAAATTAAATGACATCATGTTATATTCAATATGGCGAAATCTCAAAGATAGCTCGGATCAATTAAATCTATACTAATCTAATAAAGCTAAAGAGCTTGATTGTTTGATCGCGTTAATCTCTGAAAATACCAGTCGGATTTGGAAAATTACAGCCACATTCATGAGGAAGGCTATTTAGGAACAGAAAAAGCCGGTATATGCGCGTACGAAGTCGCGGGCAAAAGCTACTTATTTTATATGCACCCCAAGAGATGGTTATGAAATGAAAAGGTGTATTTAGATAATTACGAAAAGTTTTATTTGTAATTAATATCAATAATATTTATTTTCAGTATGAGTCCGTTCAATAAACTATCGAATCTTAAAATATTTCAAATGTGTCATTTGCTAAATCTGTTATTTAAAGGAATATGAATGAAAAGTTGGTCCGAGGTTGAGACTTAAAGAAAAGGGGATTAAACCGTAAAATATTTCTCAATATTGATACGCATAAGCACAGAAATAAAAATAAGACGTAAATTTAGATATCAGCAGCTAACAGTGTAGGTGAGACGTTTATAATACGGAAAGCCGATCTTTAAAGAAGATTGTTAACATTTTTACAAGCTTGTTAACAAAATTCTTGGTACGCTCTTTTTTCCGGTTGTCCTTCACTGGAAATTTCCATGTAGCGATTTACGATTCCAAGAAAGTTAAGGCACAATGTTCACGGTTCATTATTCTGTATCGTGTCGGAAGTAAAATAATAGCACCATCCCATCACTTCCCGTGACTGTCGTAAGAGGCGACTAAGGGACTCACTAGAGAATAGGCAGCAGCAGTCTCTTTACATTGCAACAGCTACACTGCGATCGCTAACCCGCCTGCCAAGCGAGGCGATTATGGCAAACCCCCCTTTTGGGGGAGGCCTATGTTCAGCAGACGTCTTTCGATGATGATGATGATGAATTTTCACCGATTTTTCCGTTTCACCTATTTACTTGTAAAGGTTTTCGAGTGGCAATTGCTTACTGGAAGGCGTAATGTTGAAAGATCTCCCACGAAGTAAACCAACGACCCAGTTACGTCCGCGAGAAACCGTTTTATTGAGAGAAGTCTATGTTTGGACGTCTTTCGGCTGAAATTAAGTTTCGGATTACTTTGTTTAGTTCTGATCCTTTAGCTCACAATATAGCCGATTTAGAAACTAGTAAATGGTTTTGAAAAATATACAATATTGACCATGACCAATTGTCATGTCAAATTATTTTCAAAATTGCTCCGTTTAAAAAAAAAACAACTGTTCCCAAAAAAATATTCAGGAATCGCAAACATACCACTCTGTGATTTTATTAACAAAACATGACAATAGAGACATTTTATTACCTATTAGAGAAATAGTTTTTGTAATTGGAATTGGGGTCATACTATGAATGTTTAATGTCACCATGATTTGGTTGTATTAAAAGTATAGTGCTATGCATCCTCCACTGTTGCTCCTTGCATCTTTTCCCCATTCCAGGGAGTGGTGATCACATCATCCTCCTTTATTTTCTTACTTGCTCTTAAGTTCTTCTTGTATTACTTACTTCTTTCCGTTATTAGGGTTCTGAAGAAGTTATGTAAAGACGGTACCCTTATAGGATCACTTGGTTATCTGTCTGTCAGTTCATCTGTCGCGGCTGATTTTATTCGAATCTACTCGACCGACCCAGTTGAAATTTGATACACTTCTGTGACCTAAACACGAACGCGTAACAAAAATAAATAAATCTTGAAAATGAGATCACTTTTTGGAGGGGATTTTTTTGTCTACAGTATTGTGTGGAATATAAAACAAAAACAGATAAAAGGTTAACATTTAGATTACAGAAGAACCTATTAGAATTGCATGATTTTAAACACACATCGCTTCTTTGCTTCAAGAACGTCATAAGTCCAACAATTCATTTGTTTCTTTTGTACGTTTTTTGAAAAAATAAAATCGGTCACGGCGGTTTTGCTTCAATAACGTGATTAGTCCTACAACTTTTTTTTGACGCTTTTTGGAAAAATTTAATCGGCCACGGCGGTTACAATTATCAAATAAAAAAATAAACCGTCAGACGTATCACGTTATTGAAGCAGAGAGGCGACATGTTAAAAAATGTTATTCGTACGGAACTCTTTGCACGCTAGTCCAACTCGCACTTGCCGGATTTTCTCTGTTGGTTTAGTTAAGATAATTATGTCTAGCTCTACATGGTTTCCAATTAGTCATCTCACCTCATGCTAGTGGCTATTGGTTGAGTTCTACTTGATCGAGCACGCGATTGATGTTCACACATTCGTGTGTGCAGTGGACCTAAATCATTTCTATCATCTGCATCGTGGTATGCCTGTATTGCTTTCATATTTCATGTCATTGTTATTATTTCGCCAAATGCTTAATAATAACAGCCGCCTGGTTTGGATTTTTGAGGTTAAGCAGTGCTTGCTGAGATCGTCGGTCCGGTCGATGTATCACGTAGATTATTATGTTTTATTTAGGGCTAATTTTTCATTTTTAAGATAACTTTTAACTGAAGAACAAATATGGCCGTTTGACATATTTCCCGTACAAAAACTATTAAACGTCCATTTTTATTTGCTCGGATAAAAGTTATCTGACTGTTGAAAAATCAGCCCTTAGTCAACTTTACCTATTCCAATAGTTTCCAACTTAATAAACAATTGAAGATGTTGTGTGAAGATGTTGTTAGTATGCACGTAGGCATTTCCACCAGTATCCATTTCATTTGTTTTTTTCCCCAGTTCAGTATTAATTTTCTGAGCAGTTTCAGTGAAAAATGATGGATAGCAGAATCTGACTTGTGTAAACAAGTTTCGGTTCAAAATTGATCCTTGCTTAATAGATTTAGTAAAGCGCCTTCTGATGGATTTTTTTACTGGGGATTTTATTTTTCATTATTCGTGATTGTTTATTTTTTGATGTAGGTACTTAAGTGATCAACACAACAAAAATGTTAACTTTCAGTTGCGGCTATTTCCACCACTTTTTTCACCACAGGGCAACAGTCATTACCACAGAGCATTAATCATAACGCTTACTCAAAGAGTATTGGGGAAAACAGAATTCACTCATACCAGTAATGTCTAAAATAAACTTAAATACTAATATGAAATATGTATAATATAATATATGTACAGTCAACACAGCTTTTTGGTATGCAGGCAGCTTGCAAAACAAACTTGCAATACTTTCAAAACAATATTGTAAGTGTGCTGAGACATTTATTGTGCACCGCACTCGTGACTATGTCAAATTGGCAGTGCAGTAGAAAAAATAATATTGTTGCCGGTATACCAAATAACTTTGTTGATTGTACGTATGTATAATTTGAAAAATGCTCCTTCTGGGGCAGCCGGATAAAAATGTTTGCAGGCAGCTTGCAACTACTTTCAAAACAATGTTGTGAGTATGCTGAGACATTTATTGTAAACCGCACTTGTAACTATGTATGTCATAAGTTTACAAAGTTATCATGCACACATTAGAAATAAATATTGGCAGTGCTGTGGAAAAATTAATATTTTTGCCTGTATACCAAATAACTATGTTGACTGTACGTATAATTTGAAAAACGCTCCTTCTGGGGCAGCCGGATAAAAATGTCCACTTTATTATTCGGCCCGGATTGATATTATAACAAAAGCAAATTAGCCTCAGAATTTGTTTTTATTAAACTAATCTCTCGATGAGGCACAGCCAGACACGTTTAGTTTATTTAAAAAAAAACTCATTTTGCTTGTCACCGTTGTAGGTATGTTCAGAGTAAAATTACGGCCTGAACCGTATACAGGCAGCAATATCGGTAACAAATTACATTGTCTTCATGAATATTTCATCGTGTAAGGCCTGGGCGATATTTATCTGAAAATTAATCGTAATGCGGCCTTTACTCGTTAATTTTCTAAGTTGGAGCTTAATAAATTAGTATGAGCAGAGTATTTTCAAGATGATCATGGTTGAAAAAATAAGATTTTTTACTAAAAAGTAAAAGTATTTAAAGTTTCAACAGAATTAGTATTCAGAGGTCTCTCTTCGTTAGTTTATATAAACTTTGAATTCAATTAAAAACCAAATTCAAATCGTGGGAATGAATTGAAAATGAAATAGTTTTAGTCTTCTTCTATTAAAATTGCAATTGAGTACATATTTGTATTCCCTTGATTTTGTGAATGATGAATTGATGAATTTTGTGAAACTTAGTGTTGAATGGCCGAGCTTTGCTAAACGTTTTCTAAAAATGAAACCTAGCTAGATCGATTAATCGCCCCCGAAATCCCCTGCATACTAAATTTCATGAAAATCGTTGGAGCCGTTACCGAGATTTAGATTATATATATACATAAATACAAGAATTGCTCGTTTTAAGGTATTATATATAGATAAATAGACAGATTAAATCACATTTCTAATGAAAATTTGTGTTAAAAAGAAACAAACGACTTGAGTAGGTCCCTAAAAGCAATCACACTCGTACTTCTGCTTACGTATTTCTACCTTAGGGTGCTACTACACTAATCGATCGATCGTCGATCGATGCCATCGTGCGACATCGATCGACGTTGATCGATTGGTGTGGTAGCTTAAGCTGATCGACGGACTCCGGGAGATAAACAATTGATCGACCGCCGATCGATGCCATCGATCGACGTTGAATCGATTGGTGTTACCACACCAGCTTTGGCTGATTCTACCATCGATCGATGACATCGATTTACGATCAATCGATTGGTGTTCTAGAAACTATCGATCGACGTCGACTAATCCATTCTACCATCGATCGATGTCATCGATGGACGATCGATCGATTGGTGTGGCAACACCGTAAGGTTAATACGGCCGAAACTTCCATACTGGGAAAACTAGGCTTCAAAGTCGATGTGCCGGCCACAAGTAAAATGAAAATAGAATAAACACCCTCAAAGTGAAACTAAGAAAACATACCCCTACATACAAAATATCATAAACATTTTTCAGCCAACTCGCAGATCACACAAATCCATTAGGTACCACCCGATACGTTCACTCGCAGACACACTAAAGTCATTAGCCCATATCTATACTTCGTTCGCAGATATAGGACACCGCAGCATCGCAGTACCAAACGTTCCAGACGAGATTATACTGATGTAGTGCCAACCTGATTAATGTGTTCTGAATTGTGCCAACGAGCCGCTGTAATTGCTGGGTTTGGTTTACCAATTTGCCTAATATATTTGAGCTGTTTCTGATTTCAAGACGTTTAAGCAGTGGTTGACAGTTGTTGACAGAAAACACTTGAGTTGTGAAAAACTTTACAAAGATTAAAATGAGAAAATATTTTGATCAATATGATTACGACAGCAGTTGCCAGGAGATGTACAACCCAGGGTTGCGGAATTTGTTCGAAAGAGTCACCGCGGCCCTGGAACGCAAAGGGCTTTAGAAGGAACACGGATGGGTTTTAGTCAGTGAGAGTCTGACACGCCCTTCCGCTCCACCCCACCTGGAGTGGATGAAGTCATTTGATAATTTCCCATCCTTAAAAAAAAGGAGATGTACAAGAATAAAGGCGTTGGATGTTGCTGGGAACAGGTATTCATTATCGTGAACTTCCTATCGATGTAGTATTAAAGAAGTCGGGTTCCCCTATCATTCCAGACACCAATGCCGAATTTGTCGACTGTGTGTCTGGTTTATGTGGTTGTTTTGTGTTTGTGGTTTGTAGAAGGTAATATCTCAGTTTTCCCAAATATTTTAACACCAGGTTCGTTTCATGATAGTTTGGCAGTTTGGGTTCTTTATGCGACCTACCCAAATGTCCTTACTTTGGTCTTATTCGTCAATTCGTTGAGCTCCTTAACGTTATAAATTGAGCTACATAAAAACTGACAAATGCTTGCACTGTCTGGTCAGGTCCACTCAAATCTGTGTGATCCTTTCCTCAAAAGACCACCTCAGACTTAAACCTATATGGTTCTCATATGATATCATCTTAGTTTAAAATTTTAAAGGTGTTATTTTTAACCAATTTACAAAGTAAATATCATTTATCGTTTACACCTTCGCTAAGCCGCATAAATTTGAGTAGCGGCGTAGACTTTACATCCCAGGGAAATGAACAGTGCATTTCCTTCGGATGAAAAAATTCTATGGGATAGTAAGACCGATGAGTGAAGCTGCGAGAAGCACAGAATAATGGTGGGAAAAAAATGGAACCCACACAGGACAAACAAAGAAATAAAATGAATTGATTAAAAACTAACAATATAAAAGACCTGTGCGAGGCAAAAACGGCTCCCCAACTCAGCATTTGTGCTCTGATATTTAAAAAAAAAACAGCTCCGGTGTTCTGATGGGCCAAACAGAGAATTACTACCGCAAATGGTCCTTCCGGTAGTGATTGTTAATATACAAAGGTATATCAAAATAACATTCGCATTAGTTATTATCACCCTTATTTCTATTGGTTATATCAAAAACGAGCCGTCAACGGTTATGGCTATCGCTTTATTATTGTACCGAAGGAAATAACACATTCATATCCATCCTACATCGCATGTATTTGCCATAAGGAAAAATGTGCTAAGCCGACGCGACGTGCCTATATTTTCAGTACTATTAGACAGATAATGTTTTCGTACAAAAATCGAGTTATAAAGAAAAACTTTGAAAAAAGACCTTTATAAGATACGTGATTATTATAACTACACTGTTTTTATGGTTCCGTACCTGTAGGGTAACTGGGTAACCAACGGAACCTATAAGCTCCGCTGTCCGACTGTCTGACAGTGGGTTGTTTCGCATTAAACGTAATAGGTAGACATTTGAAATTTTCAGAGTGTGCAGCGATATCAACAAGTAATTTAAAAAAATGAAATAAGTGGTAGAGTACGACTCGCCCTAAGCTGGTTTTTCTTATCATGAATATGAATCGGATGACAGAGTAGAGATATTTTCGTTTCAGCCATGTGTGAGCACCATCCATAGGTTCATCTATATCCTAAAAGAAATTGAAAAACGAGATTAAAGACTTAATAAAACTGAAATCGGTAAATCACCTGAAATGTACGGAGAACAACTGCAAGAAAATAGTACTTTACGGTTTTTCTGAATATTATAAAGAACCAGATTATGACCAACAATGTAGATTAATTGACCTTTTTTATGAAAAAATAAATATTGACCTGACAGGTTATATTGAAGAAACTTATAGACTAGGCCGAAACTATAATAAAAACCGGCCTCTAGTAATAGAACTAATAAGTAAGAAAATGGCTAAATACATCGTAGAAAACAAACACTTTCTTCAAGGAACTAGGTTGTTTTTGTCTGAATTTTTGGATGTAAACACAAGATTGGAAAGAAAGGAAATGCGTGAGGAAATGCTAAAAGCAAGGAACAATGGATTGTATGCAATAATAAGAAATAATCAGTTGTTTATAGAAGGTAAAAGAACAGAAGTACAAAAAAAGCAATCTGAAATAAACAAAAATAATGTGCTACCAAACAACGAACAGAACCAGACTGAACATACAATTATAAATGAAAATAGCGACGGTCGTTCATTTCGTACATTTCGAAACCCCAGACCTACAATGTAAAATTTTGTTCCAAAACATTCAAAGCATTTATAATAAACAACACCTTTTAGAGGCTTTCATCAACGATAATCCCACATACAAAGCAATATGCATGTGCGAGACCTGGCTCACCACAGGTAAATTAGAAACTGTGCAACTAAGTGGATTTAAAACTGCAGCATCGTATTGTCGACACTCCCGAAGCGGGGGCGGAGTATGTATTTTTTTAGCTGATAGTATAGAATGTATAGAATGTTGTGATATTAGAGATATGACTATTGAATATTGTATAGAAATATGTGCATGTAAGCTACCAAAGCAAAATATATTAATTGTTACCATGTACTGGAATAGAAGAGAGGAAGTAATCTTTATTAGTCAATTAAAACGAATAATGCAATATATTAACAAAAAATACCAAAAATGTAACGTCATCATTGGAGGAGATCTAAACACAAATACCTTAGATAATAGCGTAAAAACAAATCAATTGATCGACCTCATGCTGGAGTTTAAATTTGTACAGCATATAAAAGAACCCACGCGTATCTCACAAACCACGTCAACATGTTTGGATTTAATATTTACAAACTTTAAGGATAATAAAATGTACACAACCGTAGAAGAGTTAGGGTTTTCAGACCACAGTGGAACAATAATACATATGACACTGAAACAACATAGTAAAAAAACCATTTGGATTGCCAATAAGAGACTATTTAACAAAAATAATATTCACCAATTCAAATCCAAACTGAAAACTTTAAACTGGAACGATATCATACAGTCAAATAAAAATGTTGATGAAAACTATCAATCGTTCCATAAAACTCTGACAGATATTCTAGATAAATGTATCCCTAAACGTAGACTTAAACTAAAACCAAAACGTAATAATCACTGGCTAACCGTTGGTATAAAACAATCTTGTAAAAATAAAAGACTATTAAAAATTCTTGTGTCAAAAATTAATAATACAATATTTACAAACTACTATAAAAAATACGAAAAAATCCTAAAAAGATCAGTAACAGCGGCAAAAAAATTACACTACACGAATAAAATGAATAAAGCATCAAATAAAGTTAAAACCATGTGGAACATTGTAAAAGAACGGACAAACAAAAAAACCAATGAAGAAAAGCAAAATATAACATTACAAATAACAAACCTAGTAAGAGAGCCAAAACAAGTTGCAAACATTTTCAATAACTTTTTCGCATCCATTGGAGAAAATATAACCCAAACACCCGGCAGTGTACAGAATGCAACATCAGTGATTAACCCCACTGAGAACACTATGTTTCTTACCCCAGTCGACGGATACGAAGTAAACAAGATCTTAAAAAACCTAAAAAATAAAAATAGCCACGGTATAGATGAACTCCCACCTACTCTGTTCAGACAGTGCGCTGACGAACTTACCTTACCGTTCTTTAAACTAATAAATCAATCCTTCGAAGAGGCCACTTTCCCCAACCAACTAAAAAAAGCTCTGATAAAACCCATTCATAAAAAGAACACAAAAACAGACCCAAGTAACTATAGACCGATTTCTCTTCTTCCTACAGCATCCAAAGTCTTCGAAAGAGCAATGTGTGATCGTGTTTATTCTTTTTGTGAAAAATATAAAATCTTCGATGACTGTCAAAATGGATTTCGAAAAAACAGATCTACAACGCTAGCAGTTTATAAATACATTCAAGAAGCTCTAAATATTATGAATAATAAACAATATGCAATAGGATTATTACTCGATATGACAAAGGCCTACGACAAAGTGCAATTTAAAATACTATTAAATAAGCTATATAAAATAGGAATACGCGGGAAGGCCTATGACTGGTTCGCATCATACTTGAAAGACAGAGAGCAACAAGTTGAGATCGAATATTTTAATAAAAAAACAAAGGAAATAGAGCTCATAAGATCTGATGTTAGACCAATATATGCTTCAATTCCCCAGGGAAGTGTTGTTGGATGCCTCCTATTCCTCATATATATTAACGACCTCCCCAAAACCATAGACGGGCCATGTGTACTTTTTGCGGATGATATCTCTATCCTCACCTCATGCCAAACAAATTCTAGCTTAAATCAAGAACTTACGAACATTTTAAATAAAGTAATAAACTGGATGAATGAACATAATCTCGAAATAAATTTTACCAAAACCAAAATAATACCTTTCCATCCCCGGCAGAAAAACCAAATAAATATAGACTTTACTTTTAACCAACATAAATTAGAAACAGTCAGTGATTTTACTCTCCTGGGCTTGACAATAGACACACACATAAACTGGAAAACACATATACAGAAAGTTAAATCAAACATTTCAAAGTTTTCATATGCCCTCCGCGAAATTAAAAAGACCACAAGCCTTCAAACCGCGCTAGTCACATACTACGCATATGCCCACGCATGGTTTACCTATGGCATCATCCTATGGGGAAATAGCACAGACGCTCCCTCCGTATTTATCCTACAAAAGAAGCTACTACGAATAATTACCAACATAGAACAGACAGACAGTTGCAAGCCTTATTTTCAAAAACACAAGATTCTCACATTAGTCAGTATTTATATCTTGGAGTTATGTAAATTGGTCCGCAAATTCCCAGAATCCTACAACACACGGGGAGACATACAAACGAGCCATTCACTGCGCCATAAAAACAGGCTAAATTTGCCTCCGTCCCGCCTTAAGTTACATGCTTCTAGTCCACATTCTATGTCGATCAAAATATATAATAAATTACCAGAAAACATAAAGCAAGAAAACAAAACCAGTATATTTCTCAATAAGTTAAAACAATTCTTAATTATAAAAAGCTATTACACAGTGGAAGAATACCTTACGGATAAGTTTTAATAATAACAATATAGATATGTAAACTTAATAATAATAAATAAATGAAATTCTATTCTATTGGCAATAATAAATAAATAAATGACATTCTATTCTATTGATAATAACAAATTAAGGACATTATTTTCTTAAATAAATGACATTCTATTCTACTGATAATAATAAATAAATGACATTATATTATATAAATGATAATAATAAACAAATTACACTAAATTCTTATAATAATAATAAATAAATAAAATACTTTTCTAATAATACCTGATAAAAAATGCTAATACCAATGCAGATAATTATTAATAATATGTATAAAATATTTAATAATAGATACAAGATGAACAGGAAATAATTACACAAACATTTTACAAGAAAAGTTAACAAAACGCTCTTCCTCTCTCCTAATTAAATATTTTAAGTTTTGCTGTGCCCGACAGGGTCCATAATTGTTTCTATTTATTAATTCTACCACCTGTTTATGTGTACATTATGGATTGCAATAAACTATTTGAGATTTGAGATTTGAGATTTTAAATCTAGAAGAGGTTAACAAGATTTTTTAAACTATCATAATTCCTCATCCCTATGTAACATTTAACAGCCTGACCCTTTAGAATACATCAAAAAGTGTGACAAAGTCGTTTCAATCCAGTGTGCTCGTTAATTCCAGCAGCATTAAATTTTATATTTTATTAACATTTTGTCACCTAATATTTTGTCTCATCTCCTGCGGAAGGTTACTTTGTATTTTTATTGCACAGGATTAAAGATATAAAGAAAATTCTACTGACACTTTCAAGAATCCGAACAATGAAAGTCAAATTAAATCAACGGAAAAAATATTAAATCGAAGATTTTGGTTGATCAGCAGTAACAACCGTTTATAGTTTAACATTTTTGAAATTAATCAAGTGACATTTCGGTAGGGCAAATCAATCCGTTGTCTCAATCATACATTTTCAAAATTAAGACATAGTTTAATTTTTATTTTTATTTACGCTTTAAGAACTCCTTATCAAGATTACCGTCTTGTGACCAAACTGTGACTTTACTGTACTGCAGAGTAATCAGCCGGTCGATTTTGTAAACTTGTCGAAGTGAAGGCTTAGGTGAAGTGATCACGAGGTGGGCTGTCAATCCTTATAATCACGATGGAATGACAGCAAACATCGTGAACACATGGCATCTTGATTGAATGGATTGTCAGCTTACCTCGTGATCACTTCACCCAAGCCTTCACTTCGACGTGTTTACAGAATCGACCGGCTGTAATTAAACATAGCGCGCGATCATAATACTCAATGCGTTGTACTGCGCGTGATTACAGTCTCATTTACACTAGTGACATATTATGCAATACCGAGTAACGGCTACTATTTTCTAAATAATGATTGTAAAATAATGCCAGTAGGTGTTTGTCTTCCAAAGTTATGACATTTATGGTATTTGCATCGTCTGCAACTGACCGCCCGACCGAAATAAAAGATGTTTCACGTCAAAACGGGTTTAAGTACGAATTTCTCGGTCTCGTTCCGTTACAGTGTCGTCACCATCAAAGATACACATTTTATCTCTCCTTGTATGGATTAGTACGGATAATCTTACTGACTAGCTGAAGGCTGCGTTACAACTTAGTTCGGTTCCATTTTCACAGTTTGACCTATATGGAAAAGTTTCTATCATTTGTTTTGACGATAGCGCGAAATAAAAAAATGTATGTTGCAATCAAGGCGAAGAAATTCGGAAGCCGTTTAGGAAATGAAGAGGAACGGTCCAATTTCTTATTTTTGAAGGGGATACAATTTTTTATATCAAATAATTTTATGAACTTATTGAAACACGCCGTATTAGTAAGTGTATGGATACACGTGTTCAAACTAAATGAGGCCCATTATCTAAGCTGAGAATGATCGAAAAATGAGACATCGTAAAATACACGTAAGCTATTTGCATCGCAACACTTGCGTTTAATTTATAAAGTGTCGACAATTTCTTTCCAGAAACTGTTTCTTAAAACGTTAAGCCCACATAATACGGTATTTGACTAAAAAAAATCTAAGTAGTCCAAGATAGAAAACCAAAAAATATTGGACACGTATTTTTTCTTTTGTCACATAAACAAAAAATGGAGACGATATAGTGCGTTGAAAACTCGTGTGACGTCACTTACCAGTACACTTTTTACTGGAAAGTGACGTTACGAGCCCCTACTACTAATTTTTGATGCGTTTTAACTTCATATTTTTTTATTGATTTGAGAAAATAAAAAAATACGTATTATATATTTTTCAAAAATCTAACTGACGGACTAAATAGAATCATATTGTTTTAACCCAGGCAACATCTCTAGAGATAATGTGACTACTGATAGCCCACAACACTTGTAATTTTTTTTTTTTTTTATCTTTTTGTCAGATTATGTTGAAGTTTTTACAGTTTTTGAAGTTCTTACTTTTATTGATAGGCTTGAGTTTGATCACAATCTCACCAGATGGAAATAGCGATGTCGTAGTCCACGACGGAGAAGGCTTGTCTAAAAACCCCCACTTTGTGTGCTTTCAAAAAACCACAGACTCCACTATTCCATGAAAACAAGACCATTTCCCTGTTATATATAAAGCGAAACCTAATCACGTAGACGCATCAGTGAGACAAGTTGGTATTATGATAGGCTACATTGTGTCAGTCGCATTGTTCATAAGCCATGTGCATGAGGTGCACGTACAGATGGCATTTACTTCCCGGTTATATGGCACATTGTTGTGGACTTGCAGCTGCATTAGCTTGTTAGGATTCCGTACACAAAGATCATTTTGAATGAGCTTTGAGGTGAGGTTGCGGTTTCATTTGGTTTTATGAACGAAAACAGAAGGTATGCTATAGGATAGGACATTTATGTAAGTACGAAATTAACCTGAACCTATGACGCTATTTTGTAACAATATTAATAACTTAGGTGAAGTACCAAATTTTGTAAACACATTATTTGAAAACAGTAACTATGGATTTTCTGGTCCGTTCTTCTCCATAAGAATCTACCTTTCCGAATGGACAGTAGAGTCACTTTTGACTTTTGACTTTAGAAATAAATTTGAAGTGATCCGTCAGTCCCCAGCATCAGTGGAATGAGACTGAAAACTTTGTCGAAGGAAGCTTCGACAGAGTTTTCAGTGTTTTTCAGCTGAAATGCTTAGGTTCAAAACTAGTGGAACAGAAAAAAAAAACAGTGGTATAATAGCGACCACAGTGAGCACATTTATTTTGAGTTTTCCTCATAAAAATAATTAAATTGAAAAAGAACATGTTATGATAAATTGTCATGAACAACTATTATGAATTACAAGAACGCAGATATTTAGAAGTTGTATCGGTTTTTTAGAACGCGTGGTTTTAGTAAAGAGCTCTAAATGCTTAGTTCTCAGTGATAGATAATAGTATGAATCAATTTTGTTATGCATTTTAACATTGGTGATTTGGATAAAAAATCTTCTTAAAACCAAATGCATTAAACGATAACAATCTATCTCCTTAGCTTTTACCCAACTATGTTGCGGTCGGCTTTCATTCGAACCGAGTGCACTTACGATCTATTGGACCTCCTCATTTAACAAACCAGAATGGGCTAACATACCGGCCCTCGGCTACACTGCTGGTGTCAACATTTTTGGCTTCTGACTACCCGTACGGACTGTCAAAGATCTACAGATCACAGCTGGGACCAACGGCTTTCCAAGGGACGGAGGAGTCACCTTATTGTAAAGTATGGTCACTCATCCATGGAACGATCTCGACCAGCGTTGTTTAACCTCGAAGATTGACCCGTGCGGTTATTACTATGTAGTTTTGAGCTCCATAAGATAACATTTTATTTACTTGCTTATTTAGGATCTCTAAAAAAGGCTATACATATATGGTACTCCATAGGATTGAAAATAAATCTTGATTAGATTCTAATTTCTCGATATACTGTGAAAAAATCGTTTTGCATACAATAAATACCATCCAAAATCAATAGTTTCCAATATATCCGTGTCTTATTTAGAAAAAATTATTACAAATTTCAGGTGATATTTTACAATCTTACGGCGTTTGCCATTTTCCGGTGACATATACTTAGTACCGCTTCACTTGCATGAGAGCACAGCATACACAAAAAAGTGTTTGTCTGTAAAGTCGATTTACGGACAATAGTTCAACGAGACAACGTCATAACAAAACATTGATGTAATGATCGTAACGTTACAATGAGTCATCCTTTTTCGTGCGTGCAGCCGGCGTTCATCGATTTATTAGACGTTGTCACGTCAATAATCTAGTCTAATCTAATAAAGTTAAGATTGAATATATAAAAACATTTTTTAGTACCTAATAATAAAAAAAACACATGTAGCAATTTACATTTCATATACAAACGTTGACTCCCTCGAGTTATTTTCTTGTACACTTTTAGTTACATTCCCCATCCATCTCATTACTTAGTCAGGCGTCGTTCGTAATTTATCTCAGTCAGTATTCTCGACCTAAAATTAATGCCCGAGGACCCCTCGTGAGATTTTCTCTTATTAAAGTATACCTTTTGAATTTTTGATGGTTTTGTGTTTAATATAAAATTATTATGATATGATAGCAAGATGTGACGTGGCCTAGATGGAAAGAACTTGTTTTTTCCATGGAAACTCCTATTCCTTTTATCTGTAGCGTTTTTTGGGTTCCGTAGTCAACAAGGAACCCTTATAGTTTCGCCATGCTCGCCTATCTGTCTGTCTGTCTGCGGTTTAGCTCAGAGATGCTAAGCACTAGAAAGTAGAAATTAAGTAAAGGTATATAGGCTTTGACAATTCAAAAGTACCTGATAATGGTTTATTTGAAATAAATGCTTTGACTTTGTCTTTGAAGAAGGGCATAGCGCTGGGTCGCGATAGTCGCCGTCTCCATACCGCCATGATATTCTGCCGGAGCTCCGTCCGCCGCGCCTTGTGTAAACGTGCGCGAGGGCTCTCGCCTCCAGATCCCATAGCGGTAATCCGGCAAGGTCATGATTTGACGTTTCCAATTTTGTATTTTGCAGAATCTGGGTTTGAGAATTCTTAACTAGGTAAGTGGCAACTTTTATTTTTGTAAGGACACGATGTTCATGAAAATAGTGTCTGGATTGATTATGGGGTTGGCCTCTGTCCAACATTTTGGCGTTTGTCCATTTTTTAACTAGCCTATACACACACACACACACTACAGGCTCGCTAAAAAAGCATTACGTAAGTACGTTAAGTATGAGCAATATAAATAAACCCATAACTATTTATGGTGACTAATACCACAAATCTCAAAACCTAGGTATATTATGGTTACAATATAATTATATATGTACATACGTAGGTACTAACGTGACACAGTACATGTTATTTTCCCATTGCATATTAAATTGGTTCAGTACCTATTTGCAATTAACTAATGTTACTAACTAATGTTCTCTAATTTTAAACCGAATAAAACTCCACCATCTTAAACTTAACATTGTTTACCACCATTAAGAACTAACATTTTATCTTCCCAATGTTTTTAAGACTGGCAATAAATCTCTTCGCACGAACACATGCTTTATTTTAGACTACCTAGACTTTAGACAAACGACCACTATACCAGATAAGAATGGTCGGGTTCACAATGTCTGTTAATTGTAGCCCCTTCCGACTCAACACTTTTTATTTTATAACTTTATAGTAAGAGAGCTGAATCAAATAAAAGACACTTTATTTTCAAATTGTCGATAAAAACAAATGAATACCGATCAACCCAGGGAAAATAATAAATGAGCATCAAATATTTATAAAAACTAGATAAGAAAAATATGAAGATGTCATATAAAATTAGATAAAAGCTTACTAATTTATCAAGGCAAATATGACGTATTGGCTACAAGCCAGATATGTCAACGACCCCAAGAAAGTAGCTGGGGTTTTGAAGACCCACACAAGTTGAATAGTTTGTATGTGCCAAGCCTTATTACTGTAACTTCTGCCCACTGCCCACAAGTTTTGACGTCAGCTTAAACAAACAGAAACGGTTCGTAACTTTCTTTAAATTTTAATCTCCACTAAAATAATTAAGATATTAAATTGTTTGTGAAAACTCCACGCCACTTCTTGACGGCTGAACATCAAAACCAGACGCTTCACGATTTGCTACCAACGAGACCTAAATTGAAAAAATGTATTGGTTGTACAAGCTGGTAATCAGATCAAGGAGAAAACAAGACTCACTATGATCACTGCCCTGAGAAGAGTCGAAGACAGAGAGGCCTGAAACCAGCTCGTCAGTGAATCCGTCGAAGCTTTTCAGGGCCTTCAGCAATGAAGAACACGAATAGGGACCAGAGAGAATAGATATAAGAAAAAATAAACAGATTATTGTTGATGTTCGCTACAAGCTGCTCGACTATTCAACTATTACTTCAGTTCCACGTTGCGGTGTTAGTGACGACTACATCACTACAGAAGTTAATGTAGGGTCGTATGTAGCTAATGTGATTATCCCGTCGGAGAAATTTGTTGTTACAAAGTTTAGTTTAACGTTTGTGCTGGCCCTATGCGTTAGTCTTGTTAATATTCATTTAAATGTTTGTTATAATTTATACATTTTACACTTATTATTCCGTGAATTTGATATTTTCAATCAGTCTGCCTCGGCTTTTTCCAACTTAATTGGGTCGACTTTCAGTCCATTCGGATTCAGCTGTTACATACCTGTTTGACCTCCTTCATTCAGTAGCTGGGTAACAACCCCCTGGCAGGATTAGTATCAGATTCTCTAGAAAATCTTGAACGACTGTCAAGGACAAATGACAGCCAAGACCGACGGCTCAACGTGCTATCTGACACTCGGAAGAGTTTCAGTATGTAATGGATACATCATCCATCCATAGACTGACTTGGTAAGCGTCGCTTAACCTCGAAAATCTCGTGTGGTTTTAATTTTATTTTAGCACGTGCTCTTCAATAACATTATGAAGTTATTATTGATAATAACCGTAGCTTGAAAAATTAAGCTACGTCAAAATATTAGGCAGACTTTCTGCCCGTGTGCCATGATAGGTACTTGGGATCAGCACTTCACCTTTTTTTATTTTTTCTTTATTTAGTATAGGGTTTGCTCTTGACTTCGATCACGCCTTATGGAAAGCGATGGATGAGGTCTGTGATGAAGGGAGAAAGCCCAGATCATGCCTGTTCACTCTTGATGTGAAGGCAGACGGGTTATATGTAGAAGGGAACGACGCTGAGAGCGATGGTGGGATCGTCCTGCAGGCCGTCACGCTATCACTGACTCTCTTTTCATTCATAGCATTTCTCACATAATCCATCCATCTTTATGTCTAGGTATATAATATCTTCTATATGTTCTTCTTCGCCCTCATGTTTACAGATATATGCAGATAGGTAAATACCTACCTACATATATCTGGAAACATTTAGACACTTAATTATTTTGGTCACATGCTTTTTTTTTTTGATGACCGTACCCTGATGGACTTTACAGTAAAGTTGAAACTGACATAAATTTATTGAACTAGTCTGAACCTAAAGCGGATGCTTACATGTACCAAAATGCTACGTGCAAAATAAGTTGTGGCAAGTATAGGTAAAATTCAGATAAGAGCGCACAAACGCGGGTAAAACCAAACAGGCAAATTATTATTGGAGGTAATAATGAATGTTTTTGATATTGTAATTTGTTATTTTTGTTCTAATTATTGTTATTTTGTGTTTTTCCCCTTGAATTTTCGCGAGGGATATATTACAGGAGTGTTCCATTGTTGAGTTCAGTCGAACATCGTTATTCGACGTGTCCGCTGCGTATCTACCAAAATGAAGCTTCCGCTACCACTTGCGATAACGTTCATTTTCGTATCACAATTTTATCACAGCGAGAGCAAGGCAGTTGTCTCGTTTTTCCCCAACACACTCAACCTCACCTTCAAGTCTGGTAATCATTTGAAAAATGAAGCTATACGTACACCACGGCATCTGGACCAGAGCTCAGAGGGACATAGCTCAGCGATCTCCAACATATTTGTCAACAGCTACAATAAAATGAAGAATTGGATAAGGCATGATCCTAAGACACAGGAGAATAAGATTCCTGATGACATATTACCAAAACCTGAGATGGAGTACAAACATTCGGAGGCGGATGAAGATCCTATTATCCACCAGGTCAGTATGACCACGCCGCAGATGATCGCTCTGCACGGCTACCCAGTGGAGTCTCACACGATTGTTACAGACGACGGTTACATATTAACAGTACATAGAATACCCTTTTCTAGAACATCCAACAAAAAAGTAAGTCCCAAGAAGACAGTGCTGTTGCATCACGGCCTATTCGGGAGCTCTGTGCATTGGATACTAGCAGGACCGAAGAAGAGCCTCGGATATATCTTATCTGATGCTGGCTACGACGTTTGGTTGGCCAACGTGCGAGGAAATACTTACTCCCGAGCTCATGTTTCAAAAAACGTTGACTCACGTGAATTTTGGAACTTCACATTTCATGAAGTGAGCCAACACGATCTCCCGGCAGTCATAGACTACATAACAACGTTTAAAGGATCGGACGTCAAAATTAATTACATTGGCCATTCCATGGGAACCACGATACTGTTCGCACTGCTGTCCACGAAGCCTGAATATAATAAGGTGCTGAGAGCGGGATTCGCTTTAGCACCAGTTGCCTACATGACAAATATTAAGAGCCCGTTAAAAAAGCTAGCTCAGTACAGCAATAAAATAGAATATCTCCTAAATTTACTCGGCGAGGGTAAGGAGTTGCTTCCTCAAAATCCAGTGCTCAAATGGTTAGCAAAACATTCCTGTGAGCTGATGAATTGTAACGAGGAAGGTATGTTTGATGACGCAATGACGGTTTTATTAGGGCACGACGTGGGACAATTTAACAAGACATTGATGCCAATAATCTTGGGTCAAGCTTCCGCGGGCGCTTCCACCAAGACGTTGGTTCACTACGCTCAAGAGATCTACCAGGGTGGCAAGTTCCAAATGTTTGACTACGGGCTTGCCGGTAACTTTAAGCAATATGGGATCTGGGCGCCTCCTCAATATCCATTACACAAGATCACTTTGCCTATCGCTCTGTTCAGTTCTGAAAATGATTGGTTTTCCAGCGTTATTGACGTCACAAGATTGCAAGAAAAAATTGTGAATCCTATAGAGCACTATATAGTGCCATTGAAGGAATTTAATCACGTAGACTTTTTATGGGCAATTGACGCGCCCACCCTAGTTTATGCAAGGGTATTACAGTTGTTAGGAGATGGTGTTAGCAATCCAGTTTATTCTATTGATAAATAATGTAACATCAAGAGAACTACCTAACAACTTGTGATTTTATTACCAAAGAAAATCCAGAGATATTATATTATTAAGATATTATATTATAATTAACAATACTTTTGCAACGAATTGATTGTCACGATAGTATGTACAGATAACATCGCTCACCCGCACATTACGTGTACTAAATGAAGTGCATGAGAGGACATACATATTTTCGTGCAACTTGAGTGAATTCGCAAGAGTTTTGTTGAATTTTGTTTCTTATATTTAATTTTTACTTTTTTGTGTTGTTGTTTTTGTTTGTGTTTTACGTTATTTTTAAAGTTTAGTGTTTTAATTATAGTATTAGTCGTAACTTATTTTCAAATTATCTTGTGTGTGTTTGCAAACCACTATTGTATTGGGTCTGCCTGTAAAGATAGTGTGTTTATAATAAATAAATAAAATAAATATGGTATATGAAAGTCATGCCATCTTCTCTGGTTAATGTCAATGGCGAGAAAGTTTTAGTAAAACCTTCAATTTTCCGACGATGTAGTCGTCATGGCTGCGACTATAGAGGACCTCAGTACAATGCTCGATGACCTCAGTAGAGCTTCCGAAAGATTGGGTCTTAAAATCAGGGACTATACGGGTTACTCATTGAATGGGTTTTTCGATAGTGTTTTTCTAAACAGTTAATCAAAATCCCATACGATATGGGTAAGACTTTTGAAAGGCTTAATTTAAACGGTTCATGAGGGTACACTATCAACAATCTTTCTTTCTTTTTCGTGTAACATTCCGGCTCGGAGTAATGTAATATGATCTCTCGATGATGGGCATAGGTTATAAAATATAACAAACCTAAACCTATAAACCTATCTATTGTACCTAGGTAGGTACAAATAATGTAACATACCTAGGTACGTATAATACATTATTTATCAATAAATTCGAAATAGCAATTGTATGGTAGACTTACCGATAACATAGGTAGGTGTTGGTGTAGTGTTGCGAATTTATCTGGATAAATAGGTACCTACTCAAATTGAATAATTATACTCATAAATATCCGTCTTTACTCGAGTACCTATTTATCTAAAACTATCCTTAACCTTATTTATAAATGTTGTAGTTGTTTATTATCCCTTAAATAATTACTACTTACCAGTTGTTTTTTTTTTATAAACCTTGCCTGTATTCTGGCGAACAAAACAAAAAAAGAATTATTCAAATCAGTCAAGCCGTTTTTGAGTTATAGCGAGATTAACGAACAGTAATTATGTGTATGGCTAAAAATTATAGAAATCGATTGTTGCGCCATCTACCGGATCCAATTGTGAATCTAAACCATTCTCGAATCTCATTGAATACACACAAAAAAATTCATCAACATCGGTCCAGCCGTTTAGGAGGAGTTCAGTGACATACACACGTACACAAGCTACACTTTTACACACTAAACTACTTTTATTTTTCTTGAATTTTCCAAAACTGCAATATTTTTTCAATAATTTCCAAAAAATACTATATTTTTCAAAAAATGGTGGCAACCCTACGAAACTCGCCTACTATGTAGAGATCTAAATTCTAAATATTAATATTTAGCACGTGTTTCGTCTACAAGCCTAGACATCGTAGTCTAGTGGATGGTGCGTGGTGTTCCACCACCTACTTCGCACAAGTTTATTGAATAATCATATTGAAAGCTTCGGGTTTCCAAATGGGAATAGGTATAAAGGTTTTCATTAACCTATTCACTGGGTTTCAAGTTTAAAACCCATGCAATGGGTTATCATAATGATGGTGTAATCCTTTCACTTGATTTGAAGTATAGAACCCATTCAATGGGTTAGCCATATGGACGTGGGAACCCTTTTACTGGGTTTCAAGCATAGTATCGAATCGAAAAGGTAAGCCATTTATGAGGTTACCTTTATCATGGTCAGACGATAGTGACAACGACAAACGCATTCTTTATATTCTGAATCAGTTTGTTAATAAACAAACACCAGTGAGTCTTTGTTTAGAAAAATTAAGTCCGTTTATTTATTAAGATTTTTTTTTTTTCATTTTTATCGATGTGGGTTACTTTAAGCGTTCTCTAATATTGCTCTTTTATTTTTGTAAAAAATATTAATTTTAAGTACTTACCAAACTAGGAGTCGAAAGTGGACAAGGTATGCTTGTCCTTTGTATGAAAATTCAGTCTCACCCCCTGCGGGTCGAGTGTGAACTATGTTTAAGGGTTCAGAGGAAACAAATTTTAAAAAAAAATATGGTTCGAGGGCCCGAGAGTGGACTAAACGGTAACTCCTTGTCCATACGTGAAGTACCTTTAACAATAGTTAAAGGTACTTCATAAACGGCTTACCCCTTCGAAAGGCTTAACTCTTAATCGGGATTGTAAGGTTCCTGCTTAAAATGAACATGGACAAAACCAAGGCCATGATAAATACCCATGTAGCATATCAAGATCGGAGACTCTACACTCGAAGTTGTAGACGAGTACGTCTACCTGGGACAAACAGTCCAGTTAGAAAGGACTAAACTTCGAGAAAGAGGTCAACCGTCGAATCCGAGTCGGCTGGGCGGCGTTCGGGAAGTTGTGTGGTATCTTCTTGTCTCACATACCACAGTAGCTCAAGACGAAAGTTTATGACCACTGCGTATTGCCAGTGATGACGTCTGGAACAGAAACGTGGTCGCTCACAATGGGCCTCATTAGAAGGCTTAAAGAGGGCAATGCTAGGAATTTCCTTGCATGATCGAATCAGGAATGATGATATCAGCAAGAAAACCAAGGTTACCGACATAGCCCGAAGGATCGCCACGCTGAAGTGGCAGAGGGCAGAGCACATTGCTCAAAATTCGTATTTATGTCTATTACTTGATTAGTTTTAATGTTTCAGTTGTATGCAGAACAACTCAATCGATATAACTGTTTTAAAATTCAGTTGCAAAATGTGAGTGTGATTGTGTACGTATACATATTAACTAACTAACAAGGCAAGATAAATAAAAGCTTGGAATAGTATTGAGTAAGCTTTTTTCTATACACAAACAAAAAACACACGACATTAGTTTTAAAATGCAGGACACCTGTTTCAACATTGCGGCCAAAAGGCCAGTTCTCATATTTGTAGATTTAATTCTGCCGTGCAATTCTGTAAATTAATACTTCACCGTGTAAACTTTGGTGAAGTGAACACCCATTTCATGCTCACTCCACCTTTTTTTTTTTGAAGTCGGCGGGAAATCCTCCACCCTGGGGTGGATGAAGGGGTCTGTCAGACTCTTACTGACTAAAACCACCCCGGTGTTCCATCTCCCACCTACGCCGGGGATCGCGGGAACGTATGCGACTTCCGCCTCTGCCGGCCACCTCGCGTCGGCAGGGGGAGTGAGGTGTTTGGCTCCCCTCGCTACGTCAAAGAGGGGCGCACGGGAACACCACGCGTCGCCACCTCGGGTCCGGATGAATGGGGGGCGACGGACATCCCCAAGTCCGTCGCCCCTGGACCCAGTTAGGGGGGCCGGAAGAGGGCAGCGTATGCCTCCTCCAAACTCTTACTGACTAAAACCCATCCGTGTTCCTTCGAAAGCCCTTTGCGTTCCAGGGTCGCGGTGACTCTTTCGAACAAATTCCGTAACCAACATGGTATGGGGTGGTGTTATTCTTTTACGTCCGACACCATGTAGAACGCACGTTGACCATCTATTTTTACTTAATTGCCTGGACTACCTATATAATTACAGGGTAAAGTTGAGAGTTCTGATCCAGTTAAAAAAAACACTAATAGGAATCAACATATTAGTCTTTAAGTCAGTGAAAGTGAAGAGTTACTTCTAGGCAAGCGTGCTCCATCTTCGACCTAAATGCGTGCCTAACAAAAAAAAACTATCGCTATGTAGGTACCAAACTTTAGTTTTTTTATTACGGAAAATTAAACGATCCCTGGGGGTCATGAAAGCTAAGCGGGATAAAGCAAAAACGGATCTGAGGGCCAAAATTAACTAGATATTTTTTTTTTCATCCCTTATGTTAAAATGCTCTACTTAAATTTAAATACGCCTCAGAACGAAAACGTTGCGACCTGCGACATATACTCGTGAACATATTTAATTAATAAACTGAGACTGTTTGGTGAAACCACAGTGTGACCCGGCGCCACACCTGTGACCTCTATGAACCTCGCTATACATGGTGGTGTATTTTAAATTTACACTACTTCCCTCTGCCAGGGTTGCGAAATTTGTTCGAAAGAGTCACCGCGGCCCTGGAATGCAAAGGGCTTCAGAAGGAACACGGGTGGGTTTTAGTCAGTAAAAGTCTGACACGCCCTTTCGCTCCACCCAGAGCGGAAGAAGACATTTGATGATTTCCCATCCTTAAAAAAAAAAGACTACTTCCCTACAAGAATTTTCTGAAATAGGGGTATTGACGTAAATACCCCTATTTCAGTAAATTCCTATATAATACTATTGACGTAAATGAGCTTGTGGCTAAATAATAATAGCCACACGGGTCAATCTTCAAGGTTAAGCAACGCTTGCTGAGGTTGATCAGTGGATGGGTGACCATCTTAACATACCGAGACTCCTCCGTGCCTCGGAAAACACATTAAGCCGGTGGTCCCGGCTGTCATTTGTAGATCTTTGGCAGTAGTTACGGTTAGTCAGAAGCCAGATAATCTGTCACTGGTCTTGCCAAGGAGTACCGTGTTACCCAGTTTATGGGTTGTGGAGGTCTGGTAGGTAGCCGCTCCACGTAAAATACTGGTATTCAGCTTAATCCGATTTAACTGGAAGTCGACCCCAATATACTTGGGAAAATACTCGGCAGATGATGAGGTTATTGACGTAAAAGTCGTGATTACCCGGTTCTAGACAAGGACATTCGATCGGCGGTAGCGATTTTCAAAACGTCAAAATGGTTGGAATTGATCGAAAACGTATTATTTTGGTGGCGCATATCAATCCCATTTTTTTTTTCATTCGACAACCGTGATCACTGATACTCGTAGAAAGTCATTTAGTCTTACTACAAATTGCAAATATCATCATTATTTCGTCGTAAAAAGGGATTTAGTGGTATTCGTTATCAGAATCATGATGGATTTAAAACGTCATAGTAGGAAAGATAAAGTTTTCACTTCCAGCTTGCTTGTTGGTACAAGGCAAGCAACAACATATACTTTATTTTTAGAAATGCATTACCAGAAACATCATGACCTCCTAACTGGATTTTTTTATTATTTTGATAAGATTATTATGCGTAGACTGCCGAATCTATACTAATATTATAAAGCTGAAGAGTTTGTTTGTTTGTTTGTTTGTTTGTTTGAACGCGCTAATCTCTGGAATTACTGGTCCGATTTGAATGATTCTTTCAGTGTTGGGTAGTCCATTTATCGAGGAAGGCTATAGGCTATATTTTTTTTTTAACAAAATTAGGGATCCGTAATAAAATTGCTATTTCGTAACACAAGGTGTAAAATCAAAAACCTTTTTTTGCGTGCGCTGCAAAAACTATTGACAAAAGAACAAAATGATGTACTACGGGTTAGAAGATCCCATTAAGACCTACAAAAAAGTCCGCGAGAACATATATCTAGCTATCATGGTTTAATCACAATAACCCATTTTGTGTTCAAAATAATTATTAAATCGTCTAAAGAAAAAAAACTACGTTAAATACGTATCGTAATATTAATCTTTATCGAAATTAAGCATTATGTTATCAAGAGTATTTATGTAGAAGTAAAATACTTTTTGTTTCATCTCAATCGGATATTTCGTTTAAAAGTTATCACGTGTGTAAGATGTTAAGAGTTGGTACCTATTAATGAGTTATGGGCCATAGAGTTTTTTATCAACATAAAATCCTGTAATAATCTTTTTCGAAATATATTTGTTGATGATTGTAAGTATAAGATCTTTGAAGAGTATAATAAATACATTTCTAAAATAACTCTGCTAAGGAAATCCACGCGCGCATAATGTTTTGAACAGTTCTGAAGACATTGATAATTGCATTAACTTCGGTAATGGTAGTTGAAACTTCTAATACAATTAAAGGAGTTTTAATCTAATAGAATTGAAAAACGCCCCAATTTTTTGGGTAACGTAATTCCTCCAAACTCACGAGATTCAACGAATCCTAAATTTTGATTCTAATCTTGAAAATTAAAAGCAGAATATTTTTAGTATTTATTTCCTTTGGGCCAAGTTCTTTTGCAATTGTATTGAGTGCTTTTATCATTTGTATGCTCAGTATTCCACAATCACCAGTAAATTCTATAAAGTTCAATGAACTTATTTGATCTTTATTATGAACTTTATTATAGCAATACAGAATAAAGCGAAATAGTGATACAAAAGCGGCTTTCAAATAATTCTCAAAGAGATATTAAAAAGTGATCAAATTAACACAAAGGGCTCAAAACAGCTATTTTATAGGAACTAGCACTAACAAGTCTAAAGCAACTTGGGAGGTAACCAATTCTATGAAATTTAATATTCCTAAAATGATAGCAAGACATTTTAATGATTATTTTATAGACTCAGTTCAATCGAATGCCGATAATTTGCGAATAATACTCAAACAGACACATCATCAGGATTATATATCTAATCTATCTAAACTAATATTATAAAGAGTAAAGATTAGTTAGTTTGTTTGTTTAGAATTAAGGTTGATAATGTACATGTAAACTACACTTCAAATTACTCAAATCGGACCTTTCGTTTTAAAGTTACGACGGGCATAAAAATGGTCTAAGTAAGAAAAATGTTACGGTTTGAGCGAACTGGGGAGAATCTTAACGCTTAGTCCGATGAAGCTGAAACACGGCATTAATGTTTTTGATAAAACAAGAAAAATAACAAATATTTGGATCTTTCGATGCTCTAAGTAAGAAAAATGTTGCGGTTTGAGCTAACTGGGGAGAAACGGATAAAAAATTAAGAATAACAAATATAAGGGGCGAAAAGGGTTGATGAATTTTTCAGGGGAGGACATTATTGCTTACTTCAATTTACGTGGAAATTGGAATGAACAAGCTAAAAGTTCGAAATTTGAAACAGATCTAACAATGTTTACATAGTCAACCTCTGGCGGGGTGAACGGGGTGAACTGGGTGGATAGTAGGCTGATCCTGAGACCGTTGAATGGATATCGTAGTGCTTAATTTTCCAAAACTTACCTTTAAAAAGGGTTTGAGGGGGCGTTGAAGTTTGTGGAGTACCTACTAAATCCGCGCGGACGAAGTCGCGGGCGAAGTGCTAGTATAAAATAAAAACATTAACGACAAAAGTATAACCCCATTCAACAAAATTATTTGTTATTGCTGGTATTACCTTTTGGATTGACCTTTGCCTGAAAGTGCAACACAAGTAAGTAAAAAAGAACCAACCTGTATTTTTTTTTTTACATCAGCGTTGCAAGAATACGGAACAAAAAGCTTTGGCGTCGGGCTATCTCGGGTATGTTGTTAGCTTGTGTGTATGTCTGTTGTAACGTGAAACTAGATAGATCGAGATGATAGGCGCTTCGGGAATAACATGTTGTGTTGCCTTTTGTACAGTTTGTTCTAAGAGCCACGGAACTAATTGACAAAATGAGAATTTAGAAAACGAAAGTTTCATTTGGAGTAAATGTTCGGAAAGTACACAATGGAATAAGTACGTACAATTAAATACATATGAATTAACTTTAAAAAATCGGCCAAGTTGGGTTTTTTTTTTAAGGATGGGAAAAGTACGGGTTGGACTCTCACAAGAAGGGTTCCGTACCATAAACCGAAAAAGACACGTTTGTTGTATGGGAGTCCTTAATCGGATGTCCTTATTTTTTATTTAATTTTTATTATTTGTCGTTATAGCGGCAACAGAAATACATCATCTGTGAAAATTTGAACTGTCTAGCTATCACGGTTCATGAGATACAGCCTGGTGACAGACAGACGGACAGTGGAGTCTTAGTAATAGGGTCCCGTTTTTACCCTTTGGGTACGGAACCCTAAAAAGAAAGGAAAACTTATAAAAAAGTAACTTTTCATACGCCCTTGGTTTTGCCGTAAACAAAACATTTGTACACAAATCATCAAAATCATTGGGTCACCAAGAAGACAGTAAGAACCTGTTTCCTGGGGTGGAGCTCGTCACACTTTTCCCAATCACTAAAGTTCTTGAAAACTAGAACCAACAGTGATGACCACCAGAAAACCGCCCAGTCAATGTTGCAGGACGAGCCCCGGAGAATGAGTCTAGGATCCTGCTAGGAAATTAATCGGAAGAGAACAGCGGGGTAGAAGATAAACAAATATTTTATATTTTCATTCTGCATGAAGTTCTTCTCTTTTCTGCATGAAGAACTCTTTAACCCTTTTTATATTTGTTCACAATAAAATAACCCCGTTCGTTGCATCGTTCAGTAGTGTCTATAATTCTACATATCAATAATAATCCGTGTAGGTAGATTAAAGTTGGACCATCAAAGTAATAATCAGCCAGTAGCTCAGAAACATAATTAAATCAAGCTGACATTGTAATTCAAAAACAGCACAGTCGAAAGTTCAATGAACTACCCTTTCTAGGAAGGCAAGTCTTCCATATATTTGAATGTACATGAGGGCACCACACACAAGACTTCAGAATATTCTACGGTCTCACACAATATGAATAATTGATAAGTACTCCAGAAAGATTTATGCGTCTAGTCTTCGGTCAACCGGCAAAGAATCATATTTGACTAGCATCAGAATAAGTACGAAAATATGATCTGGGGATAAGAAAAAAAATGTAATTGGTTAGGTATTTCCCGACGTTCAATGTAATATTGATGTAATTTGAGGAAATGAGGAGCTCGAGGCTTATGAATAACACTAGCTTTTGCCCGCGACTTTGTCCGCGTTGAATAGTTACTTTGGGCAGCCATTTTTGTTTAAAAACACTAAATTTAAATAAAACGCTTGACCATTTTTATGTTTATTCAATAATGACGGACTCCCATACAAACGTTCAGCCCCTATTTCAAACACTTCAAGCCCTTTCCTCGCAACAAAAGAGTCTATGTCCTTCTCCAAGGTCTAATCTATCTCTGTACCAAATTTCATGTGAATCGGTTCAGCGGTTTAAGCGTGAAGAGGTAACAGACAGACGACACACTTTTGCATTATTATTAATAATAAAGTATGGATTCTCAAATCTCCAAGGTTAAGCAACGCTCGCCAAGGTTGGTCCTAACATTCACTACATACCGATAGGAGTCTCGTTAAGGGGGATCGGGAGGAACACGCGTCTAAAAAAGCACGTTGCGCCGTTAGTCCCGGCTTCCATTTCTAGACAGACATTTCTTTGACAGTCGCGACGGATAATCCGAAGCCAGACAATCTAACACGAGCCTTGAGAAGACGCAAGACTTGTATTAGACTTTAAAAATTAGATATCGTGTTACTCAGTTACTGTGTTTTGGAGGTCAGATAGGCACCGTGTAAATTATTGGTATTTAGCTGAATCCGGGTAGATTGGAAGTCGATCCATACACAGTTTAAAAAAGGCTATGCAGATTGATTGATAGTTTTAGAAACATGTAGGAATTTTCCACCGACAATTTTTGTGTCGAATTGCATAAACAATGTTTTTTTTCCATTTTCAAAAATGAATTCGCTAGTGCATTCGAAATCCTATTGTGTCGAAATGTTTTCCTATTTGTGTCAGGAAGGCGTCACCTGCACATTTGGGAGCAGCCACCGATATGGAATTGAATGGGCTGCAACGTTCAAGAGTCCGCCACCAAATGGAAACCACCTTAAGCCACGTACATCTTGTCCAGCAGTAGGTATGTCGCTGGGAGCTCCCGCGTAACGCGTTCTTGTTCTCGGAACTGAGTCGTGAAATACACTTTATATCGTTTGTGAGCCTTCACAGATCACTAGAAGGTCCATATAGCACATTAACACACGCAGATTTAACAAAAATCCCTTACATTTAGGTTTTTATTACGATCGCACATGGGAAGCTTGCGCTGGTGAGGTTACATACACGCACCATCGTAAGTGGCACGCAGTGTTGAAAAATGAAGGTCCGTGATTGGACGAAGTGCATGAGCGTTGCTTTACGCTCAGCTATTGGTTCGAGCCTCCACTCCGGAAAAGGAACACTCGAACGCTTCGATTTTCGGTGGATATTGGTGCCAATCAAAATACGATGTCATTAAGATGTTGTTATGTCATTGTTTAAGTATTTCGTGTACCTATTTATCTTGTTAATTTGAGTATTTATTATATATTTATATTGTATGTATAGTTTATATATTCGTATTATTTATTTAAATGTTTGTATGTATTAATTAAATATCAATCGCTTTTTATTCACCATATTGCACCTACCACCATTCTCTGCATCACCCAAAGGTTGACTGGTAGAAAATGCCTATGGCATTAAGTCCGCCTCTGTGTTTTTGTGTGTAAATAAATAAATAAATAAATAAATTATGATTACGAAACACTATTAATAGCAGTAGGATTAGAAAATTCTTAGAAAATTAACAATATTTTAAACTAACTGGCTAAAGACTGTGAGAGGAAATACAAAAACAATCTCATACCTCAAACTCTCTTTGAAAGACCATAGAATGAATGTACTGATCAGATCATTAATTAGAACAATGTAGTTTAATATCTGAAGTGGTTTTTTGAAAAAAAGCGCCACATAGATTTGAGTAGACAAGTACTTTATTCACTGGAATGAAAACGAAATATTCTGGAAGCCTCCTGAACAATAGGGAATATGCATGAAAAAAAAATTTATTATCTAAACAGTTTATCTAGAAAAATAACAAAAAAATAATACTAATAGTGACCGAATCTCGTATCTGGCTCTCTCGCGAAAACGCTGTTTTCTATGGCAGTTGTATATAGGCGTCATAGTATTTGACTCTTTCTAATTGTCAATTTTGAACCTTTATTACTTCATCGCTGATGAAGGTATTTAAAAAAATCTTTTACAATAAATTGCTAACTAGAGATTCTAGTATTTTATTTTGCAAATATAAATCTGACATGCATATTTCTTATTGTATTACAGCATTTCCGTATATCAATTCCGTCATACCCACAAATCTTGCAGATGTAACATTCTAGCGTCCAAAAGAGGACTTCAAACATTTCATTCGACAAGCCAAGTCAAGTGGGGTATTGCATCTCTTTGTGGACTTAGCCCGTCCCAAGCACCAAGCGAATCCCGAAAGTGTATTAGTTTTGATAGACTTTTTAGTGCGACCCATGCAAATATACGTCGTTGTGACGTACTAGTATCTTTTGTTTTCTTTTTCTTCGAGACTTACTTCGTTGTTAGGGAAATCGGAAATGGTTTCTAAGTAAGGTTTGAGGGGTTTAAAACTAATACACTTTCTTTACACTTTTTAGTGCCGCCCATGCAAATATACGTCGTTGTGACGTACGTCTTTTGCGTTATTTATTTATTTATTTATTGGCATATCTACAATTGTTACACTGTTTGTCCTACTAATAAAAGCAATATGATAAAAACATAGTGTACAATATGATCCGATACACATCTTTCTTCGAGGCTTACTTCGTTGTTAGGGAAATCGGAAGTGGTTTTTATATGGGTTTTTTGATTTAGCTTGTTTCAGAAGTTTAATATATTGAGTTTCTGTGGAGTTTATTGCGTACAAAAAAAAAATCGATATTATTTTTTTTTTCAAGTATGTATTTACTTAATTTATAATTACAAAAACAATCAATACATCGCTCTAACTTAGATTTGATGCATATTAGTTAGATTTCCGAAATCTAGTTAATATGCCTCAAATCTAAGTTGATGATGATGAGTAAATATTCTTATGATTATAATTATGTAAATACATACTTGTTATTGTCGCGGATCATATTGACCTGCAAATTGCAAAAAAAAATAAAAAAATTTGGATATCACCAAAATAATTTCTCTCTAACTTTTCCCAGAAACCATTGTACTGTAACAAAATCTTGCTCGGGACAGTCCTATCATTTTCTCCGAGGCTCTAATAAAGTAAACTCGATACGACAATAATTACATCTTTGTCTGGAGAGCTCGGAAGCGTTGACACGCCCATTAGGAGACTGCCAACTTGTTATAGAACAATGATCATAGAAACTACACAGAGGTGCGTTGTTACAGTGTTCGTTTTGGTACGTTCTAGGTGAAGAATCATTTTATCAGCGAAAGTGATTGCCGAAATGACGAACGTAGATAAAGTGACGTTTTCAAGAGAAGAAAGAAAAGAAAGAAAATCACTTTATTCTGCCGGAATAAAACGCACAGAAACACTTGAATATAAAAAAAAACTTATAAACTACAATTATAACAAAAACAAATAACAAAAAAACCGCATCACTATCAGCCCATATCAGGACCGTACATTAATTAAAACGTGTCTCTGGTCACACCACAGACAAAACAGAACACAGTTCAGCAGTTGTCTATGGCATGACAACATGGAAACAACAACAATAATAATCATTTCAGCAGCAGTACTTGTTATCATCTGCCTACCATTTCCCAAACTATATTGGGGCCGGCTACCAGTCATACCGGATTCAGCTAAATACCAGTATTTTACGTGGAGCGACTGCCTATCTGCATTACTGCACATTAGTAACTGGGTAACACGGTAAATCTTTATTTTATTTTATTTATTTGGCTCACCAACAATTTTATTGTATACTTGTATAGAAGGATATGAGATACATCAAATAAACTGATAGACCAGTGTACCAATTTCTTACAGGTAAGCACATCATGCGTTCTATTATTGTTCATTGATGCTGAACCATTTGCACAACACTTATAATTAAATAAGTTCTGAGTTACTCACCCAACAATAATATTATGACCTATAACTAGATTATTTAAAAATTAAATTAACATGCAAGCCTTAACACTAAAATGATTGCTCTTGGCAGACTGGTGTCAGATGTTCTGGCTTCTGACTATCCGTAAACGACTGTCAAACATCTACAAATGACAGCCGGGACCAACGGATTATCATGCTTTCTGAGGCACGGAGGAGTCTCGGTATGTTAAAATGTTCACCCATCTACAGACCGACCTCGGCTAGCGTTGCTTAACGTTAAAAATAGTGGGTCTATTTTACTGTTATTATTGGTGTCAGACGTAAAAGAATAGCATCATCACATCACTTCCCGTGGGTGTCGTAAGAGGCAACTAAGGGACTCACCAGAGAATAGGCAGCAGCATTCTCTGTTCATTGCAACAGCTACACTGCAATCGCCAACCCGCCTGCCAAGGGGAGGCCGATGTCCAGCAGTGGACCTCTTTCGGCTGATATGATGATGATGACTGTTATTATTTACCCACGAGCTTTCAAGAACATTCGTCAATCCCATTTGTTTTTGACTTTTTGAAAGTTACTATCGTTGATCGAATGTCACTAGTCTAAAACCTCTGATTCGGTGTTATCTCACGGAAAGAAGTTTTGCAATGGACAGACCGGGACGAAGAACGAGTGTTAACTCTTATAAAAACTTCTTGTATATCTTTTTCTTCTTGTAGGATGGGTTAATGAAGGATGATTTAATTTTATCGTGTCACGTGTGTATTAATAGAGACGTTCCAATGCGTATGGCTGGCAATGTAGTTTCTAAGTTCTTGTGATTGTCGTATTTAACATGCACTACGCACACAAATGTTATTTCTGTGCGTAGTGCATGTTAAATGCGTAGACGCATTAGAAATTACCTTACCGAAAATGCACGAATTCTTAAGAACACACAAACGCTACTTATGTTTCTGAATGGACAAGGTTTATATCGCCATACCTCTCTTGTTTCAACGGTCCATGTTTCTGAAGTTAGTCAATCGTATCCATTAATTCTGTGAAAGCATTCGGACTTCACTATCAAGTACGGATTCGTGAACACGTCACAGTGTGTTTAGAGTCCCTCATGTCTCGCTAGATAGATTCGTTTATAAGAGGTAGATATCTCAGAAGTAGGTGGGTAGTTTATACCTTTTGTGTTACAACAAAGCGATAACCTTCGGTATATAAAACACTTACCTACGTTATTAAATTCAATAACCAACTCAAACTCAAAGCATTATTTTAAGTTTTCAACTCAACACATTTAAAAGCACTTATTTGAAGTATCAAGTTTTGAAAATAGAAGCAATTCAAATGCATTTTCTAATCTGCTGTGCTTTCACAGTGTTTATTTGAAGAAAATAAAAAAAACCATTTTCACAAAATGTAAAAAAAAACTGTTAGAATAGTATTTTAGCCGACTTCAAATAAGGAGGAGGTTCTCAATTCGTCGGAACCTTTTTTTTTTTTAATTATTTTCCCCGATTACTCGAAGATGGCTGGACCGATTTGGATTTTTTTTTTGTTTGAAAGGGTGTACTTTCCAGGTGGTCCCATGATCATCATGTCAGGATCTGATGATGGAATCCTGGAGAAATAGAGAGAACTTTTCAAATTTTATAGGCACACTAAAAGCGATTTGGGTAGTTTTTGAAAGAGTACTTTCTCGGAGTGGTTCCATTTCAATTTGGTGAAGATCTGATGAAGAACTTTGGAGATAGGCAACGGAGCTCCTCAATAAATGATAGCAAATGGACTGGGATTGCTGAAATCTTATGTCTGTCTATTGTTTTCATCAGTTCATAACATAACATCACGCCGGTACGCTGTAAAGGGGTAAGCACAAGTGAACCACTAAAAAGACAGTGAGAAAAAAAACTTTTCAAAAACACCGACTGCCGAAATTAAACTTATTTTATACTTTGTAGTGTTTTATTTGGAAGTCGGTTGTATTTTTTTGTAAAAAGTTTTTTTATTATTTTTATTTTTTGTACTAGAGTACATTTCTACGTATCATTAATAGTTTTGCCAGCGGCTTCTCGGAAATTATCCCAGAGGCACATACTCCCCGAATTAAAACTACCTTTTTTTACCCTAAATCCAATCTAGGATATGTTCTATCCGTATGCCAAGTTTCGTCCAAATCCATTCAGCCTTTAAGATTTTAAGAAGTAACAAACAGACAGACAGAGTTACCTTCGCATTTAAATAATAGTATGTAGGTACGGTACTAACCATGCGTTGGGACAAAATACAAAATATTATTCGTGAGAAAATTATTCATAAGCTGTTGAATTTGTCAATTTAAACGAATAAATTTACCGATTAAAGAAAGACATTAGGATTTCTTGGTGTTACGTTAACATCTACCCTCAATTTTGGTCCTTTCATAGAGCCAATGGCTCAAGTAGCTGCCAAAAAGTTGGGGATCCTAGCAAAGGTGAGACGGTACTTCACGCCGGAACAGCTGCTTAAACTTTATCAAGTGCAAGTTCGATCGTGTATGGAGTACTGCTACTGCTATCTTTGAGACGGATATGCCAGATACCAGCTTGATTCCCTTGAGTCAATTGAGAAACGAGTCAAGAGGGTCATCGGCAATGACAGGCTTTTCGAGTCAAAGCTTCAAAGTCTGAGCATCGATGCCGAGTTGGTAACCTGTCGGTTTTCTATCGGTTGCATTTTGGGGAGTGTGCGACGGAATTGCATAGTCCATCATCGAACCACAAGACGTACGGTGATGAGCCACCGGAACATGGTTGACATCCCACTCAGACGCACAAAACGTTTTGGGAACACATTCACTGTGCATATCGATAAGGAGTGGAATTCCCTGCCGGAGTCTGTGTTTCCTGATAGCTACAATCTGGGAGCCTTTAAGTCAAGAATGAATAGGTTACTTCTAGGCAAGCGTGCTTCATCTTCGACCACATCATCGCTTACCATCAGGTGAGATAGTGGTCAAACGCGTGCCTATCAATTGTAAAAAAAAAAGAAATTAGAACAATACCAAAATGCGAAAGTTATTTCTCAAAATATAAAACAAAAATGTGAGTACCTAAATTTTGCGAGTTCGTCTACTGAAAGATGCCAAATTAGATAATATTTGTAATTTTAGTATGGATTGAAAATCCCCATGTATTTCTTTTTTCTTATTTGTAGTTTTCCATTATAATTAGACGAAACAAAAAACTAACTTCGAGAGGAAACTTAGGTCACAATGACTAGAAACTGTTTGTGGTAAGTGAGCAGTCAAAGTTTTGAAAACTAGTCCTACGCACTGCCGTACTTAGATACTTTATAACTGGAATGAGCCTGGCCCCAACCACAGTTTTCCAGTATTAGTTCAACTTCAAGAACTTCCTCCTGTTTGCTTTCTATTGCGCTCAATTTCCTATGAAAATATTCAAGCTTCCATGTTGAAACGTTGGAAATTTAATCTAACCAACAATGAACACCATTTCGTGTGGAAAGCAGTTAAAATTCATGATGTTTTGGCGTTCCCATAAGTTGTGGTTTCGACAGGATTACGGTCCTTAGCTTTTAAATATATTTGCACGCGTTTGGACTGGATTATTTCTTGTAGTTATTTTCTTTTGGTATTGTGCTTCCCGGGGCACAATGGACTTATGTTTGGAGACGTTTTTGTTGTTATTAAGCTTGTCATAATGTGGGTAACTGATGGAGTCTCCGATTAGGTCGCAATATTTTCTTGGTAATTGTGTTTTGCGCTGTCCGAAAAATAACGTTTTTTTTTTAAATTATAGAACCAATATAATTTTGTGGTCTCAAATTGTTTGATTGATTCTGTTTTATATTTCACTTAATACAATACAAATAACTGGTAAATCCCAACTATTCAAGACAGCAATTTAACCGATCTCATAACTAAAATCTCGCTTGACCTAGTTTGCTAATACTTCTTTTTTCTCACCAGCCAATTGCTTCTGAAGATCCTAAAACTTCGCTAAAATTTTCAAGACACGTGTCTCCAATTTGCTAGCTCAAATGACTTGGTGATTAAGGCATGTTCGTTCAAAGCACTGTTTTCTTAAGAAATTAGGTTTGGGAGGAAAAATTTTAAAACTTGGAATAGGCACTGAGAATGGAATGGTTTTCCATTTCAGTCTTGAAAGTTTAAAAACTTAGGTTTTTACCTTATGCCTCAGTTAGGTATCAAAATATTTAAACTCCACACAAATATTTTTTTGGAAATCACGGGTAAAAAAATTTAGGATGTTAAGAGGAAATACCTGAAATATAACACCCAGATGTTAAGTATTTAAGGGTTACCGCGGCCCTGGAACGCGAAGGGCATTTAGAGGAACACGAGTGGGTTTTAGTCAGTAGGAGTCTGATACTCCCTTCCACTCCGCTCAGAGCGGAAGAAGTCATTTGGTGCTAAGTAAATATATATTTCTTATCGAAAGTCACAAAAAATCTTCATTGGTTTCTGCGCTCGTAAATACGAGAGCAGAAACCAATGAAGATTTTTTAAGAAAAAATAGTAAAACACGACTGGAATTTTCCAAAGTCGTGTTTTACTCATTTTACAAGACTACAAACCACCTTACGTAAGCTATCCGATATTGGATATCATCATCTGCCTAGCCTTTTCCCAATTATATTGTAGTCGGCTTCCGGTCAAACCGGATTCAGCTGAACCAGTATTTTACGTGGAGCGGCTTCCTACCAGACATCCACAACCCATTAACTGGGTAACACGGTAGGTACTTCTTGGCAAGACTGGTGTCAGACTTTCTAGCTTCCGACAATCCGTAACGACTGCTAAAGATTTACAAATGACAGCCGGGACCAACAGCTTAACGTGCTTTCCGAGGCACTGAGGAGTCTCGGTATGTTAAGATGGTCACCCATCCACAGGGATGGTCATCGATATTGGATATGACGGAGGAATATTTCATGAAAAATTTCCATCTCTAATGAACTTATAGGTAAGTGAATTATTGAAACTTGGTGCTAATTTCTTCATAACTTTCAATCAGTTATTTTACAGCTTTATAGAGTTTCCTTGTGTTACTAACTTTATATTACTGAAGTTCATTACAGGAACATCATTTGTTCAAATTTGTGAAGTTTTAACTCTGAAGTTATACTAATTTTGTTGTTTGAAGCTTCAGTGGTATAAAGGTCACCAACATGGCTACGGATTTTGTGATTTATTTCATTGAAGGATCAAAGACTTTTCTTCTTTGTTGGTTGCCACTGTTAATTCAGGCTTTGTTGCAGTGCATTGGTAAATAGTGTGGCGAGCTTGAATAACATAACATGGATACGATGGTATATAGTCCTCCTGACCGATTTTGGGCATGACGACCAATCTCAACCGAGACTAACCATCGGCGCGGGACATATGCAAACACAGGTGCACTACCTCTTCCATCACTCTCATATTCCGATGGCAACCCGACACGACCGGAGAAAGATCTGGCGCAGGACCAACGGCTTAACGTGCTTTGCGAGGCACGGAGGTGTCACACCACCTACTTCCACACTCCGGACTGTCACTGGAAAATTCCTATTGAAAAAACCCAACAACAGTTATTGCTCGACTTGGGAATCGAACCCAGGACTCCAAGCTCCGACACGAGACCAAAGTGAAAATCGAGTGATATAGTAAGGTCCGGAACATACTAGTAGTAGAGTAGAGTAGGGACTCCAGTTTCCGCACTTAGACTCCTATTCGGTCCGTTGAGATAGGTGTCCTGGCTACGTTAGCCAGCCTAGCTCCGCCCAGAAGCGCAGAAGTTTCCTGGGAGCTGCACAGGCTTCGCAGAGCGACCTCACCGTTTCGAGGATTTGTTCACATTGGGTAGCCACGGCCTCGCATTCCAAGATGACATGGGCGGCTGTTTCTTCGGCATCAAAGCAGCCTCTGCAGAGTGGGCTGTCTATGGCGCCTATGTTAAAAAGATGTTTGTTCAGGGGGCAATGGCCCGTAATTATTGTTCCGGAACATACTGTTACTGTGAATGACTTAGAAGTGTATTACAGTATTTGTTTTGTTTCAAAAAGCTCTGTTTTGCTCGAGGAAAAGATAATGATAGCCTAGATAAAGTGATGACATAGAACTACCAAGAAGATAAAATAATATTCAAATTTAGCTCATGCATATACATATTTTCAAACTTTTATTAGGCCATCTGTAACCGGGATTACTTTGTACCTCATCAAAGTTCGACGTCCAAACTTCAATACTCTTGAAAATTAATACCCAGGGACCGCAAACGTTTATTTAATTTCTTTTGTGGGAGAATTTCTTGAATTAAGGCTTGCCATTGAACAGATAATTTTGTCTCTCGAGCATTCCCATATATTTTTTCCACTAGACTTTCGCTGAAATTGTAGTTATCATCATCTGCTTAGCCTTTTTCCAATTATATTGGGGTCGGCTTCCAGTCAAACCGGATCCAGCTGAACCAGTATTTTACGTGGAGCGGCTGCCTTCCAGACCTCCACAACCCATTAACAGGGTAACGCGGTACTCCTTGGTAAGACTGGTGTCAGATTTTCTGGCTTCTGACTATCCGTTACGACTGCCAAAGATCTACAAATTACAGCCGGGACCTATTAACTTCCGAGGCACGGAAGAGTCTCGGTATGCTAAGATGCTGAAATTATAGTCATATTAAATAATAATTCGCAACAAGGTTTAAATAGATTTTAATATATTATGAGATTTTCACTAAGGATAAGAAGAGCGGTAAAACAAGAGTAATATAAAACAATAAAATATATATGAGTACAGTATAACTGATTAATATCTCTAAAAAAATAAGTTAAAGACTAATCTAATTTTCGAGCTTTATTCATTTGATAAAACTAAACGATGTATGAAATTAAATATTTGGGGATCGACAGTTCCCTGTAAATATCGAAGCATTGATTAAACGGAGACCCGTTAGCCGGAATGCGAGAACCGGATAATAAAGACGGGGCATGCTTGACTTCAGGTCTCGGTGAAACGTGGGGAGTTGTCGACCCGTGAAATTAAGCCACCTGCTGTTATTCAATACTGTTTTAACATTACACCTGACTCACAGGATAGTCGTGGAGCAGATTATAAAGATTTTTAAGACAGGCAAGAATAGAAAGCTTCGGAAAATCCATTCGTATTTCGGGTAAAAGCCAAATTCTAATTGTGAATATTGACACAAGTGGCAAACCGTTGTCATTGCAGCTCAGGCGAAATCGAAAACTATTCCGTACGAGTGCAAAATTAAGTGTCGTTGCGAGCCTAAAAGCGATGGGGGTGGATCCAGTTTTCAGTGAGTTGAAAAAGATTGATTAGTTAAAAGCATTGAGTAATTATATTGCATTCGAGCTTGTAACTTAGCATTTTAATTTTAAAGACTCGTTAACGCCGTAACCCAAAACGGTTACAGCGTTGTTAACGCTGAATCTGAATTCTTTTGATTCTCTGTCCTCTGATTTCTTTTAGAATCCAGCCGGTCGATTCTGTAAATATATCGAAGAGAAGGCTTAGGTGAAGTGATCACGAGGTAAGCTGTTAATCCATGTAGATAATCAAGATGGAATGACAGCTCACCTCGTGATCACGTGACATCTTGATTATATAGCTTGACAGCTCACCTCGTGATCACTTCACCCAAGCCTTCACTTCGACATGTTTACAGAATCGACCAGCTATTCTACCTATGTGAAATTCTATGTTCTCCTTGATAGAAAGATAATCTCTTAGCCTTTTGTCTTTCGTGTGAAACAAGCTTTAAGACGCTAACCGTGAGTGACGGCTAACCACTCAAATTGAATTGATGGTACACGCGGCAGATGGGATTAGGTTTCAACACGTCTAGCGAAGTTTTTATTTTTTTTGTAAAAAGTTTCAAGTCTAGTTTCTTGTAACCTCTAGGGACGTTATCGAAGCATGACTATGAGAAATATGTGGATTGTTTGCTCCATTAACAACTTTTAATAAGAATTTTGCTTTAATTTAACGGATTTTTCTTCTCATTGCAATTGCTGCAAGTAATTTTTTTCTCTTTGTATGTTAGATATCTGTGAATAATACGTGCAATCCCTTTCTACTCATGGGCTATTCAATGGCTCTGGACAAATTCACTTTCGTTCAGTAATAAAAATTTAATTTCACAAGAAGGAATGCAATTTGTTGTTGCTATTAGAATGTCATACTGTCGTGGCTCACTTGTGTCAAAGTTGAGATAGCGTTCGCCCGTTTCCTACCTTTCCAACTCTACATATTTTCTTATTCCTTGGATGTAAAAAACAACAAATCGAAATTCAAAGTCAAGAAGTATTTGATACGTTCCGTCCTTGAGTGCACAGGCGTCGCCGATATACGCAGACAAACAACAGGGACACCGAATTCACTCACAGACACCCTGAACTCTCTAGAAGGACTGATCTGCTTCTGGATGGAGGTTGGCTGGTTGGAATGATAGCCACCATGGCCCACACAATGGTCCAACATCAGGACTAAGTGCGGAAACCATACCCCAATAGATAGATAGATAGAACGGTGTGCCGTGATTGTGTTTTTTTTTTGGTCAAAACCCTTAACAAGAAGCAGGCATTTCTACTAGTAAAGTTTATTTGGTTAAACCCAAGTAGTACCCAAACCAAGTTAATCTGTTTCTTGCATGTCAACGTTTAATTACTTCCGTAGCCTATATTAATAAGTATTAATCATGCAAGCCTCCCATTTGCGAAGCCTTCTCGTTTGTTGACCGAGTATTTACCTATCTATAATCTTCTAACATGAGAGACAATTGTGGAAAAGGCAAAAATAATTCAAGTAAACTGTATAGTTTAAATGCACTTAGATTTTTAAAAATAACCTGGAAAAATAATGGAAATAAAGAAAGAAAAAGATTAAAAAAGTATCTGAAAAAGAAAAAGAGTTTATTTCCGCTAAGCACAGCTTTTCAATTTCAAAAAATTCTGTATTGAAACTATAAAGAATTTTTTTCAGAATTTTTATAAATGAATTAATATCATACCATGCCTGTATTTTCCAAAAGATAATTCAGTGGTGTAGGTGCACTCATCATCAATCGGATATAAATCCAAACTCCGAGCTGCTTTTGAAAAAATCCTGATGAAAACACTTTGCTAGACCCACTCATCGAACCCGGGAGCTCAAGCTCGGCAGTAGCACTTGGGGCCGCTAGACCAACAAATGACAACAAACATTATTAATGGTAATATCAACATAATATAATACGACTATTAATGTAATACTGGTTTGATAACATTTTCATTTTACCCCACGATACCATAGCGAGAAGGTCGATTTTATGCGAGATTTCCATGTAATATTCATATTACCGAACCAATATGGGGCGGAATCAGCCCTTGTGCATACACATTTGAGTTACTTACGATAATATTTAAAATAAGTCCTCATTTGATTCGATCTTGCTGCGATTTTTATTTTACTCACTTGTTGAATTTTGGCAATCATCATTTTATGAAAATCCGTGGGTTAGCCAGAGTGTGGACTTTGGCTCTGGATGAGCCTCTTTTAATTTCGCTATGTGTATGGAGTCGCTTTAGGTACAAACCCCACATGCAACAACCAGCTAGATTCTTTAAAGCTCTTCTGGAACTATCTGTCACGTAAAAGCCATTATCGTTCGATGGCTTCATCAAAAGGGGAGAGATATATTTTGTTAAAAGAGATAACATACACACGTACATAATATAGATAAAATGTATCTGTAAATGTACATATCGCTAGCCGCTAGTTTACAGTCTCATACGATACCTACGAACTTTTTAATAACCAACAATTTTCCTCTATAAAACAGCATAGTGCTGAAAACTGCCGAAAAATGTAAAAGCCAGAAATAAAGTTGAGAATGTACGCATAAACCGAGTTCCGTTCGTACATATTCAGCTTTTAATCGACCCTCCGTTACTTGTTTACTATACTTGCTATCAAACAAGTCAGCGTCCGATGCGCTAGAACGGTACTAAAAGAGCTAGTGGTGTCACTGTACAGATAAAAACAGAAGCATTAATATTTTCTGAAGAGAGTATTTGCTAGACCGGTGCAGCTATATCTCGTAGATACTGAAGAAATATTGGATACTACATACACTCGGACTCGAACATGTTTGAGTGTATTTGCATGAATTCTGTGCAAATGCAAGTATCAACTGCAATTTAAAAAACATGGGTCGGCTAACGCTTTTCAAATTGCTTTTGTTTACTGAAAGTTTGCAGCGTGTAGGTTTGTCTAAAGGAGAGTTATATTATGTCTGTCTATAAACTTCTTTAAGCAGCGTTTAGGTCAAAAAGCATATTACTTTTGTGTTATAACTTATCATTATTCTCCAGATCTTATGCCAATTTCTTTGGTCTTTATCTAAGTGGTCACCCTCTTCCTAGACATACAGTCAGATATCGAATGACATACAGTCTATCATTGTTTGTAAAATGACTATTGATTGAATATGCTCACCGACACTGCATCTTGAAATTGCTTTACTGGGCAATGCTCGGTACTTTCCTTTCCGTGAAAGATTGAGTTGGTCTGCTGTAATTTTTTTACACAGTGTCGGAACCGAGAAGCATTGTTTTATCGAGGCTTTACGGTTACTTTTTACTACCACTGTCTATTATAGTCGGTGGGGTACATATATAAACATAAAATCTTTGTATTGTCCTAGTTATAACTTATCGTAGTCACAGTAAAACGCAATAACTGTATGTATAGTTTAGAAGCTTTGTATCACGTAAGTTAGTGGTCCAGTTTGTAGTTTGTGGGATACAGATTGTTCATGAAGATAGGTTTGTTATTTTTCATTAGACTCGGTTTCAAGGCTGCTGGCCCGGTCTGTTTTGTTATACTGGTACTCGTTATACTAGATAATATGTATGTTTGAAAATCTTTTTTTTTATTGATTTATTTAACCATTAATGTACACATTTATTACAAAAAGGCAAGAAGAAGGAACAAAAAAAAAGGTACAAAAGTGATTCTTAGGTCTTGTAGTGATGGTCATGTCTTCTTAGTTCTTTTGTAGTTCTAAAGTAGACAGCAGGAAATCATTTTAACAGTTTACCGAGAATATTATAAAAGAAAGAAGCATATGAAATGAAAGCACAGTGAAATAACTAACTAACAAAGAATAGGGTTTTTGCATGAAGGCGGTATAAAACAGAATGATAAGACTATAAAGAGTTTAGAACCCTCTGTGTTTGACAATAAGCGTGCATTCATAAAGGTTTGTTTATACAGATGGCGAGTTAAAAGAAATCTAGGCATTATGCTTTTGTTTATAAGGGCTATATTTCGGTATTTGTTCATTAAAAATTCATGCGCTGGTATAAAACACTACGGCTGGCTTAATGCCTAAAGATGAGTACTGACCGGTGTTACGGGGCGTGCTGTAAAGGTGGGTACTAATCAGTGATACGTGGCGTAATGGACAAAGCGAGCATTCGTGCAGTCAGTACGTGGAAACGAGCACGAACATGATGCGTATGTATTTGTTTTATACGGATTTTAGGACACAGCGTAACATAACATGCTCGCTGCGAATGTTACATTACGGCCCGTGACACTGGTCAGTACCCAGCTATAGCATTTTCTAACAATCCACCTTAGGATAGAGCAGAAACATGTAACAAGCCAGGTGCAACTACATGGGTAATTGGGTAGGTTATTTTAAAGACGACTGATCAAGATGTTTTGAAAATCAGACAGAGCTACACTTTGGATGACCCTATACAATTTATTTCAAGCTACACAAAAACAAAGATAGTCATAATAGTTTTGTCAGTCAGCAAATTGGGAGTCCGTAACAATATGATAACTTTAAATCTTCCGTCATTAGATGCTATTTGATGATTAAAGTACAAATGCATTCGTTGTCTTCAGAGCTCGGCATAAAGTTATCAAATATTTAATTTGCTAGTTTTTTTTTGTGACTGGCCTTTCGCAGGTCAATTTTGTCTGAACCTTGTCTCAAGTATTCTTCAACTCAACTGGACTTGCCTTCGGTACCTTAATAATTTTAAATATGATGTTTTTTTTTCAATTTGAATACGCTGACCGCATTCGGTACGACAGAGCCTTAGAATGTACATAACAGCCAATATCTTTAGAGAAAATAGAATTGAGATATCGGAAATAACGGCAGGATGAAAAGGCGAACTGACCCAACCCCTATGCTTTAGCCTTTTATCAAGGAGAAATACTGAATTCAGTGTATGGAGAAGAGGGCGAATGCCGTGTTTCTTGCGATTTATTTGCCTTTGCATGATTGTGTGGTGTTTTCTGCTTATTGGAGTCCCGTAGTAAATAAAACGTACGGACTTGGTGAAACTAAGAGCCAAGTTTGTCCGCCCATCCGTCCGTCCGTCTGTCCACACGTTTTGCTTAGAGAACTTAGGTGCTACAAAACGGCAAGATGCTATGCAATAAGAGTTTGACAGAAACTTGCGCCTTAAGACAGGTGCCATCCATGAGGATTATAACACGCCTAAGAAAAAGGCTGCCATTGAGAAATTTCAAAAGGACAACCTAATAACACTTTTCCCGGTCCGAAAACGTAGCCTAGGACGTCGTGTTCTGAACAAGTTTCGGCTAATTTATCCATTTAAAGTATGTAATTTTACCACCACATGAGGGATTTTCAAATCATCATCAAGTCATTAATAAGATGAAAGAGTATAAAATAAAACTTTGGTAAAGATCTTGCTATAACAGCGTCTGCAAAAAAACAATAAAAGACTAAAGAGCCTACAGAAGTAAAAAAAAAATCATCGACTAGGCCCTTTATTAAAAAGACACAGACGCTCTGAATACTAAACTATTATAATTTTTATTGAACAGCTGTCGCAGAACTTCGCCATGCCGGCCGAAATTAGATTTCAAACAAAGAAAATATAAACTGAATTGGAAGTCTTGAAATTATAATAATATTCAAACGGGCCTATGTCCTTGTTAATTTCTTTATTGTTTACATAATAAATAATCTTAAAAGGCTTTGGGAGAATACTGCTAATTTTTGGCCTAATAAACACGTTTTTTTTATGGATGGGAAATCATCAAATGACGGGTGTGTCAGACTCTTACTGACTAAAACCCATCCGTGTTCATGTGTGTACGGCCCTGGAACGCAAAGGCTTTCTTTGCGTTCCAGGGCCGTGGTGACTCTTCCGAACAAATTCCGAAACCCTGCCAGGCTCTGGCCCTACCGGGCCCCGTCTTCGGCCTCGACCCGGGGTTAGTTGTGATCAGACAGCGAGCCAGGCCTGGAATTAAACTGCAGTATTTACGTTAGTTTATGCGGATGGTCGAATGGATGTTTGCACCTCTATCACGCAAAAACTTCTAAACGGATTTTGATGAAACTTAAGAGTAATAAAGCATAAGTAAACCAGATTATCCTAACTCATATTATCTATGCGAAAGTGAGTTTGTTTGTTACGTTTTTACACCTAAATTGCTGAACCGATTTTGACGAATTTCAGTACGATTTGCGAAAATCAATACTGACGCCAGCGAACTCGAGGGCAAGCAAAGCTAGTAGTTTATATATTTTTTTTGGGAAGTAACAATTTCATGCAGGTGGCAGCCAGTAGAAATGGTGTCTAAAACAGCCGTTTTTCCCGGGGCCTTGCACCTTGTACAGATCACTGCACCTTGTACGGGTACCTTGCATTTAACCAGGATGAAACTAGCATATGGTACTGATCTGTACTTTTACTAAAATCACAAATAATTTAATCAAATAAATTTAATAAAATGTAGCACCAAAAAAATCATCTTCATCGCTGTCAGCTGGTTATGTAGGTACCCAGAATTCTGGCGGTATTACCACGTTGTATGGCGGTTCTAAGCCGCTGGCCAAAGTAAAAGCCAGCCCTTGGGTCACGTGAAGTGTCACCCAGCTGTTTAAAAAAATTGTAGATAATTATTTAGATTTGGCTCACTTATCTATGTTTGCGGGTATGTTATGTTTTTGTCAAGACACTCGTGCTTGGATTAAGTCATATGATATTGAATCTTACTGTTATTAGATAATATTTTTTGTATCCATTTTCACATGCACAACAGACTTGTTTCCCGTACGTCATGTCCTAGGCGACCACTGAAAATTAGCGCCGTGCTGTGGGTACCCCACGGCACAGCATTATGCTGAGTAGAAGCCCTTTTGCCACAACCACGACATGCATCTACTTTATTTACGCTCATATTTTTGTTGTGTTTATTCTTATTTATTTTTTTAATTGTTTTTACTAACATAATTTAAGAACTACTTACACTATCGTTTATGGTGTAGTTTAAGTAAAATTCACCTATGCATGTCTGTCGTTTTGTGACACTTAAATACTTTTTATTTCTTTTCTTTTCTTTGTATAAGATTATCTTTTTTTTATTATTCTCGCTTTAGCATTTCTCTAGATTGCATTTACTTAGATTTCTTGCTGTGACTTTAATTTTCATTAGTTGTCCAACTAGCTTTGACTAAAAGACAACGGTATTCGTATTAAAGGAAACAAGGAAGCTTTCTTTGAAACATCCAATACCCGGTTTACAATTTCATTAATTTATATTTCTGAGACGGAAAGTGGCTTTTCACGTTGAAAACACATTTACAGTTTGTGTATTAACAATTAGTGAAACATTTATCTTTGAAACCTACAAAACTATCTGATAAATCAATATTAGAAACAGATAAAATCGTTTGTTTGTAGGAGATAATTTATTCAATTTTTAATATTAAGTATTAATTATTGTATTATAACTAAAAAAAAAAACATAATAATTATATATTAAGTTAAAAAGTTTTAATTGAAAATGATAAGTTACTTATTTCAATGTTTGATCCTTTTACAAGTCAATTTAGTAAAACTGGCAGGCAAAACTTCTACTGATAAAAAGCTACACAATCGTTTAGTATCTACCATAAACTATGTTTTATGTCGGAAAACAAACATTTTCTGTCCGACAAGCCAAGGAAGTAAAACTGCTAAGACCTAAATCTTTTCTTTTGAAGTAACAACAAAACATAACGAGACGTACTCAGTGTTGACAGCAATAAAAACAAATGCACACCGTACAACATACAATTTACAACAGGGATATAAACCAAATGAAGACTGGCTGAGATTTTATCGTCGTGTGCCACAACCTAAAGCGAAACTTCTTACAAACTCGAAAACTGGATTGTCGAGTTCTATACAAAAACTTCACCTATTAAGTAAACCAGTGAACGTGTTTATGTACTGTCGAAATTGTTTTTGTTGCCTCTCCTATGTGTTCCTTGGGGTGCATTCTAAGATTTGCTTAGTTTATGAGGGGTGAAGGGACTGATTTGAAAAGTGGGGTATCTTTGAAAACCTCAAAAGTAACATAAAAAAAATGTACCGTATCTATTTGTAAATTATGTTTTAGCTATAACGTGTGTCATCATAACATACCCATTTTACATGCAAAAATATTCTCTTTCTCTTTGTTTTCTTTTCAGGGCGGTCCAGATCTAGTCCTTTTGGGAGCACGGAATAACAACTTAACTTATCGACTAAATTTGACTTCACGCATTTAACAAGCTTCAAGAAGATTTTTTTTCCCGATTTCTTGATTCAGAATTTTTTGTTTGAGAGGATTTTTTCAAACTGTAGGTACCTTGAGCCTGAAGGACTGTCAAAAATTCGAATTAAAGAAGAGTTTGACACAGAACTCCAAATTCGGAGTCAAATCATAACACCACTGATCCCAAAAATTCATTTAAAATACTTTATCATTACTTAGCAATCTACAAGCATATTTAGTCCGCATCTCTTCGTCATTGAGCAGGGTTTAATGGCTCGTTTTAGAAGCTGCTTTGTTTTTCCACTTTAAAGTTGTTTCCAAATTACAGCGCATGGCGACTAACTGCAATAACGTGTCAGATTTAAGAGCGCATTAGTGTACGAATAGCGATAGTTTAAGCGTTTTAATTGCCTCTTTGTTTACCTGTTATATGAATAGTAAATAGCTTGTAACCGCCATTTTCTTAGTAGTTTAATTTAGGGGGACAGGAGCTTTTTAGGTTTGTTTCTGTAACTGCGCTTTTATTTGAAAGGATAGTGGAATATTGAAGTGCAAAAAAAAAATGTAATAGAAAGAGCCCGTGGCTAAATAATAACAGCCACACGGGTCGACTTTCGAGATTAAGCTACGCTTGGCGAGGTCGGTTCGTAGATGGGTGACCATCTTTGACATACAAAGTTCCCTCCGTGTCTCGGAAAGCACGTGCCTTGCCAAGGAGTATCGTATTATCTAGTACTGGGTTGTGGCTGTCAGATAGGCAGTCGCTTCATGTAAAATACTGGTATTCAGCTGTATTTGGATAGACTGGAAGACGATTCCAACATAGTTTGGAAAAGGCAAGGCAGATTGACTTCATCGTGCGAGGAAACCCTTATTTACAACTTAAGGATTGTAAAAGAAAAAAAAAACACAACCGACTTCCAAATAAAAAAAAACACTACAAAGTATAAAATAACTTTAATTTCGGAAGTCACACCACTGGAAAGTCATGGGAAAGCTAAACACGCAATCTCGTATACTCGGATATTATATTTTCTATTTCCTCCTGTAATTTCAAATATGATCAAATTTCTATGGGACCAATCGGAACGTATACATGAGAAAATATTTTTTCAAATTGGTTCATACATGATGGAGTTATAAGGTAGCAAACACAAAAAAAATACAACCGAATTGAGAACCTCCTCCTTTTTTGAAGTCGGTTAAAAACATGAATAGTAAGGAACGTCTACGCTGAATTTTGATGAAAAAAAGTACTGAGAAGCGTAGAAGATTTTTCATTTTCCATTTACAACATTTATGCTTGAATCATTTCTCCATCACATCAGGGGTTAAAATACCTGGAAACAGCAGCATTAATTAATCCAAATGAACATGAGTACTAAGAAAAGATCATCAGTTTTTATTTTAATGAAAAATTATGTATTTCACTTATTTTTTTTTTATCTGGCATTTATTTCGTCGAGATTCGTGGAATATTCATATTGCCCCGAAGGTTACCGACATAGCCAGTAGGATCGCCAAACTGAAGTGGCAGAGGCACATTGCTCGCAGAACGGATGAGCAATGGGGCCGAAAAGTTCTGGAGTGACGACCGCATACCGGAAGACGCAGCGTTGGAAGTCCTCCCGCAAGGTGGACCGATGACCCGGGGAGGGTCTTGGGTAGCCGATTGATATGAGACGCACAGGACCGGTTCTTGTGGCGATACTTGGGAGAGGCCTATGTCCAGTAGTGGACGTTTTTCAGCTGATATGAAGATGATGATGATGATGATGCCCTGAGACACTAGACGAGTTATATTCTTTCAGAGGTAGTGTGGCAGATGCGATTGTCAAAACGTCATAAATGAATAGGATTGACAAAAGCTGTCGAAATGTCGTGCTCGTGGTCAATCCTTTATATTTTGGCATTTCAACAATTGCTTGCTAGCGCAATAGAATGGCACTTTGTCTAGCGCCTCTCTTTCAGTTACAGTAATTCCGAAAATTATATTAGACTAGCTGCCGAACGCGGCTACGCCCAAAGGCTAAGGGAACATACTATGTCCTTTCCCGGGACTAAACCAATCTCTGTACCAAATTTCATCAAAATCGGTCTAGCCGTTTGCGCGTGAAGAAGTAACAAACATTCACACAAGTTTCGCCTTTATAATATTAGTGTGATATACTGTGATAACTGGTTTTGCAACAAAATAAACATAAGATGATATATCTATAAGTACTGTAATATAATATAACTGAAGAGTTGGTATGTTTGTTTTTTATCTCTGGAACTTCCAGTTGGATTCGGAAAATTATTTTTGTATATGACAGATATATGTATGATAGAAAACCGGCCAAGTGTGTGTCGAACCACACACAGTGTAGGGTTCCATAGTTTCCCGTCTCCTAAACCATGCCAAAATTCAAATTTCGCAAACTACTTAACTATTATTGGGGACCCTTGACCTTGACAAAAATTTTAAATCTTAATGTTTTGCAAACGGATTCTTGGATGGAAAAATGGTTTGAGCAAACCCTCAATATTTTTGAACGACCTATCCAACGACATGCCACACCATGGGGTAGACGATAAAAATAAAACATCGCCACTTTACATGTATGTGGGGGGGCCACACAAAAAAAAATATATTTCAAGATTTTATTGTACCACTTTTTCGGCGTGATGAATTTGCATATCCATACTAAATTTCAACTTTCTAGCGCTTAGCGTCTCTGAGCTAAACCACGGACGGACAGACATACATACAGAAAGACAGACGGACATGGCTAAACTATAAGGGTTCTTTGTTGGCTACGGAACTCTAAAAACGGGATGCACGTACGAAGTAGCGAGCTAAAGCTAGTCATAAATAAATAGCAAATTAAACCTAAAAATATCAATTCCAGCAATAAACTTTTACGTCCTTAGAACTGCTTCTTAGATAGATAGGAGCAATATAATTATGAAAGCTTTATAAAGAAACTAATAAGTCTTGTATGAAAGTACTGGGGATCTCCAAAGAGAAAATAACGTCGAAGTCAAAGGCATAAAAGTGACTTTTATGTGTTCCCCAACATAATTAGTTCTTTAACCTTTATTGGCAAGGAATCAAGCCAAGGAGACGGGATCTTGTCTCTGAAAATAATTGCTTTTTTTTTTAATCTTTGCTTTTTAGTGCATAGAAAATTCTACACTCAACTAAATATTGAGTTATCTTTTGTACATTATTTTCATGTTTATTGCTAGCTTCTGCTTGGGCTTCGCCCGCGTGAAATGTATTTCATGGGTTTTAATTTTTTTTGCACGGAACCCCATTTTTTTTTCTAAAATCCGTAGCAAGCAAACATTTTTGTTTTTTTTTTCAAAAATTTAAGTACTGTTTTTTTTTGTTTTAACGGAGTTTTAGGGCACGCCTACCTGGCAAAAAATAAATAAATAAAAAGTTACTCTTTTATCTCTCAAAATACACTGCTATGTGGTGAATCCTGGGTGATACTACAGAACGTATTTACTTTCATATGCATTTAGTAAAAAGCTGTTATTTTGATAAATAAACAAATACTTCAAGTTTGTTAATATCTATAGATAGGTATGTGATTTTAACTCTATTTACACATTGTATCTTAAAATACATTACACATACTTTAAATATAAAATTCAAGCACTCGAAAACATTTAAGTACCCCTAAAAATATAAATGTTTTTAATCTTATAAATGGCTAAATATATGAGTGAGTATATTTAGTTTAGTTTCAAGAGGCGATCAAAATATTGAAATGTCTATAATATATTAAGTTTAATCGTAAATTATAGAATGAGAGTGAAATAGAGAAGTTAATGTTTATTTCGATACATTTCTGAGAACCTTTCACCACATTTACCATGCCAATAATTAAGTAAGAGACAGAAATAAAAAGTTTCTAAATCAACACACTCTAAATCAACTCCTTTGGTATCATTAAAATTCATTGAAAACTTTGCCTTTTATATTCAAAAGTGAATGCGACACCTCACTTTCATTTGAATTAGGGGTCTTGAGCTGATCAACAAAAGTTATCCTTCTTCATGAAGTATTTTTAATTTAGGATTCCTATTTGGTTGAAATGGGATTCGTTCCTAAAAAAAGATTTTTTCTGTCGTTTTTAGGGTTGCGTACCTCAAAAGGAAAAAAACGGAACCCTTATAGGATCACTTTGTTGTCCGTCTGTCTGTCTGTCTGTCAAGACTCGTTATCTCGGGAAAGCGTCGAGGTATCGACTTGAAATTAAAACCATATACTCAAGTCTACAGTCCCTTGGAGCTGTGAAAGCTTCTAAGTTAACGTGAAAAAAAGATACGGCCGTTTATGCTCCGATTAATGTGCATTTTTATAACAATATTTTTTTTTTTAATACAATTATTGAAGTAGCGAAAATGCAGGGCAGATTGATTGATTGGAGATATAGAATAATCCTAACATGTAAAATTCTTATGTTACTGACTGAGTGACTGACAAATAACGCACAGCCGAAACTACTAGTCGTTGAAAGCTGAATGGCATGTAGGTTCCTTGGGACTGTAGGGGAGCACTTAGAGGATTTCCCGAAATTATAATAATAATATAATAATAATAACATATCCTGGGACAACTCACACACGGTCATCCGATCCCAAACTAGGCAGAGCCTGTACTATGGCAACCAGACAACTGATAAACATACTTATATATTTCTAAATACATACATATTATACACAAATTACACCCAGACACAGAACAAATGATCATGCTCATCACACAAAGATTTGTCCTGGGTGGGAATCGAACCCACGACCTCCGGTTAAGCAGTCAGGGTCACTAACCACTCGACCAAAACGGGATATTGCGTACAAAGTCGCATGAAGAAGCTAGTAATAAAATAATATATAACCTAAAAGAGAACTGAAATGCTAAATCGTTCCACGACATTTATTCTCAAATTGGTTTACGCAGGAGTCAAATTTCATATTTGAAAATAGAACAACTAGACTTCTGACAATGATTTCCGATCGTCCTTCACAAATCTATAATAAAACCACAATAACTGAATACGAATACGAAAATAGCTTCTAAAAAGCCACATTATTGACTTGCCAGGAAGATAAACTAATAAATGGAAATCCTTTAGTACCGAATATTTACTTTTCTATTTATATTGGCTATGGTACTGTTTTTATCACATTTTAGAAACATTTTTCGTCAAATCTATAGTTGTCTGAATACTGTCTGTCTTGGAAGACAGCCAATGTCTCACGCCATGAAATAGAAAGTGAGAATACAGAATTCACATGGGATTTTATATCGAGGAAAAATAATGTTGTGCTGAAAGAAATCCAAAAAGTTGTAAGATAACATGGGAACCAGTCCGCGGTTTGGGTGTGAAAACTCAAGTGTATTGTAACTTATGGATAAGGTTGAGGAGATTGCACACTTTCACTTACTGAAAAACAGTAAGTTTTCCGAAATTAGCAATTTTTTTTGCGGAATTTGTTTTTAGAGTCACCGCGGCCCTGGAACGCAGAGAGCTTTAGAAGGAACATGGATGGATTTTAGTCAGTAATAGTCTGACACGCCCTTCCGCTCCAAACAGATCGGAAGAAGTCATTACGAATCACGGCAGTATTTGCTGAAGGGAACAAGAGTACTAGAAACAGAAAACTCACACACACTCAAATCACACTCACTTACCATCAGGTGAGATAGTGGTCAAACTCGTGCCTATCAATAGTAAACAAATAAAAAATAAACTTCTAGTTTCCTGGAATTGAGTTGAACTGGAATTGTTTCGTGTAGCCGTGAGGGACACAATGCATTGATTTAAAATGTAGTTTTTTTTATTTGTTAATAAATTGCGTATTTCTGTGTGCCAAATAAACATGTTTTCTTTCTTTCTTTACCTATAGTACACCCACTATTCACCAGTTATGTTTAAGGCCCATGTAATAGGGACCAAGGCTAATCAATTAGATATATAACCCCAAATAATAAATATTTTTTCACTTTTTAGTGGTTCACATGTGCTTACCCCTTCACAGCGTACCGGCGTGATGTTATGTTATGAACTGGTGTAAACAAAAATGAGATTTCAGCAATTCCAGTCCATTTGCTATCATTTGATTACGGAGAACATACATTAAAAAAAAGGTTCCGACGAATTGAGAACCTCTTCCTTTTTTTGAAGTCTTTTAAAAACACGGAAGATCATTTACCGCGACAGGAAAATAAAAGCATAAGTAAATACTTAAAAGAGGCTTAAAATTACTTCAATAAGTTCGTGATCAGCAATCAGTAAAAGAAAGCTTTTTAAGTCTTATTATGTTAACACAACAAAATTCTAAATTAAACTAGAAGTTTCAAGTTTTCCTTGCAATTATTATTTTCTTCACATTTCTGACCTGACATCTCAGGAACCCCACGGCATTCTATTCATGAAGGAATAATTTTCCAGAAATGAATTATGTACCTCTTGTACGAAAAATATTAAAAGGTTATTCTTATTTCAAAATAAGAATAACCTTTTAATATTTTTCGTAACTTTTTGTAGTTAAACGTGACACGTGAAGGTTTTGTATTGTGTGAAAAGTTCTTTACAATAGTATTTCTTGCTCCAAATTGCTCTCTGGAGGGCTTGGTCCGTTTTGAACGGGCTACAACTCGGGCAATTTATTCTCGTAGACAGTGATGTCTCAACTTTAGACCGGCTTGTGGATAGATTAGTTAATTCGTTGAATCTGTAACAAAATAGTTGAAAATGGACGCTGTGTTTAGTCGTCGTTGATTAACATCGTGTTTTATTTATGAAAGTAAATGAGGGTAAATTGTGGAGTGGCGAATATACGATATTTAAGTTCTGGGAAAACCTTTACGAAAAGTAAGTTAAGCATAATTTTGTTTAAATTGTATAAATTAATCTTTTGAAGCTCAAAGTTACTGTCCCACTACTAGGTAAATAAATGCGATGAGGAACAAATTTACCTTTGAACATGTCTATCAGGTATGAAGTAAACCCAAAAATATCAACTATCTGGTACCATTACAGTTTTTTTACCCGACTACGGCATAGCCAAGAGGAAGGGTTATGATTAAATCCAGCAAAATTTAACGTTTTTTAGGGTTTCGAACTCAAAGGTGAAACCAACGGAACCCTATTACTAAGCCTCCGCTGTCCGTCCATCCGTCCGTCAGTCTGTCAGCGGGCTGTATCTCGAGAACAGACACCGATACCGATATGGTAGACAGTTGAAAATTTTCTATTGCCGCTATAGCACCAAATAGTAAAAATTAAATTAAATTATAAGGGCTCCCATGCAGGAAACGAGTTTTTTTCCGGTTTATAGTACGGAACCCTCCGTGTGAGAGTCTGTCTCGCCCTTTGCCGGCTTTTTATTTATTTTTTCAACTGGATGTGACCTTACCTATACATAAAAACAAGTTTATCTCTTACCACGAATTAGGATTCAATTAGCTGAAAAAATCCTACTACTAGATACTATTTGCTCAAAGATGTCGTGTTACCTAGGTACTGGGTTTTGCAGGTTAGATAAGCATTCGCTCCGTATAAAATACTGGTATTTAGCCACATCAGGATCGACTGAAACCGATCCCAACGAAGATTGAAAAACGCTAGGCAGATTGAGTATAGGTAACTGACTACTCCCAGTTAACAATGCCTCATGTCAACTATGTACCGTCAATGTACAAGACATAAAAAAAGAAATAAAATACGTAGCTATTTCAAGTTAATCGACATCATAAACATTATTGCAATGCCGTTCCCTATCTACCTACATACCTCCAGCATATATCTAACACTAAGTAGCTTTTGCCTGCGACTTCGTACGCGTATAACCCGTTTTTTCCCGTTCCCGTAAAAAAAACCGTTTCTTTATAGCCTATAGCATTCCTCATGAATGTGGCTATCATATACAAAAAGAAATACCTGAATCCGACTGGTAGTTCCAGAGATTAGAGCGTTCAAACAAACAAACAAACAAACTATTCAGCTTTATTATTTCACAAGTACTAGCGGACGTCACGCAGTTTCACCCGCGTAGTTCCCGTTCCCGTGGGAATACGGGGATAAAATATAGACTATGTTACTCGCTGATAATGTAGCTTTAATATCAATAATCAATAATCGGCATCGTAGTTTTTGAGTTTATTCATTACAAACACACAAAAATAAATTTTTTTCCTCTTTATAATATTATATATGTAGTGTAAATAGATTTACCCATTGAATACACCTCAACGCTTCTCCCCAATACTCAGAATAATTTACCCATGCAAAAGGAAGTCAGTGAACGAAACAGGAATATTATAAAGCCATAAAAGACAATCTGACATTAAAAGCGGTAATGGCGAGTTAGAATACGGATGTTTGAAATGAGTTATAAAAATAAGTGAGTCATTTAAAAGCATTGCATGCCGCATAATAAATTATGTTTTGTGTCGAAAATGATGTTTTTTCAAAGTCAATTCATTTATTTCAACTAGACCATTAAAAGGCACTTTTGAACGTCAAATTTACAGTTTAAAATTAAAATATAAGTGACTCTAGTTGTCCATTCGCAAATTTTCCTTCAGGTACTCTCACACTCTCACTCTTCTTGTATAAGAATTTTGGAAATCCGTCTAGGTATATTGCATCACACCATTATATAACGTGTTATGCACGAACATACATAAAAAATATATAAACATCCGAATTGATAATCTCCTTATCCTCCTCCTTTTTAAAGTCGGTTAAATATACCTATGTGAAACCGTTATACACAGGCACTTGGTGAATATGCGGGCAAACATAATTGATTTGTTTTATTGTCAGCCCGTAGTTTCCCATTGCAGGGAAAAGGCCTCCATCCCTTCTTTCTATTAAAATCTATAAATGGTAATATGATAAAATAACGGACGTCACGTGGTTTCACCCGTGTAGTTCCCGTTCCCGTGAGAGTACGGGAATAAAATATAGCCTATGTTACTCGCTGATAATGTAGCTATCCATTGATGAAAGATTTTTTCAAATCGGTCCAGCACTTTTTAAGTTTATTCATTACATACAAAAAATACAAATCTTTCCACTGCATAATATTAGTATAGATATAGATAAGTAGAATTTGAAATAACCAAAGGAATTTAGGATGTTAAATTGAGTTGGGTGTGAAAAGTTCTTTAGACTAGAAAATTCGCACCAACGCCTTAAATTTTTATTTAACTAAATTCGTTGAAGACCTGAATAAACAGCTGCGTTTTGCTTCGGGAATAACAAACATCACAGTAGGTACTACAATTGGGAAATAAAAGAAATTGAATGGACTAATATACTAGTCCATTCAATTTCTTTTATTTCCCAATTACACTTTCCATTTCTAAATCGCTTTTTCAATACAGCATTATGATGCCCTCAATCCGTCCCTTTTATTGTAAGACAGCGTTCTCCATAAATGGAATAGGGAGCCGACTAAAGTGGTCTAAATGGCCAAAATTTGTCAAGAAGTTAAGATGTAAGTTATGGAATCCATTGTTATAAGACCGGAGGGGCGTAAAGCGCACTTATCAAATCCTAACGAAGATTTATATTGTAACGTCTCGTATTTTATCCCTATGATACTCGTATTTTTTATGGAGACAAAAATGTTGAAAATATTTTTTTATTCCCCGGAAATGTGTGGTTGGATGAGTAATATGTTTGTTTTGCTTGCAGTTTTGGGAAAGATTTCCATATGATTGTTGGGGGAGTTAAGTATGTGTTTTGCTGAGTTTGTGAGTTAAGACACGTGTTTTGTCCTGTTATATTTGTTAGGGTGAGACATAAATCATTTTGTAATTAAATAAATCTTCTTGGTAACGTTTGCTTACACAATGCTAAAGTAATTCTAAAGTATTTTTTAAGCTTATTGCATAAGTATTTACAATACAATATGGCATGTGAAACCCTCACTCGTGTATGTGTTAGTTTATTTGTCACAGCCGATTTGCTTCGCATCTACTGAACCGATTCAGTTGAAATAGATATAAACTTATTTGACCGTCATGTACAATAGTGTTTTAATATTTTTGTGTTTTTTATAGATATGTATGATTGTCTGTAAGGTATATATGTTATGGGTAAATAAATGATATTATTATTATTATTTATCTCTAAAACTACAAAATTTCGAAATAAAAACTAAAAATAGTTCTTTACTTACAGATCGCAGGAAGCACTAAAATAACACTTTTCCGGTTTTAAAACATGTGACTTGTAAAAAAAATAGAATTCAATCGGAACTCTTCGCGCGCGATTCCGACTCGCAAGTGACACCTATTTTATGGCATCACATGACATGCAGTGTTTTAAAACACCACGTAAGTTGACTGACCCTGGCCATGGTATTTTCTATATGGGTGTGCCAGGACAGTCTTTGATCAACTGTTATACCAAAATATTTAGTGAAATTAACTAGCTGTATGCTTCGACAATTACAAGGATAGTGAGAGGTTGCACACTCATGAATCACGATTCCAAAATCAGCACCAGGCTGTGTCCTCTGATTTGGTGTAAAGCAGATGAAGTTAGTTTTGGATACGTTGAGGGTTAAAAGATTAGCATTTAACCAACTTGCTATTACCACTAGTCCACGTTCAGCAGCAGCACGCACGGTAGCTCAAAAGTCACCAGTGAAAATTACTGCCGCATCATCTGCGTATGAAAAAACTCATCCGCCACTATTCCCAATATTACACAACTCATTTATATAAACCAGGAACAGCGTCGGGGCGAGTACACTTCCCTGACGTACTCCAAAACATACAGTTTTTTCCTCACTAGTGAGGTTTCCAACCCTAACCTGCTGTTTTTGGTTAGATAGGTAACTAACAAAAAAAGAAAGAGCCGTACCTCTTAAGTCGATTGTTTCAAGTCTTTGCAGAAGGATGGGAACAGAAACGGTGTCAAATGCCTCTTTTAGGTCTAAGAAAATTGTAAGACATTTCAGTCCTTTATCTACATAATCGACTATATCGCCAGTTAATGCCTTCGCAGCGTCTTGTGTAGATAGACCCCTTCTGAACCCATATTGCGGGGAAAATAAAATATTATATTTATTAAGGTAGCTAATTAGTCTGTTATTTAATATAAAATAGCATCACAATTAAGAGTCAAGGACACCATCGGACCTTTATCATTCATAAATTGAAACACAAAAATCCTTTTCCATTCCCAGCAAAGCATGACAAGATTAGGTACAAAAACACTTAAACTTAACCAAAGGAAATTAGTGGTGTCTTATAAATTTTCTACTCGACATAATTAAGTTTGTGCTTTCTGTAGTGTCGGCATGAACTTTTAATGGGAAGCCTTCCGTTCGTAACTTGTGACATTATTCTTAGCTGGCTAAGTCATCGGGATAATAGGGAATGCTTGTGTTGTGTTATACGATAAGTTTATGTACAGTACAGACACCACCACATCAGGCTACCCGAAACTGTTAATTTTTCCCAATCAACTTTGAGTCTAATTGTCTAATGATAAAGTTGAAAATCTATTAAAGAAATTTGATAGATTGTTGTAGCTTGATGTGCTGGCTGGCGTCTGCTCAATTATTTTCTTACTGTCCCTCGGCAAACTTCGTGTTTCGTCAGTCGTCGGATTTCTATCAGAAATAGAAAATAGTTGTACTGTACGGTACACAATTTTTTGGGATAGAAAACCGTTTTTTTTGTAATAAAATATCATCATATCATATCATAAAAACTTAATTAAGTAACCTCACAAACTTATCCAGACACACGGCTGAGTAATAATTAATTGAATATTAAAGTTCGCTTGATCATCGATACTGTGAAACTTCGACAGTTTACTCACAAAAACACAATTTAAACAGCTAATAAATTACAATTTAATGTTAATTTTGGTGGAAAAAGCAAAGATAGACGCTGGGGGAGAAATTTAATTATTAAGTCAGTCCAAAGATGTATTATGTTTACTCATATTTCCAATTGTAATCAATGATTTCCCCGATATTAAAATAACATATTCAAAACTTATCGCATTTATTTTAAAACCACGATTAATTTCATGCATGTAGAGTGGTTGTAGACAACAAGTTCGTAGCAAATTGTAGCGTGCTACGGCGTAGCTCGACGTAGCCCGGCGTAGCAATACGTGCATGCCGCGCAAACTACTTCTAATTTGTTAACCACGCAAGCAAGTTTTATCTTTTGTCATGTCACGTATTTACTGATCTGCCTAGCTTTTTCCCAACTATATTGGGTCGGCTTCCAGTCCAACCGGATACAACAGAGTTCCTCCATTTTACACAAGAGGAGGAAGAGAGGCTGTCTACCTGATTACCACAGACGTTGTGTCCAGTAACTGGGTAACATGGGTGTCAGATTTTCTAGCCTCTTCTGACTACCCATAAAAATTGTCAAAGATCTACAAATGACAGGCAGAAGCCATGGTTTTACGAACACGGCAAAATCTTAGAGTGGAATGGGTGGTCAACCATACACGGACCGATCTCAGAAAGCGTTACTCAACGTCGAACCGAAATGTGTCCTTCTACTAATATTAGAATTAATGTAAGTCTTTCTTTTAGTTTAAATGTTAGTGTATCTATCACGCCTCAACGGCTGAACTGATTAGGATGCACACAGATTCTCCTTGACTTAGATTAGGATAATTCGATTCGTTTATCCTATGTCATGTTCATTGCCAAGGGGTCATTTTCACTTTGTATACGTCTAAAGCCTCTGGCTATACTGGTCAAAGAAAAATTATATACACACGATCCAAAAAAAGAAAATAGATATTGTATAAATTAAGAGAGCACAAAATATTGTGGCGCCAAAGATCTTGCTTCGCGAACTTAAATAGGTAATTCGTCTCCGCGTTGAAGCGCAGCATGGCTTTTTAAAAATTCAAGAAATTCAGCGGTTGGTGCAGACCGGCTTAATACTTTCTACTCACGGGTTTCAAGTTTGGTAAACAGATTCATTTTTATCACGTTTTATTTTGGGTCAAAGTTGTCTTTTTTCGAATGATTTGGGAGGGACTCACCAAGGAATGGGCAGCATTCTCGGTACATCACAACAGTTACACTGCGATCGCCAAACCACCTGCCAAGCCTGGCGATTATCGCAACAACCCTCCCCCCCTCCCCTTTGGGGAAGGCCGATGTCCAGCTGTGGACGTCTTTCGGCCGGTATGATGATGATGAATGCAGCACTGTATCTGTAAGTTATTTAATTCTTACATTTTCCTGGCTAATAACATTTTTAACACATACTCTAAGTGTAGAGTATGTGTTAAAAAGGTGTTTAGACAAAAAATAAAGAATTTTAATACCAATATTTACATAAAGAATACAATCGAACATCTTATAGGGTGGTCTCAAAATATTAATACAAAAATATTTACTTCGAGAACACAATCAAACAATTAAGGGTGGTCTAAAAATATAAGTTGTCGAAAACTTGAATAAATGTCAGGCACCTTTATAAATATTTGAAATAAAATATTATTTCAAATCATAAACCCTTCTATATAATCTTTATCAACAAAAAATCTTTTAAAATATATCCTTACAAAATTTTCCAACATTCTTAGTAGCCCTAACAAAGTTCCCATAACTAGCAAACTGTAAATACCGGCGGAAATTACACTCGGAATTTCACGTTGTTAAGGAAATCTTTAATGTCAACCTAAAATGTAGGTAACTAAGGCTTGGTTTAGTGAAACACTAAGCTGCCATCTTCTTGCAGCTTGCGTCTTCTTGGCATACTTGACTACAACAATGCATTATCTATACTAAACTAATATACTAATTTTATTAATAATATAATAAAATAAAGCTGAAGAGTTTGTATGTTTGTTTGAACGCGCTAATCTCTGGAACTACTGGTTTTTTGTAGTAAAAGTGATTAATAAATGTTAGAGTCGACAGATTTGGTTGCCAATCGTCTGTCTCTTATGTATTTCTATTTCAAAATTAGTTTGTTTCGTAACAAGTTTATTTTTATGTTTATGAAAATATTTTATTACAAACTGGGAGTTGGAGCACGCCTAGAGGTAACCTGTTTACGGTTGCTTTACGTGTTTTATCATCTTAATACAAATTAAAAACACATATATTGTTATCTTTTCTGCCCCACCATCGGTTTAAAAAAAAAGGATTTTTACAAGAAAAACAATTTACCACGCGCAAGTATTTCGACATTTTAATAAAAGCTTAATGTTACACCTTAATACAACACTCATGATTTATGCTATTAAAAAAGTTACAGAGCATTGTTCCGCTGTGCCTCGTTGTTGCCTCATAAAAATAAGTACAGGCTTAATTAAAATAAGCTTTTATTTTTATAAGTAAGTTAACATTTTCAATTGTTTCGTTTTGAAATAGTACATTCAGAAAAAGCTTCGTATGTTTTTGAACATACTGGAATGATTTTTGTTCAGTAATGTAAGAAATTACATTTAAAATTTCGACTTTGTCTCTGTCATCTATGACCTAGACTAGAGTCAAGAGCAACCCCATATTAAATAAAACATTAGGCACAACAATAGAAGGGGTTTTTCTATTTATAAAAGACGTTTGTTTGACTGGCTTGATATTTTATAAATAATATTATGATTATTTTTAACTTTTCCAGAACAGTACTGTCAACTTTACTCTTACTGCACTTTTCCCAAAATATTGGAGGTTGACGCAACGCATCTTCTCCTTCCATACTTCTCAAATAATCGACATATTAAAAATCACTCCATGTTATTTTCCAAAGAGTTCATCTTTCGCTTCTTTGGTCTTCTTCTCTTATTAAGGTAGCCATCCACAGTCATACTTAAAAAATCCACGTGACCATGACCTTGGCCGTGACGGGACCTTTTTGGTTTCGCATGTATTAAATTGTCCATGTATTGCTTCTTTTAATTATTGTTCATGAGTGTTAGTTTTAATTTATTTTACTTTGCTGTATGTTTTGTGCGAGTCCCAAAAAAAAAATTTTTTTTTCTTTATCTAATATGAAGCGACCGTTGTAGATCAAGCATCCAAAAATACTGACACTGTACCAAAGATCGATAAAAGTTACTGGGTTGCAAAGGTCAAATGGCAGTCACCTCATATAAAATATACAGAGGCCGCATCTAGTTAGTCTCAAAGTCGACCTCAGCATTCTGGTCTAGGTGACTTTTTTTTTAAACCCTTTTCACCCTTAATTAATTACGAAAATATTTCACTTGTCAAACAATCTTTAGTTACAATACTTAATGAGTAGTATCAAAAGTACAATAGGGTTCAAAGTTATGAAAAGAAGACGTGCTTTATTTCTTTTAAAAAACCTGCTTTCTCTAAATTACGTTGTAATTTATAATTTCTTTGTTTGAAAGAAAGTAGATTTGATGCTACATTTTATTTTTGTTTTGAAGCCCAACTCTCATTCTTACCAATAAAAAATGATAAAATTAAAGTCGCTATATACACAATATTCAATTATGTATGTATAATAGAGTAATTATCTAGAGGTATTTTGTCAGTGCATTATTGGATTTTTTAAATATCGGTTTTCCTAGTCAGGAATCGAACCAGTTGGTTTGGAAAAAAAAACACATCCTGTACACTATCCGAAACCCAATACTGGGCGCCTTCATTGACATAGAGGGTGCCTTTGACAAAACAAACTTCACCAGCATCAGCCAGGCACTGGCCGTACACGGTGTGGCGCCAACACTTATAGAATGGATTCACAACATGCTAAAATACCGAGCTATTCAATTTACTGTGAACACCACCACACGAGGCATCGTAAGTAGAGGCTGCCCACAGGGTGGGGTGCTGTCACCACTACTGTGGAACCTAGTTGTTAATGAGCTCATCGCAGAGCTCAACGCTAGCAGTCTGTACTCGGTGGGTTATGCAGATGACATAGCAATTTTAATCACGAGGAAATTTGCAGGCGTCTTATGCGATCTCATGAGGAAAGATTTCAAAATAATCGAGAATTGATGTGCAAAACACGAACTATCGGTAAACCAATTTCTACCAAATTCTACCAATGCAAAATAATGCTAGGAAAAACTTGGGGGCTATCTCCAAAGATTACGCTGTGGCTATACACAGCCGTGATCAGACCAATGCTGACTTATGGCGCCTTGATTTGGTAGACGAGGACTGAACTCACGACCACCGTCTCTAGGCTCCAGCGGTTCCAAAGGCTAGCCTGTTCCGCTATCACTGGCTGCATGAGGACAACCTCGACTACAGCAATGGAGACAGCCCTTCAATTAACTCCCCTTGACTTGTACATACAGCACTAGCAGCCATCAGGCTTATGCACTTAGGCATATGGGGTAAGAACCATACTAGCCCGCACGCAGGCATCCTGGACCGGGCGATTGAGTACCAACCTCTCATCGCCGCCTCGTGTGACAGAACACCAAATAAACCCATGTTCAACAAAAGCTACAACATACAAACAACAGAGGAAGAAAGGGATCAATCAGGAGTCGATGAAGTACGCATCTACACAGATGGCTCAAAAACTCCAAAGGGGCTGGTGTACATTCCCTAGACAGGGGCTGGTGTACATTCCCTAGACCTCAACATTAACTTCCACCTACCACTTGGCGAACACAGCTCGATATTCCAATGCGAGTGTGTCACCCTAACACAAGCCGCAACAGCCGTAAAGCACCTAGGGATACACAACTACGAATTAGACTCGTGTCTGACAGCCTTGCCGTGCTCAAAGCCCTAGAAAACAAACAAACTAACAGCAAATTTATCTCTGAGTGTCACCTCGCCCTGGAGAGTATATCGCTGTCCAACAAAATCACCATCCAGTGGATCAAGGGGCACAGTGGTTCCCTGGGCAATGACGCCGCAGACGAACTTGCAAAGAGAGGTTCCGAGATGGCAGTGCTAGGCCCGTACCCACTCCTTCCCCTACCTTTCTCACAGTTTCGTACATGGATTTGCCAGAGATCCACCGAACTGCATAACAACAAATGGTCAAGGGCTACAGACTGCAGGCAGTCAAAAATGGCTATGCCGAGTGTACACCCACGACTAACAAAACAACTACTCAGCCTAAGTAGAATTAACCTCAGAACAATAATAGGGACAATTACGGGCCACTGCCCCCTCAACAAACATCTTTTTAACATAGGCGCCACAGACAGCCCACTCTGCAGAGGCTGCTTTGATGCCGAAGAAACAGCCGCCCATGTCATCCTGGAATGCGAGGCCGTGGCTACCCAACGTGAACAAATCCTCGGAACGGTGAGGTCGCTCCGCGAAGCCTGTGAAGCTCCCAGGAAACTTCTGCGCTTCTGGGCGAAGCTAGGCTGGCTAACGTAGTCAGGACACCTACGTACAACGGACCGAATAGGAGTCTAAGTGCGGAAAATGGAGTCCCTACTCTACTCTACTCTACACTATCCGAAAGTGTAATAAATATCAAATTCGGGGAACCAAATTCTGGCTATGAAAACAAATAATGCAGTTTTAGTTTTCATCAAAATCGGGCTCGAGACTCCTTTCGGTGTTTTTCGATATTCCTCATAATTTCGAATTTGGCCATCCACGCACACTTTAAAAATTCACTCTGTATAGTAAAAAAACATTTTCGAAATATTTAATTTTTTAACATTTTTCGTCGTTTGTTGAGGTCAGGTTTTACGAAAAAATACTTTTTCTATTTGATATTGTTTCCTTACTATATAGCAGATACAGAACAACACCCTTAACTACATGTAGTTTTTCAAATCTAAAAACCATAAAACGCATATTCTTTGGTAAATATTGCGCGGACGTTCCAATATCCATTCGTGATTGATTCGATCGGTTTCACGCATCCGTGTTTGTGATCAAAAGTTCTACTGATAGTGAAGTTTATTTATTCAGGTTTACTGAAAACATGTATGGTCTTTATTTTTAACGCAATTTAAAGACTATTGAATAATCTTAGTTACAAAATAATAAAGAAATAAGATTCACATTATTTAGGTGATTCATTTGATGTTTTCTTTATCCATCCGCTAAAAACACGGTAAATTTTAACTCAGTGGCAATCTTTCTAGTGGCGAAGTAGGAGTACTCAAGCAACTTTTTAAAAAAAGGAAGAGTATACGAGTTTTTTTTTCGTTTTCCAACGAATTATCGGCAATTAATTTAAAACCAACGTGTATAATTTTAGTAGGACTGTCTTGTCAAAAATAAGAATCTGTCCCCTCCAAAAATATAGATACACTATATATGATACAATATCATACATGCGAAAGTTTGGTTAGATGGGATTCATGTTTTTTACTCAATCACGTCAGAACGGCTGAACTGAACAGAGGTAGATTATATTCTCGAATAACACATAGGTTAACTTTTATCCCGGGAGTACATTCCTTTGGGATAATTTTCGACATTCATGCGGGCGGAGCCGCGGGCCACAGCTAGTAGTCCTTAAATTCTAAACTTTGTATTCGTTGAAGTAAATAATTTAATGAGATTAAAACAATGAATAGTACTTTGTAAAATTGTCTTGGAAACAGAGGCAGACCCAGTTTTAATTTAAACGACACAATGAAATAAAGGTTCGCCTGTATTCTGTAATAACTATTAATATTGAAATTAATTTAAACACTTTTAAGTGAAATTAACTTCGATTAAACGTCGGCCGAGGTTTCATTGAATTGATTAGGTACTCGTTTATTTGCATCCGCATCGCAGTCACTACGGAGCATACGGTGGAGATCTGCCCTGCTTGGGCTGAGCACCGCCGTGTCCTCGTCGAGGCGATCGGCGGCGGCAACCTCTCGCGTCCGGCGCTGGTTGAATCCATGGTCCGGAGCGAGGAGGCTTGGGAAGCGGTCATCTCCTTCTGCGAAGCAGTAATGCTAGCGAAGGAGGAGGCGGGCCGCGCGAGGGAAAGGCAAGGCCTTCCGCTCCACCCAGAGCGGAAGAAGTCATTTGATGATTTCCCATCCTTAAAAAAAAAAAAAATCGCAGTCACTAACTATCAAAAATTCCAACATCTTGTTGCCATACGTTTTGACAAGTTTTTAACATTGATTTTCGCTGAGATGATATATTGCAACTTCAATTTGAACGGTTTTTGGGGTTCCGTACCCAAAGGCTAACCAACGGAGCCTATTATTAAGCCTCCGCAGTCCGTCCGGCCATCTGTCTGTCCATCAGTCCGTCCATATATCTGTCTGTCAGCGGGCTATATCTTAAGAACCGAAATAGGTGTATACAGTTGAAATGTTCATCAAGTGTGTATTTCTGTTGCCTCTATCACAAAAAATTATATGAAATTAAAAATACAAGAAACTTGTTTTTTTTCGGTTTGTGATACGGAACCCTTCGTGTGAGAGTCCGACTCCAACTTGGTCGGTTTTATGACAGGGTGACAGACTGTTTTGTGTTTTAATAAGTAGTAATAAAGATACCTAGTAATCGTAGGTTTGACAATAATATAAAACTTTTGTTAAAATGTCTACAATTTTTCTAGCCGGCCTTTCCTATTTATCTTATTTGTTTTGAGAACACTCTAAAAATATAATTTAGCGAGGATTTTTTTTTTGTGAGCTTTTTTAAATTAACGTTTCCATAACGTACAAATTGTAATAAATTGAAATTATGTACCTACTTTAATAACAGGAAAATAAAGTATTTTTTCTTCGTTAAATAACGATATAGTTTCCGAGGAAGTTTGATGCAATAAGTAGATAGTTATTTTATGATATTTTCCAAAGTGGATTAGCCACTTACATTGGAAGTTTGAAAATAAGTCAATTGTTAAGACAAGTTCGGAAGTAGGTTAATAGATAAAGTTAATAGTTATTATTTGTATTTATTAAGCTATGTGCCGTGACTTTGTTTGGATTTGGTTGAACTCTGCTGGGATCAAAAATATATAATATGAAAATACTTTAAATTGGTAACATTAACACTTTCATCATTCAATTGTTTTTAGAAATAAAAATAAAAAAATAACCCTAAAATATGGCGTCAAAAAATTCATCCGCATCGCTGTCGACTGGAAGTGTACCCATAAGACTGGCGGCATTGCCACGTTGTATGGCAATGCTTATTCTTTGACCAAGGTAAAAGCCAGCCCTTCGGTCACGTGAAGTGTCAACTAAGCGTCTTGAGAGATCTTTAAACAAGTTATGTGCACTCGGACCCAGTGTATATAGTTAGTTAAGTATTTATGGAATAAAGTGATTATTGTTTTTTAATTAATTGGACTGTTCAGTTTAATTTTTTTTCAAATTTAAATTGTCCAACTTAGCTGTCAAATTAAAAATAAATTATGGAAAGATTCTGATTATAACGTTCAAGTAAGCTAATTTACAAATTTTTTGTCCACCTACGACAGCAAATGACATTTAAAAATACTTAAAACTATAAATAATTAGTTTCTAAACTTTTTGTAATAAATAATAATTTTATTTAATTGTTAGACAAGTTTGAAAGTTTAAAATCACTTAGCATTAAATTACATAGTAAAATTGTGTCTATTCAGACAAACTTAATTCTTTAGAAAGCTGAGTATAAGCCTACTTTAAAATACATCTTGTTTAAGTTTAATGTCGATATTTTGTAAGGATTTATAAGCAGTCCTGATTTAAAAATTGCACTAATAAATGCGTCAAGGTGTTGATGGGGCTACCGCGGTACTGTAGCGCGAGTAGCATGTTCGCGGAGATTCACGTGGACGGCTTCCACGCGATTATACTTGTACTTTACTAACACTAGGGTAAGAATATTGTTACTAACAAACATATGGACTAAGTCTGAAATAAATTATTATTATTATAAATAACTAGGCACATATTATAAAACAAAGTTTGTCAGTCTATCCGAACGCGATAAACTGAAAAACTACCGAATGAATTTTGAAACGGTTTTCACCAATGGATAGAGTAATTTTTCAGGTTTTTTTTTTATGGGTAGTCATCAAATAACTTCTCCCGCTCAGGGACTGTCAAACGAGGAAGGTTTCATTGTGTACTTCATTGATGTTTTGTCTAATTTGGCTGAAATATTACGATTATTTTTGGAGATTTCGAAAGTATCATGAAACCTGGAACCTGGTCTGCTACCCGTGCGAATGCGAGGTGGGAAAACATAGGAAGCTACTACACACTGAGTTACAGCCTACTTGTAAACCGGATATATTATGCGAGGTTCATGGGCGATTGGCCACAAAACCGAACCCCAGCAAAAAACTAGTTTGTAAATTTCACCACAAACACGCTTTCCTTTGTTATTTCAGAAATAATTATTTAACAAATGGATTTTTTGTGAATTGTAATTAATTATGGCCTCTTTAGTTTTAGCATCGTTAACGAACCCTGACCCATTTTAACGAAGAAACTTTTGTTCAAATTTAAATATGAATTATTTGAAAAGTTCTTTAATACTTCTATTAAGAATTTTGAGACATTAATATTAGTCATATTAAATAGTTTTGACCCATTTGTAAACATTAGCTGACGCATAATCTTGACGCATTAATTAATCGAGACGTTCAAGTTTTTACTGTATTCCGTTTTCGTTGGAATACAGAAACTAGACTTTTTTTAGGGATATCATCAAATGACCCCTTTGTAGTTAGTAGATTCAGACTCTTACTGACTAAAACCTCCGTGTTCCTCTTTATGCCCTTTGCGTTCCATAAGGCCGCGGTGACACTTTCGAACAAATTCCGCAACCCTGGCAGGCACTGGACCTAGCGGGCCCCTCTACTATGCTGACATATTTTTAAGGCGCACGTGGAACACAACACGCCGTCGACCTGGGCTTAGTTTTTAACGGACGACGAGCCACCCAACGTTCACCGTCCTCAGACCCGCGCCTATGGTAGCTAGGAATCGCCCTGCGACTCCTAACGCCCAGGGCGTCTTCTAGAGTTGCGCGGCTGGGGCGTGAGGTTGACCTCTCCCACACGCGGCCCTCTTCGCTTGCAATACTGCTTCGCAGAAGGAGTTGACTTCACCTCGACGAGGACACGGCGCCCATGCTCCGCCCAAGCACGATTGATCTCCACCGCTTACAGAAACTAGGCCAACGATTTATTTTCTAATAAAAGAACGGATTAGCAACCATACTACCTTTACCTAGAAGCCGGTAATAAAATCTAACAAAACAAACGCTCGTATAAAATAAATCAGTCCACAGTGATCTCAGAGACGAGAATAAAACGAATAAAAGAGTCAAGCTGACATTTGATAAATTGCATGAAATAAATATCTCCTCTGCAGTTTACCTCAAAAGCCCGTGTTTAATCGTGGACATGCAATTTCCTTGCAACACCATACATTTTCTTAGCAATGCTGTATTTTTCTGGGGCAACATTTTTTCCACAACTTTTAAAATTAACACCACTGCGACTTGTAGAATATGTCGCGAAACTTACTCAGCCTGTATACACTTACCAAACTTAATTTCTTAAACAGAAACAACTTTATGTCTTCGACGATAAGGTTCAAAATAGCTTGTGATTTTGTGAGAGTCGCTTTTGGAGTTGCTTTCTTTTGCAAATCCTCTTTCCTGAGGCTATTTACAGCTTGAACTGCTTTTTACCGGTTTACTTAACAAGTTGACTGCGTTGTAAGAAAAATAAAAAAATATGGAACCTGTATACTGGGGCGCTATCTGAGTTAACCGTATTACACGAAAAGGGTTGGTGTTTACGGAAATATTCCATGTTCCTTCGTTATAAACGTCCATGTAGTGAATTTAAATCGTGTTTTAAGCATCGCATTTAAATTCTTTAGCAACAGTTTGGGGCTTCTGAGGTATCTTCGTGACCTTATTTTTTAAATGTCTGACTTTGTGATTCTCTCTTTGTAATTTTATATTTGATACGAGAAATTTGTCATCAAGATTTCTTTAAATCCTTTTTCGTGTGCTCTGTGAGAGTAAAGACGAACTTCTCCCTGTTTCTATACCTTTTTTTATCGACCGGTAATCATCAAATGACTCCTTCCACTCGGGGCGGGGCGGAAGTGAGTGTCAGACTCTTACTGTCTAAAACCCATCCGTGTTCCTCCTAATGCCCTTTGGGTTCCAGGGCCGTGATGATTCTTTCCAACAAATCCGTTACCCTGGCAGCACTGTACCTAGTACCTAGTTTCATATTGCGATAATTTTGCTTTAAACATTAGGGGTAGACAAAGGCCGGGATTAATAATTTCTCAATTTCTCAGTAAAAAGTGATCAAGCAACGTTTTTTCTTACAAAGACCTACGTTGAAAAAAATCTTTCTAAAAGAAACTGGAACGATTAAAAACATGCTGTTTTCAAAGATATTTTTGAGTATTTTCATTATGATTCCTTTAACGAAACCCCTCATTTTGTATTCAAAGTACTTTACATTTTTAAAAGGTCCCGGTTTTCCCTCGTTATTTTCTACAAACGATAATAATTATTCTGAAAGTATACTGAGGTAAATTTGACTTGCTTAAACGCTAATTGCTCGGTTTTACTTTGGCAACGTAACTGCAGACAATTAATTATTTAGCTGCTAATTTGACACAAGTGACCCGCCACGGTTGCACATGTATGCACAAAATATACATAAACCTTTCATTCTTCCTTTCTATTTATTTATTTATTCTATATTGGTACAAAACTCTTATTTGTAGAGTTATAAAAACAGACACACGTTATTTAAAATCGATATAAGAGCAAAGTGTGACATTCTACAATTCAACCCCTGATTCTGATAGTACAGTCAGTTACCATAATTAGCTGACCCACCTTTCCATAAATGGTTAAGATTTTTTAGAAAAAAATCGATGGAACTTTATATTTTTTATTTTATTTACTTTGTTGAAATGGTTAAAATACAAAGGATTTTTAAAATATTATCGATTTCGGTTTTGATTTTGGATTGTTTGTGATATTTGATGATGTGATTGTGGTAACTGGCTGTACTATCAGAGTCAGTGATTCCTCCAATTACAACAAAAACGCAACAATAATTTTAATATGAGTCATTGTCAGTAGCCAAAAATTTTGACAGAATAATTATTTTAGGTCTAAGAGTAACTAAAGGTATTACTAAAGTTATAAAAACAAAAAAATATAATGTAAGGTAATGATAACTTTATCTACTTATTTATTTATTTGTCTGTTATGTGTGTAAATGAAGGAGTACAGTAGAGGAGGTAGGAGCAAAGACAGTGTGAATGTATGATGAAAAAGAGGAGGTTATTAAGGAACAACAAGAAAACTTTCTATATCATTTAATGTGATGTATTTAAACTAGCTAATTATTTTGTTTTTAACATCAAAACTATTTAATACATAAATGGGAGTCATTTTTTTGTTTGTATGCGTAATGCTTTGTGCAAATAAACTCTTGTTCTACTTTCTGATATAACCGTGAGCTCAGAGTGTTAAACTGTCTAGAAGCCAATTGTATTTTAGCAGGCTGCATTGCGAGCAAACTGACATTCCATTAAGCTTCAGCAGGACGGCTCAAATGGTAAAGATAAATGTTTTCGGAGTATAACATGCAAGATAAAAAGCTTTCTGATACTAAGAACAGCGCAATCGAAAGACAACAGATCAAACTTCAAAGGTAAAACCGTATCAGTTTTGATGTCTGTAGAAAGATAAGCGGAGAAATATACGTATAACCAGCAACTTAGCAAATACCCGGGCTTATGGACCTACTATTGAAGTAAGCTTGAAGTGAGCTGTCAATTCTAGTAGATGGACTGCTCACTTCATCTTATATGTGTTCACGGTGAGGTTTTTACAGAATACACCAACTGTATGAGAAACACACAGAACCGGGTAGTATGGCAAATAAAAGGTGAAGTCTTAATCCAGCAGTAATTCCGGCCTGAAATGATGTTGACTATAAAACAGATTTGAAAGCCATTAAATCATAAACCATTAATTTGTCGAGTAAGACTAACGGGGTTACTGCATCCGATTGGTGTAATCCTTTATGGAATCTCCGATGTCACTTATGGGATGACAAGGGGTGTCTTAAACTTAGCATGGGAAGAAATAGTACTTATGGGATGAAGACCACATTTGGCTTTAAAACCAACATCTCAGTTTGTCGGTTATGGTTGATGATTAGCTTGTGAACAAAACATGAAGTTATTTTTTAAATGTTTTAGACCTGGACAAAAATACGTTTTAAGCGGCAAAGAGTATTAAGCGGGATAGGGGAAAATAAAACGTATTATACAATGTGTAACAGAATAAACGCAATACCTCTTAAGGGGTCATTGTAGTCATAATTATGAACGACTCATACTATAGGACCAACTCGCGAAAAAGAAATCAGCTGTTCAGTACATTTTGTCGAGTTATGCGTACATAAATGTATGGGGATGTCGACTTTTTTCGCGTTTTCAGGGTTGGTCCCATAATAAAAGTTGTTCATAATGATGAGTCCAATGACACCTTAAGAGGAATTGCGTTTATTCAGTAACACGTTGTATATCTACTTACATATGTATTTAGAAAGTTATTATAATGTTATGTTTAATCTGGAAGTGATCATTTTAATCTTTTAAGGCCAGACGTTCTGACGTTTTTGAAGTAACGAGAATTTTTCGCCACCAGTCAAACGTAACTTTTTCGCCCAATCAGAATTCAGAATTGGCACAAGGCAGGGCAGTCAGTCTCTCTTTACTTGCTTTAATTGCCACCCTGGGAAGTTTCTCCCTTGCTTTGTAAGATATCATGCGTTCGCAAATGCCGTGTTAAACGGGATGACGAATCGATCGAGATCGAGTGATTAAATGTATGGAAACATGCCTCAAGTAGCAGGGACTGACGTAAAATGGCGTATTATGCGGGAAATTGTATTAAGCGTGTTTGAGCGAGTTTTACTGTACTAACATTGTACGTAAAGCTAAGGGGTGGATTTCCATGCCTTACCTAGTCTGTGTTTTCTAACGGCATGGTTGGCGCAGTGCTTGAGCGATTGACTGCTGCGCTGCGTGTCGTGGGTTCAATTCTCGCACGGAACAAATATTTGTATGGCCTACAGATTCTTTTTCCGGGTCTGTTTGTTTCTGTATTTAAGTTTATGTTTGTAAGCGCACCCACGAGAGACATTCCTAGGGTGAGGCAAAGTTTAAAAAAAGAGAAAAATAAAAAACACCAAAATAATTTCGAGGGCTTATCACAATAGTATCTGCCGGATACCTTGACTAGAACCTTTTATCAGGAAGTTTGCAATACATCACTATTCGCTCCTAAAAACACAAGCGCCTTGGATGGCAACTGTGCCAATGTTTGGCGCAGTAGCTGAGCAATTGGCTCCTAGGGAACTGAACCAGCAAATATTTGTAGACAATGTTTCCGGGATTGAGTGTTTGTATACCCAGATGTGCGATCTGTGACGATGCCTGTGAAGTGCTTAGTGGAGAAAAGATTATTTAGAAAAAAGGTTAACTTTCGTAATACTCTGTATGTTATGAAGGTTAACCCTTTTTCTTAAGAATCGTAGGGTTAGTCCTATTCCGTACAATCTCACTGTGATGACTTAGGTGAAGTGAGATAGAAGTGAGTTGTCAATCCCTGGCATAACTTGGAATGACTGTTTACTTCATGCTCACTTTGCTTATACGGTGTGTTTTTTTTACGGAATTGAAATTTTAGACACACAAAGAGAGTTTACTCACAATTGTTCTTTTGTTTTTTAGAGTATTTGCATAATAGGCGGTTTTTTGTCGCCTTTTCTTGGTATAGACCGACACTGATCATGAGAGCTTTTTTGCGCTCTATGTTATTTTGTTTGATTTTACTGTTAATCAAAGTAGATCCACTTTAAAGGACTCTAGAAACAGGGCTATTTTATCAGCGACAAAAATTAATTGCCAAGGTCCAAAAAGTTTGGAATTGATCCGTCTGCAATAAAAATACCTATCTGTCAAAAGTTAAAAATGTTTGGAGTCATTTTTTTTTATTATCGATAGGCACGCGTTTTACCACTATCTCACCTGATGGTATGCGATGATGTGGTTGAAGATGACGCTTGCCTAGAAGTAATCTATTCACTCTTGACTTAAAGAAATTAATGTTGTGTGTCTAGTTTCTTTAGCAATGAGCTAGCACACATTTATAAAGAAACTAGTGGTCTGTCTTAGGAGTAGCCTAAACTGGATGCCGAAAATAAATCTATCGCGGAAGGAGTCATTTAATTATTACCCATCTTAAAAAAGGGGTCTTACTCAAAGTGACATTCTGGCAACAATAATGATTTTCAAAACGCTCAAAATGTATTGACATACGCCACCAGCATGTCTGTGGCGTATGTCATTTGTCTATGTCCATGCGTTCTAGCTCATTCATAAAGACCGACTACCGATAGACTTTAAACAAATCCTAAGTATGATAGAAAATCATAATATTAACCATTCTGGGTTGGTACCACAATATGCCTCGCCCATGATAGTTACGCCACTGTATAAAGGTACTTATGAATGTTTCAACTCGTATAAAAAATCAACTCACTTTCTATCTACTTAAATTTTCAAGAATTAGTGATGTACAAAAATGTGTTTAGGTACTTAAAAGTCTAGAAAGTAGAACACGGTACTTTTGTTAGAAAACACCTGGGCTTAAGATGGGCTTAAAAAATGGGTAAAGTATGGCAAGTAACTTTGATTTGAAACTGTGTGTTTATCCTACTTAGATACTTTGAAACTGATATTAAAATTTAACCTGGTTTTTCCACAAAAGCCCAGTAAATAGTGAAAAGGTGGCCCTTTCAGTATACTAACTGATGTATCAAATTCTTAACTTTGCGATTATTGCTCTTGTTTTGTGCCTGTGCATAAGTATTTTCTATTCACAGGTGGTATTGTTACTATAACTGGCATCTTTAAGACAATAATTGCAGAGACTATTGAGTTTAAATAAATAAATTCTATTAAAAATTTAACCAAAGAAAATGTCCCTTTACCACCACACTCGACTTGTACTCACTCAGGAAGATTGATAAAGATAAAAGTATATTTTTAACAGAAGTTTGAGTAAATGAGATGTACATCTGTAGATTCATAAATATTTTATCATGTTTGAAAGCTAACGTTTTGATGATTGAAAAAGTTTTTTTTTTTACTTTTCCACTTTGTGCCTTTTTAATGGAGTTTATTTTTTATTCCGGGGTTGGAATTCTGAGTATGTCGGAATGGAAGCGACTTCATATTTTTCACCTTTAAGCATACAGTTATTTTTGGAATTCACGTTTCCTTTTTGGTAACGGAAAGTAACATGTTTGTTATTGAAATACGTGATGTAATTCACATTTATAGTATGTTTGTATTTATTTTTACGTGAATATAAATGAATAACGTCTACCCGTGGCTACACTCTCGCGAAAGACGGAAATTATCCCGAGGGAACGTAATTCCGGATAAAAAGTAGCCTATGTCCTTTTCAAAGGTACCTTGTCTATCTTTATACCACAAACAGACAGACCACAGACAGATAGATAGATAGACAGATATACAGACAGATAGACAGATAGACAGACAGACAGATAGACAGACAGATAGACAGACAGACATATAGACAGATAGACAGACAGACAGATAGACAGACAGATAGACAGACAGACAGATAGACAGACAGATAGACAGGCAGATAGACAGACAGATAGACAGACAGACAGATAGACAGACAGACAGATAGACAGACAGATAGACAGATAGACAGGCAGATAGACAGACAGATAGACAGGCAGATATACATACAGACAGATAGACAGATAGACAGATAGACAGACAGACAGATAGACAGACAGACAGACAGATAGACAGATAGACAGGCAGATAGACAGACAGATAGACAGACAGACAGATAGACAGACAGGCAGATAGACAGACAGATAGACAGACAGACAGATAGACAGGCAGATAGACAGGCAGATAGACAGACAGATAGACAGGCGGATAAACAAACACACTAAAATAATATTCTCTTACAAAGAAGTCAAAAATGTATGGAAATTGAGGGTTTTTTGACAGATTGCGACTGTGTTGCGAATGTTAACGTTGCTTAAAATTAGTAGAATTGGCACTCTGATTTCAATATAACGACAGGCAGTCACTTAATACTACTTCAATATGAGTGTTCGTTCCCATTACTGTGTAAAATCTATTTAAGCACCTAATTTTCCATCAAATGCCTATCGAACTTGTCATTTCCATATGACGTAGGTTAAAACAGAAACTACAGTGAACTAATTACACTGGATTGCCACATCACGGGTTTGACTTCAGTATACGGTACAGCAAACTTTAGAGCTCAAATATTTGGTCAGGAGAACTGAATCGAAGTAAACTGTCGGGCAAATAAACTGGGACAGATATATCTGTGTGAAATATTTGTGTTTTCTCTATAAGGGGTAATGAATTTTGTGATCAAGGGCGAATTCGACTTTATAGATTCGTAAGTGTTATGTTTGATATTTGTCGTTATATGTAAAACTGTTTTTGTTAACAGAACCCACACGGACGTTTTTTTCCTCGCCGAATATAGAGGACGAATAATATGGGTTTGTCCTATAATCATTAACGGCCGGTTTCAATAACGTATCTACCTTTAACCAACTGTCAAATTAGCTACCAACAGTAGTTGAAACGTCATATTTGAAAGGAAAACATGACGTTTCAGCTACGTGGTAGCTAATTTGACAGTTGGTTAAAGGTAGATACGTTATTGCGACCGGCCGCGAGTAAAGATGCATTAAATTATGTTTTTTTTTTCATTTGAATTTTAGATATAAAGTGGAAATGGCCAATTTTTATCTTTTGATATTTCTTTTGTACAATATATAATTTACATTTTTTAAATAAATGTAATATTTTGACTAATCCTTACGCATATATAAAAAAATACATACATTTACTTAGGAATCAAAGAACTTCTCCACATCGTCATGTCGCATTTCACAAATATCTAAATAAAATTTCAAAAAATTCAATTTTGTGTATCCCAATAAGTTGAGAAAGTGAAAGGCAGATGATGTTGAATATAAAATACACTTAACGCATAAGCAAAGCATCTTTTTTGAAACTTTACCATTAAACTATAAATACTCTACAAGAAAATGTCGCTCTAAGTGCTCGGAAAAAATGACTTGTATTTTTCCTTCGATAAAAAGCTCCATAAAAGTAAGTGTTTATAAAATATTGAAAGTGATCTTGGGTAGAATAGAACTGTGTGAATATATCGGGTGTAAATATTGACGAGAAATTTTTAAAATGAACTTTATTCTCATTGGACAGAAAGCTAATTCTCGTACTCAAAAAACATAGAAATACTAGTTCAATCAGTGTCGAAAACTTATTGATGACTTGTTCAAATTTAAGGCGTTTCGACAGAATCAGATTGCGGATTTTGACACATACCTATGATTCCATCCGAAAGATGTCCACTGCTGGACATATGCCTTTCCTAAGTGCCACCACATCGACTGGTCTGGATTCCCGTGGGCTCTATTAGGTCATCGGTCTAACTTGTGGGAGGCCTTCCAACGCTGCGTCTTTGGGGACACGGTTGCCTCTCCAGAACCTCTCGACCCTATCGACTACCTTTCTGAGAGTCATGTGCGCTGCCCACTGCCACTGTGTTTGGTGACTCTTCAAGCTACGTCGGTAAACTTGGTCCTCCTGTCGATTTTGTACCCTGTTATAGAAGAAAACAAATGGAATGGAGATATTTTTTAATAATGACTGGCGCATATTCAATTACCCAATCAAAATATCTGCTTAAATAACAAGCAGAAATATCAGTTAGGTAATTTATTGTGCAACAGCCAATTACAATGGAACACTATGCTAAACTTAGAATTATAATACATATATTAGCTTGTACCCGTGACTTCGTACGCGCATGCCCCGTTTTATCCCGTTCCCGTACGAATTTCCCGAATAGCCTATAGCATTTCTCATGAATGTGGCTATCATATGTGTACAAAAAGAATCATGAATGTGGCTATCATATGTGTACAAAAAGAATTTCCCAAATTCGATTAGTAGTTAGCAGAGATTAGCGCGTTTAAACAAACAAACAAACTCTTCAGCTTTATTATGTTAGTATAGATAGTATAGATTCTATAGAAAAAAATAATTAAATTATAATGCCAAAGATAAGGATTATTTATTTGTTAAATCACGAGTTTACATACAATAAGCATGCAGGATGTTTATAATAATAATATAATATATCCTGGGACAATTCACACACGGTCATCCGATCTCAAACTAGGCAGAGCCTGTACTATGGCAACCAGACAACTGATAAACATACTTATATATTATATTTCTTTATAGAATTATTTAGCGTGTACATCTTTTGCCTAGCAAGCCAAACAAATGTAAAATTTACAAATTAAATCGCTTCGTTTAACTTCATCAATGAATAAATCTGATTTAGAGCCTATGCACACGGCGTATTTTGACCAAAAAGCAGTTTGTCGCATTTGTTTCGTACAACGCGATACAAACGCGCGCGCATTCATAGCTCGTCTGTATCGCGTTTATTTGTCGGAGAAACATAGCAGAAACAATACATACCGGCGACTACAGCGCGTCTGTATCGCCATATCAGTTTGTATCGATACAAATGGCGCCACTAAATTTTTGTACGTATGCAAAGGTTTACTGTTTGCCTTAGAAGCGCGTCAGTGCGCGTCATCTGCGCGTCGTCGGCGCGTAAGAAAAACGCCGTGTGCAAAGGCCCGTAGGCCTGATAACTACAACCTGAAAGTCTTTAGGTCAAGGACGAATCAGTTACACACATCGTCGTATACCATAGGTAAGATTATGGCCCGACGCGACAGTAATTTAAAAAATACCGCCATGCCATTGACACGAAGATGAAGAAGTTTAATTTTAAAAACTTTCGAAACAAAAGACGTATCTTACTTACCGAATGGAAAGTGTTCAGTCATCAACCATAATAAATTGATAGCTTCATCAGTTTTTCATGCTGCCAAACACAAAACTACAAAGTCGCAATAAAAAACGAATCATTAAAATATTATGACAAGTTTTTTAATATTTAAAACACATTATACCCAATTTAGCAACTAGAAATATTTTCAAAAGTACACAATACTAAAAATATTATATATATATATTATTATATATTATACATAACACTATTTTAGTTTCCCTCACAGATTATACAACAGAGCGCTGTAGTGACGCTAACGCGACGCTGTGAGCGGAAACTATATACAACACATCCCCGACGTGAAATGATTGATTGAGAGAACAGCAAAAGGATTACCTGTGATAAAAGATTTTCTAGGAAGCCTCAAGAGTCTTGAGAGAGGCAGCTTGAAAACGAGGACAAAATATGATATCTATTTGGTAAACTTCTATTTTGCTGATGCTTCTTTTGTTGGAAAATTGTTGAATAGTAATACTTTGGTATCATTTTAATACAAGACATGGAGTAGGCTCTTTGTTAGGAAGAATCCAAACAAAATATGCCAAATACAAAATTTCCTCTCACAACATCGCCTGCCTCAGTTCTGTATCCATCCTAATATTATAAATGCAAAAGTGTGTCTGTCTGTCTATTATCTCTTCACGCTTAAACCGTAGAACCGATTTAGATGAAATCTGGTAAATAGATAGTTTGAGTCCCAGGAAAGGACATAGGGTAGTTTTATCCCAGGTTTCATTAATTAAGGTGGTGAGGGGGATGGAAGTGTTTATGGGAGTCCGTCATTATTGGAGATAAACCCATGAACCTTTGTATTTAGGTACTTGATAAAAAAACAAGCGTTTGAAAAATAAAAATGGCTGACCAAAGTAACTATTCCACGCGGATGAAGTCGCGGGCAAAAGGTAGTTCTCTATAAAGAATAAATTGTTATACCTAGAGATAAGCGTATTTCGATCATCATCATCATTTCAGCTGGAAGACGTACACTGCTGAATGGACGGACTTAAGCCTCCTCCAAAAGCGTCTTTTAGCGTCTACCCTATTGCTGTAACCATGCATAACCTTAGACTCCGAGCTGCTTCTAAGAATAACTTTCATCTGGAGTTTTTTACCCTTGAAACTACTAAATTAATAGAGCAGTGGATTATTTAATTAAAGGCAACATTGTAAAGAGTTACTTAATCTAATTCTCTTAATAAATTATTATCTTTCAATTTTAACCGACCTCAATGACCTCTTCATAATAAGCTAATTAGTAAGCTTTTGCAGCGGGGTCGCTCGTTTGAATATTGAAAAGGATCCTGTGAGACAAAATCGACTACTACCAGATCAAAAGGCGCTGTGATCTATAATAAAAATAAAGGTCATGGTCACGCCGTGAACCAATTGTTAAAAAAAAACCAAACATACTTGTTCCAATTCAATTTAAAAAAAAAAACTGGCCACCATACACAAATACCATAGACTTATTTTAGGTTTTCCTGTAGTCTATAGGTAAAATGTTATTTATTATCTGCATTTTCATTTTTAGGGAATGATCATTTTTCGTCTAATTTCTTGAATAACTTCAAAACTATTTATTTTAAATTTATTAAAATAATATGTAATTAAAACTCTCACAATAAGCATTTTAATTTGATATGTCACACGGTACAGTTTAAAAACATTTTTTTTTCTGCTTTATCCCCCAAAAGTGACCCCCATACTCAAAAATTATTTATTTATGAAATACGTTCATGTTTGGGTCCCAGAAGTTTATGTTATGTGTACCAAATTTCAACAGGATCTTTCCAGTAGATTTGGAGAAAATTGGCTGTGACAGACGGACACACAGACAGAGAGATACCCGAGTAATCCTATAAGGTTTCCGTTTCTTACGGATGTTCGGTACCCTGAAAATGAATCAGTGTTTAATCTAATCATATGATTGTTTTTTTTACATAAGTCTCAAAACCATAACTAACATTAAACACAATTAAAATTACAACAAAACAAGATTTTGAACCAATTACGTTCACGTCTGTACGCAAGAGTTCAATCCACTGCCGTCGCCGCTCTCTGGGTCGCAAGTCCGCAACAATGGGCAGAATAGTTCCCATTGTATAACTTTGACCACCAAGTTTGTGTACAACTTGTGTTTACATGAAATGCTAACAAATTGACTTGTAACTTTACGCCACACTGCCACTGTGTTGTGGTTGATTTTCTAGTAAGACACAAGTTATTAGGAAACAGGTTTTGTGGATCAGTTACTTTCAGTTTGTTTTTCAAGTTCGGTTTCCTACTTGTTAGAATTCCGAACTTCCGTAAAAAACAGAACCCCAACAGGATCACTCGATTGTCTGGCTGGCTGGCTGTCTGTCCGTTTGTCACAGCCAATTGTCTCCAAATCCACCTTTCAGATGAAATTTGGTACTCATATGAACTTCTGGAAAAGAAGAAATTAGATGAAAAATGACCAGTCCTTATCTCCAAAACAACCAAGCCTTAAATTAAAAAAAAAAATTTAAGTAATATTTCTTTACCTATAGATTACAGGAAAACATAAAAAGTTTATTTATAGTGTTAAAATAACATGTTACAAAAATAACATACGTTTGGAACCCTTTGCCCGCGAGTCCGATTCGCACTTGGCCAGTTTTTTTTTCGATAAAGAACAGTGAATGAAATCATTTACCTAATCTTTGATGAACTCTATTAGGGTTGACTATCAGTCTCCCTATTTGACCTGCACAAACCAATAACCGATACCCCTTGGTAAGCTTCAGGTTTTCTGACTTTTGACTACCTGTATTGAATGTGAGGGATCTACCAATGACAGCTGGGACCAAAGACATATGGCCTTTTTCACCACCTACGATTTAGTTCCCGTTAATTTACTTGGCAGATAATTCCATACAAATTATGTTCCATTTTCGAATTTATTCGGTGATTAGTGGCTATTCGGACGTCGTGAAACAGGCCCTTGATGTGCTTTCTAAGGGACGGTAGTTGACGGATTGTCATCCATCCACTGGACGACCGCAACCGTGACAAGCGTTGCTAAATTTTGCAAAGATCGACGCATGCGGCTATTATAACTTAGCCACGAGGTTTAATAGACTTAAAAATAAGATAACGACTATAAAGATTTTCGATCAGCAAAAGTAATATAAATTATAATCTTTAGACAATCTTTAAATCCCAATGCTTCACTTGATTGTAGTTTGTTAAAAACTCAATAGCTGCCAAACTATAATCAAGTAAACCACATACGTCCACAGGTGTGGCTTGTCATTGTAATAAAATTATCACATCAGAACCAACAGAAAAGGCAAGCATGAAAGAATAGTAACAGGAAATCACAAATCATATTCCACCATAAAAAAATTCCTGGCGAAAATTATTTTAACACCTGCTCCAAGCACTACAATCGGATGGTAACGCAAGAGACTGAAAACAGGAAACATTAAAATGAAAAATAGTCCAGCTTATCTAAAAATACTGGACCGCCATGCAAATGAATCACCTTGCTCAGATTGTAGCACTTTGTCACTGGACAAAAAAGAACATTTCGTTTTTCACAGCTTTTTGTATCAAGTGTCACCTAAGAGTGTCACTAAGATAAAAGAGCCGAGTCAGGTAAGTAAAGTAAAAAACACGCGTGATGGATGTCGTATACGAAACTAAAAAGGTAGAGGTTTTGTCGTTGTTTTAGTTTCACAATGGCATTGGCGATCTTGTGATCTAGGTTCTACACCACATATGTAGATGTCACCGGATAATTGCAAACTATGTAAGACTAAGTACAAAATATCTTGAGAAATTTTAAACTCTCGATAAATTGCGAAATGAACATTTGTTCTACAATTATACGAATAAGCAGATATCGACATTTTCAAACTAGCGTTGTTAATTTGAAGAAAATTTTAAGTAATGGCTTTTTCGAGCGTCAATAGTTATTTATAAGATTTTGTTTGTTTTTTTTTCTGTTTTGTGTCATATGTATAGTTTTCTTTTTTTGGCAATTTTCTGTGTCAAGTGCTACATGTGGAAACTTGTAATTGGCCATATTTTGTTTAAACTTTTACTTACTGTATTTGTTTAGCTGTAAGTTTTCCTAAAATAAATAAAATAAAGCAGGTCCGACAAATTGTGGACTGGTTTCTAATTTAACTATCACACCAAAATAGGTAAATTGCAGACCAGAGTGCTGATTGGTCGCCAGTTTATCACATTGTGTCGCATTTTGTGTCAGTCAACTTCACGGAATGACTTCGAGAGTTTATAGACTATCAAATTTCGATACGTAAAAAAGTATTTCAAATGTTCAGTTGACAATTTATCGAGAGTTTACAATCTTTAAAGTTGTTTTATAATCTTGCGGAGTTTGCCATTTTCCGGTGATATAGACATACGTTCTAGACTTCAGACTTTGTTAAACGGACGTGTTAAATATAAGGTTTTGTATTGCCTTTTTTTCACGCATGCTCAGATATAGTATGTTGAATTAAAAGTTTCCTAGGATTTTAAAAGACCATTATTGTAAGTAGATTTATTTTGACCACAGGTGATTAATAGTTTTTGCGATAAATGAAATCCAGGGATTCTGAAACCAGTCTTGCCAAGGAGTACCGTATTACCCAGGTAATGGGTTGTGGAGGTCTGGTAGGCAGCCGCTCCTCGTAAAATACTGGTATTCAGCTGAATCCGGTTTGACTGGAAGCCGACCCCAATATAGTTGGGAAAAAAGGCTAGGCAGATGATGATGATAAATTAAATCTATTAGCTCTTTTATGCGTTGCTTGCAAAGATACATTCATCTTTTGCGATCCTTTAAATCAAAGATTACTTTTAACGAAATTAAACTTAAATGTAAACAATGGATTCTTCAGCCAACATAGATTTCAAAGTATTGAAATATAAAATTTTTGTTCATAGCTTACTATGAACAAATATTTTGAAATCTTAACCCAGAAAACGATTTCCTAAGCATAGCAGCAGAGGCCAAGTCACGCGGTTTACACCCTAGGCAAGGAGTAATGAGTAAACGGAGTGTCAATTATTAATAATGCTAAATTATAATAGGATCTAGGATTGTGCTTGTTTAACTAGTGAAATTCAACAACATTTGATACACTGTAGCGATATACAGAACGTATAAGAAGGTAATACTCTATTGGTTTGTGTTTTCATGACCTTTACAATACTAAAACTAGCCATTATAATAACCTTTGCAGTCTATGTTTTTCAAAACTATTTGTATCTACTTCTCTGTTACTATACTAGAGGTAGGCTGCTGCTACTATCAAAGCAACTGAAACTATTTTTCTTATGCTCCAACGATGGACCATAGCGACCTCTAACGTTCACCTGGTACAACTAAGACAAGCAGACTTGCTATGACATAACAGACTATCTCCTCAGGGCGTCCAAGCTATCCTGAGTATGTTATCTGTCAATATGAGAGTAGACGACAAGGTAAGATGTCATTAGTTTTTAGGGTTCCGTACCCAAAGGGTAACCAACGGAACCCTATTACTAAGCTGCCGATGTCCGTCCGTCCGTCCGTCTGTCTGTCAGCGGGCTGCATTTCAAGAAATGTACAGTGTGTATTACTATTACCGCTATAACAACAAATAATAAAAATGAAATTATATAAAAAATAAAGGAGGGGTTTCCATGCTAGAAACGTGTTGTCGGTTTATGGTACGGAACTTTGTGTGAGAGTTCGACTCGCACTTGACTGGTTTTTTTTTAGTTTTTCTTAGCTTAGGTTAATATGCGATAAGCACTTCATAAGCTACCTACTCCGTGGCCTGAGCGAACTCCAAGATCTTGTCCCAACAAACTTGTTGACAATACATTGCCCCCGAGATATCTTAGCTCTCTTGTTATTTTATTTACTTTTAGCTGCATATTGGAATTGGAAAAGAAAATACGGGAGTCTTGTCCCTTGTTTATGATTTTAGCTATTTTTACAGTGTATGCCTATTTCACTGATAACAAGAAAGCAATGCTACAGCCACGTTTGTTTTTTTAAATTTATTTTTCCCCTTGCATTACAGAACATTTTTTTATGTTTCATAATGAGCCAATTTAATTACGATCACTCCTGTTTGAAAGCGATAGATGAGGTCGATAATAAAGCAAGCGTGCTCGGTATGTACTAGACTACTTTTGACTGTAAATTATATTTTGTTGGCCCAAAACTTCGCATGCACGGCATCGTTTTATTATCTACTGTAACTGCATGATTTACCTTCGAAAGTATGATGCTTATGGCAGTACTTAATTATTCAATGAGCGTATTGCCAAATTGTGTGTTAATTGGAACAGAGGATGAAATGGTTCAGTAAACTATCAGGAAACTACGCTCCAATATTATGACCTAATAAATACTAACCATAGAAATCTATGGTAGTAACTAAGGAACCATCATTATAAGAGTTTATTTTGGCTCAAAAATAGGCAACATGGTAAGCTTTTCTTAAATGATCAGATTGAAATGAATATTTAAACCAAAGACACTAGCCGTGCTTTTTTCGGTTCCTGTTGGATAAAAAACGGGAGTGAAGGGGAGGGCAGGAGTTAATGTAAGTTTTTTGTTCAATTGGCATTGGCTGGCCCATGGGTCAATATTCTTAATAACCAGTATTCTCATATAGGTAATTTATTTTTCATGAAAAATAAATTTAACCAAAAAACCCCTCCTTTCCATTTGTCCACAGGAAAAGCAAGTTTATCGACATATAGTTGACTGGATTTTTTATAACATTTCTCAAAACCTAGAGAGACGACGACGCAGTTAAAAAATGTTGCTTGAAAATCGTAAAAAATGGCAATGTTGTCAGCGTTGTAAAATCTGTAATAAACAGAGACAGAATTAATTGCGTGTGACGTCACTCACAAGTCCCGCCATATTGATTTGAAGTCATCCAGTATAAATGACATTTTCACAAGAATTCTGTTTTTTGATCATTTTTACTTATTTTTTTCAGAAATCGTAATGTTTTAATATAATTTATCAAATAAGTATTCATTCACTTGATTATTCATAATAGGCAAATACCCCGTTATGTATGTAGCTCCAAGAATCGCCAGACTTCATTGGTAGTGGGCGGAGCACATTGCTCGCAAAATAAATATGCGATGGGGTCGAAAGGTTGTGGAGTGGCGACACAGAAGAGGACACAGCGTTGGGCAGCCTCCCCCACAAGGTGGACCGATAACCTGGTGAAGGCCACGAGATTCGCTGGATGCGAGACACACCCATCGATGTAGCGGCACTTGGACGGGGTCTACATCCAGTAGTGGCCGTCTTTCGGCTGAAATGGGGAAGATGTAAATGTGAATTGAGATTTTTTAGGGTTCCGTAGTCAACACACATAACAACCCTTTCGCCATGTTCGTCTGTCTGTCTGTCCGTCCGCGGTTTAGCTCAGAGACACTTAGTGCTAGAAAGTTGAAATTTGGTATTGGTATACATATCAATCACGCCGACAAAGTGGTGAAATAAAATCTTGAACAACATTTTTTTAGGGTGTCCCCCCTACATGAAAAGTGGCGATAAATATTTTTTTTCAACTTTGCATTTCTTGATAGTTTACAGCGATAAAAAACTCTTATTTAGCTTGTGAGCAATACTATTTTACCTTAATAGATTGTTTGTTGGCTGTAAAGAAGTTGTTTAAATGTAATACCTAGAAGTACTGATCCTTAGACCGATATAAAGCTCCCTAAAATGTACGATTTGACAGTTAAAAATCGTGGGAAAAAGCTACTTATTCGTACGTTACATAGTTTGAGATATTTTCACCTTAAAATAATGCATTGGTAGTTAGGAACCCTCTAAGAAGGCCACTACAGGACATCTCACTAAAGCAGGCCTTAGTTACCTTAATTTTATGTTGACGTTAAAGATTTACTTAACAACATGAAATTCCGAGTCTTACTTCCGACGGTGCGGAAATATTCAAATGACTTTAATACTTACAGTTTGCTAGTTACGTCTACTTTGTTAGGGGCTATTAACATTTTTGGAAAATCTATTATGCGGTAAGTGGATAATGATTTTGAATAATGTCGTTTATCTTTATTTTTTTTTGCTATTTTGTTTTTTTTTTTTAAATTCATTTTGTTGTTATAGCGGCAATAGGACAAAGGAAAAATAAACACTGTGTAAAAATTCAACTTTCTTCCTAATACGTTTTATGAAATACAGCCCGCTGATAGACGGGGGGCCCGGTCGTACAGCTGAGGCTTAGTATTAGGATTCGTTTGGTTACTTTTCAAATACGGAACCCTTAAAAAAATAAAGGATATGTAGGGATAAATGTGCCTTCACTTGTCAAACTTGTCAAACCTTTGGAAAGGGGTACTTTTCATTATAATGGAGACCCTAAATAAATATTAAACAATCATCAGAGTGCCAATTCTACTAATTTTTAACCTACGTCAAAATAGCCTCAATTTTCATAAATTTTTGACGGATTGCGACTGACATGCGAAGGTCTGCTACATGGTCGGAACCAACCACCGACAGAGGTCACCTTGGTTGGGTCAACCAAATTTTATTTTGTTCTACACGATCATGTGGTTGACACAACTTGTCAGTGTATACTGCGAACCACAGAGTAAAGTAACTGCGAACGCAACAGATGACTACGCTACGTCTTGAAATATGGCACCATATCTTTCAAAACATCAAAAAAACATCAAGGGTCTTTTGGTTTCGGTCTTTATATAATTCGGACCCTATATCCCATAAACATGGAAGATTGCAGTAGAAATCTACAAATTCCATCAAAATTTCCCGCTCTCGGCGTTCCATTTTGAACTTGACGTGTCAAGGTGCTGTCAAGCGGTCGAATGCCAAGCCCCAACTGACAAACCCAACCGCCAACAGGCGTCCACACGGTCGAGATCCGACTCAATGCCCTCTATTTGTCCTTGGTAGTGAGGGATGCGCTCACGACCAAGGTCGTTGGGTAAACCGACATCTACACGGTAAATTTTTATGCAAACTCAACCAAGGTGACCTCTGTCGGTGGTTGGTTCCGACCGTGTAGCAGGCCTTTAATTAGCGTTCTGCTTGGCAAACTTTAAAGCCGTGAGTAGAAACTGTTAAGCCGGTCTATATCACCGGCTGGATTTCTTGAATTTTAAAAAAGCCATACTATGTTTCAACCCGAAGATGAATTACCTATTTAGTCGCGAAGCAAGATCTTTAGCGCCACAATTTTTTTTTTACTGCGACATTAATATCATGTTTTCTAAGACCGTGAGTACATCAATGGTCTTTTACCAGCAATTCATTTATGAAAATATTATGTATGTGTGGAAAAACCGACATCTTTTTAGTAAAATTAGTGATAGACATAATTTTAATACTAGAAATAAAGACAAATTAGATCAACCATTTTTTAGATTAGCTAAAGTCCACACTTCTTTCATGGGGTATTGTGTTAAATGTTACAACAAAATACCTTCTGATATATTAGAACTAAAAGAATGAAAATTTAAAACTCATGTTAAAAGTACACTTTGTGAACAAGCATATTACAAATTAGAAGATTACATTCAGGATAAGAATGCTTGGAAACATGCTGGTCCTGCTCCATAGGACAATCAAGGGTGAAGGTCAAACTGGTTGATTTATGTATTAACTTTATTGATATACTGTTTATTTTTTTGTGTTTTTATTTTTCTGTTGATTCACACACTGTTGTTTAATTAATGGTTCCAATGTTTGTAAATATGTGAGTACCATTTACCTAAATTTCTTTAGGAAATGAATAAGTTTACCTCTGCTGGTGATACTTTGTTCTTATAAGTAGCATACTCTGGGTGCATCGTCCTCACATAATATTAAATAAATTTTTGTGTACCAAATTTTGTAAAATCATTATTTGAAAAGAGTAACTATGGAGTTTCTTGTCCGTTCTTCTCCATAAGAATCTACCTTTCCGAATGGACAGTAGAGTCATGTAACATTATTATTTTACTGAACTGTAAACGATGACGTTCAAAAGTGCCGTTAAATGGCCTAATTGAAATAAACGTTTTGACTTTGACTTTGACTATAAAATGTATCTTGGTTTCTATTTCAGGTCAAGATATTTCCGTGTGTATCCAAATCTATTTTCTATTCCAGGTCAAGATATTTCCGTCATCCGTGTGTATCCAAATCCGTTCACCTGTCCACCTTTTAGTATGAGTAGAAAGTAGACTAGTAGGAAGAGCTCGTGGCTTAATAGTAGCCACATGTTTCGATCTTTCAGGTTAAGCAACGCTTGCCGATGTAGGTCCGAGGATGGGTAAACTTATGTTACCTCCCAAGTCTCCTCCTAGCCTCGAAAAGAACGTTTAACCTTTTGTCCCGGCAGTCATTTGTAGAACTATGGCAGTCATTACGGAGTCAGAAGCCAGAAAATCTGTATCCAGTATGTCACAATCAGATAGATAGCCTTTCTTCCTCCTCCTGTATAAAAAGCAGGTACTCAGTTGTATCTGGAAGCAGAACCCAATATAGTTGGGAAAAAGCTAGGCAGATCAGAAAATACGTGACGAGACAAAATATAAACCTTGCTCGCGTGGTTAACAAATTAGAAGTAGTTTGCGCGGTATGCACGTATTGCTACGCTGGGCTACGCCGTGCTACGCCGTAGCTCGCTACGATTTGCTACGAACTTTGTGGTCTACAACTCGACATGCATAATATTAATCCTAGTTTTAAAATGAATGCAATATGTTTTGGGTCATGTTATTTTAATATCTGGAAAATAATTGATTACATCAGGGGTTTGAGTAAACATAATGAGTATTAGGGTCGGATTTAATAAGGGATAAGGACAAAGGACTTGTAAACATTTAGTCGTTATAAATTAATAAATCAATTTTTGTACCCATAGTACATAAAAACACAGTAAACGCAAAAGTTTTTACCATTATTAGGAAACAATTTTATGAAATTCGTCATTTATTAACATCTAAACCTCTCCCCCAGCGTCTATATTTGATTTTTCCACCAAAATTAACATTAAATTGTAATAAATTAGCTGTTTAAATTGTCTTTGTAAGTAGAAAGAAAGAAAGAAAGAAAATCAATTTATTCTGCCGGAAAAAACGCACAGAACTCTAAAAACTAAAAAACTTATCAACTACAATAACTATAACTAAATTAAATAAAAACTGAAAAATAACACATCACTGCCAGCCCATGTCTGGACCGGACATTAAGCTAAACGTGTCTCTGGTCACACCAGTACACCACAGACAAAACAGAACAAAGTTCAGCAGTTGTCCATGGCATGACGACTGACTGACAGCGACAACAAGAAAACAAAACAACAATAAACATTTTAGACAGAAAGTAATTGTAGAAAATATACATAAATTCAAGTTGTGCGTCGCATCCGAGCAAGAATCGGTCATTTGCTCAGCATAATTGCCGTGATTATGGGCAAATCCAAAAATCGCCGGCGCTGATTTTCAGCAACTACCGTTCGTTCCTTGTGTTTAAACATAAATAAGGCAGGTAACTACTTAATTCTACTTACATTGAACCCTATACAATTACAATATTTGGAAAAAAAATAAACGAATCTTAACATTAGGAATTAAAAATTTGTAAAAAATAAATAAATATAATTATATTCCATAAATAAAAAATACATAATTAATAACATTCGGAAACCAAAAATAGACACAATCAAAATAAAAATTACACAAATACAAGCTGTAATGAACTACTTAACTCTAAAATAATTTCATATTTTTGCAGATAACCTTAAATTAGCCATACACACCATAATTCGCACCATAGCGTGGATGGCGGCCATTTGAATATTGGCGTGGCAACAGCAACCGTGTTGAAATTGTATCACCATTAATTCCGGCGAATTCTTTTACACCAAGTGGAACAAAGGATAAATATAGTGGACCACAATATGGGATGAAGCTATTCAAAGACTTCATCATGAACACAGCAAACACACTCCTTGCTACTAGAAATTGCCAGAAATCTCAACAGACGGTGCCCTAAGAGAGAGAGAGAGAGAGCCCACCAGCACTGTTGATGACCATATCCAATTGCCTGTAGGCCGTGACCCTGAAGGTAAGTCCAAGAAGTACCTGGATTCTTATTTTGTTATCTTATGTTTTTTGTATATGCATGTAATATTTTTTTATTGTATTTATAAATGCCTTTTTGTCTTCAAGACTCTTACTGGTGGAGGAAGGTCATTCCAACAGTGCGTGGCGGCATATTTGAAACTCCCTCTGAATGCTGTGGTTCTGTGTTGTGGTGTAAGAAGAGGGTATGTGGATAAACGCGGTTCGTATTTGCTCTGTCTCCAACTAAGCTTCTCAAATAGGTATTGTGGTTTCTGGGTAGTCACAACTCCAAATAATAAGCTAGCCAAGTGCAGTTTTCTTCTAGCCACCATTTTCAAAATATTAAGTTCATTAATAAAAGGAGTGACATGAGTTCTATGTGGTATTTTAACACAAAACCGAGTGCATGCATTTTGTATTCTTTGAATAAGCTTCTCGGTTCTTGCTAACAGACACGGACCGTAAACAGTGTCACAATAGTTTAGTCTATAACTTGTAATTCTAGTAGTAAATAAAATAATTCTAATATCCCTAAATTGTTATCTAACATATATCTAGTGCTTGTAAATAAAGTAATGTTCAGTGTTTCAGCAGTAGTTAAAAAAAATATTATGTCAATAACTTTGTTCCTCGTATTATTATAGTACTCACTTGTATTTTCCCACCTCCCTGTTCTATGACAGATACGACGCACAAACTCGTTAAACCAAGAATTATCATAAAAATCAGTAACTGGTGTAATAATAAAAAGAGCAGCACCAAACAAAGGTTTATTTATTAGGGTCCGTATATGGTCCAATAAACTGCTGAATATCTTCTGCAGATGTGATCCTGAGAGTAGTGTCTCCGGGCTTGTTCCGGATCAATTGCGGCCGCGTTTCGTCCACACGAAACGCCATCCGTGTACATGCGCAGTAGCCCTCGCTTGGCGAAACAACTGCTGATTCAGCCTGGTCAGCCTCTCGTTTACGTAGAAGCGAGCAGGTTTTCCAGCGAGCCCAAGACTCTCTGTTGTAGCACCTCGTCGAACGCGGGCGCTGTTTAACACGGCATCACGTTGGTCGCGTCGTGCCAGGCGGACCATAATAGCGCGTGGGTGGGGCACTGTTGAAACAATCGGGCTAGTCGCCTTTATGTGCCTGCCGCCAACTCTCTCTACGCTCACGATGTCGCGCTCGTCCAATGCTACCCCTAGTTTTGTGGCAATTAGCTGGAAGAGACGTGTCGGATTCTCGGACTGCGCTTCGGGAATAGTTGCCACTACCAGGTCATTTGACATCAGCTTCTGGTCCCTATCGTTCAAGTCGTGCTTGAGCTGTTTAATTTCGCTCTCCATCCCACCTCCAGCTGATGATGGAACGCTACCTTCATCGTGAAGCTTTTCTAATGCTTCCAATCTGGCCTCCATCACGTCCATACGGGTATGACATGAGTCATTGGATGCCTTCAACCCTGCTACGTCTTTGCGAAGTTCCAGAACATCAAACCTCAAGGTGCGCAGCTCCTCCAGTACCAGCTTTAATGCGGAACCCACGTCCTGCGGGAACTCGGGAAGCAAGTCTGCGGTCTCAATGCCCATCGTTATAGGCGACGGCGGAGCAGCAGCCGACAGTGGTGTCAGCGATGCTGCAGTTGACAGCGGCGTCGTCGGTTGCACCAAACCAGTTGCACCCGTAGGCGTCATCACCGCTGGCGTCGTCGACATGGTCACGGGCGCTGGCTCCTCAGTCTGCAGTTCCTTGTTGTCCCTACGGACATTACGCCTGCACTCAGGGCACTGCACGATTGTGCTTGTGGGCCCTTTTGCCGGGAGGCCGACGCACGTTCGGTGATAGACAACGCTACACTTCATACACCTCGTCGTATCTATTGCCGTCACAAACTTGCCGCAACCTCCGCACTTTGCCGGCATTATTTAAAAAAAAAATGTTTACGGTAGGTACTTTTAGGTAGGTAAACAACGATTGACGAACTTTGAATGTTTCAATTTTTTTGAAAATAATCATAATAAATGTGGGTATGTCTTTGGGATTAGGTTCTTGTTATTACACACAAATTATGCACTTTTGGAGCAATCACGAGCTTTCACTTCTATATATCTTCAGTATCATGTAATAGACTCTTCATTAAAAACTTTTGGAACACTGAATTGACTTTTTTTTATTTTTTCGCGCAAAAAAAAACAGACAGCGATATCTCACCGGTACAAACGTCAAAACGTCACTCACACAAAGTACAGTGTGTCTTTCTATGCTTTACATTAAATAATATTGCATGCTTTGAGGCAAAATGTATTGGGACTATCATCATCTAGACGCACTGCAAGTTACCATCCCTACCTTGTTTCTATTCCACCAATTCGCACTAAACGTTTCCAAACGTCTTTTATAATGCGAACAGCAAAGGAGTGGAACTCTCTGCCTGCGTCTGTGTTTCCGAACGCATACGACCCTAATCTCTTCAAAATTAGAGTGAACAGGCTTCTTCTGGGTAAGCTCGCTCCATCGTCGACTTTGTCTCTGTCATCTACCTAGACTAGAGTCAAGAGCAAACCCATATTAAATAAAAAAAAAAAAAAAAAAAACAAAATAACCATCATATCTGTATATATATGTATACATTACTGGCAAATAAATGATTTCTATTTCTATTTCTACACTGTCGAAGTTTAAATTACACAGCATAAAACTATAACTTTATATAATATCATCAGTTAACGAAAAAATCACGATTAGCTCGATACTTTTTGTTTTCAATTGACTTCCAAAAGGAGGAGGTTCTCAATTCGACTGTATGTTTCGTTTTTTTTTTTGTGTTTGTTATGCGATCGTTCCGTCAATTATGAATTGATTTTGATGGTTTTTTTTTTATTCGAAAGCCTATACTCCTGAGGTGGTCCCATTGGCATCAAGTCAGAATCTGATGATGGAATCCTAGAGAAATTGAGGGCAACCCTCAAATTTGAAAGGCACGAACAATGTTTTTCATATACTTTCTAACGCAATTCTGATAATTGTGCCTGGTAATCAACATCTCATCTTGCTGAGCTGATGATGGAAGGTATAAGTTAGGTAAGTTAGGATCCCAGGAAAAATTATTGATCAGCGATACTTTCGACAATTGTCAACCGATTTGGATGATTCTTTTTTTGGTTGGACGAGTTTTTTTCCAAACTGGCTCCATTTCAATTTGGTTAAGATCTGATGAAGGATTTTGGAGGTAGACGAAACGGAACTCTTCAATAAATTATAGCAAATATCTCGGGATTGCAGAAATTGCATGTCTGTTTATTGATTACACCAGTTCATAACAGAAAATCACGCCGGTACGCTGTGAAGGGGTGCGCAGATGCAAACAAGTCAACCTGAATTAACATGTTTTTGGGGTTATCTATTCGGGCATAACTTTATTGTTTATTACTATCTTGATAATTTTTTTTGCATTAGGTTTAGTTAAGCTATATTGCATTTGCACTGTATTGTGAACTTCAAAGATAAACCATCCTCACCTTAAAATCAGTAAAAACTAGTACCAAAGCAAAGTAAATAACTTAACTATGAGCTGGTTGGACTTGAACTTCGAAGGCACACAAAGTAACTCCTTAACGGCAAATAGTACAACCACTCATTATGGGAATAATGTCACTTCGTTCTTATCACCACTAAAAAGTGGAAATAAAAAAACTTTTTTACAAAAAGAAAAACCGACTTCCAAATAAAAAACACTACAAAGTATAAAATAACTTTAATTTCGGCAATCGGTGTCAAAAAACGAAAAAAAACAACCCAAAACGCGGGAATCTGTGACAGTAAAATGTTTTACAATTTCAATAAGTATTAAGCCAAATTTCTGGGGTATTTTAGTCAAGAGTGAATAGGTTCTTTCTGTATAGGCATCCGTGCTACATTGCTTACCATCAGGAGGGATTATGGTCAAACGCTAGACTATCAATGATAATAAAATAATCTGTTTGCAGAGTGCAGCAACATTCTCCCGCCCGCGCCGCGGTACAAATAATACCTACCTATGCACATGTAGAAGGTGGCACAAAAAGTTATTTGAAGGAATTTTCTAAACCATTGCGTCATTTGTTTTAAAAAATCACCTGCGTAATAACGTAAATCAGGCAATGAATTTTAATGATTTATTTCCAAAAAATAATTTAGACATCTATGTGACGGACGAGGATTAGGCAAAAAATTAATTCGTTTTTCACGTAAACAAAAATTAAGATGATACAGTGCGTTGAAAACTCGCGTGACGTCACTTTTTAACACACTTTTTACTGAAGCCCACGCTCTTGAAATTTGATTAAATTATACTAGTGGACGTTATGCGATTTCACTCGCATAGTTGCCGTTCCCGTGGGAGTACGGGGATAAATATAGCCTATATTACTCGCTGATAATGTAGCTATCCATTCCTGAAAGAATTTTTCAAATCGGTCTCGTAGTTTTTAAGTTTATTCGTTACATACAAAAACACAAATCTTTCCTCTTTATAATATTGGTATAGATTAGTATAGATATAGATTTTTCGATATTATATATTTTTTGAAAATCTAACGAACGAGCCAAATAAAATGTATTACTATTTTTCTTATTATGCAAATACCCAATTACCCCGCTGCATAGTTCGTAATGGCGGCAAATTCATTTGACAGCAGGAGTGGGGGGTGGAGTATTGCGCAGCGCATAGCGGACTTGGCGGCTGGGAAGACCGCTATTCGCTGCGCGCGCAGCTTGGTACATGTTACGGCGGCGGCGACGGGGAGGGCTTCCCTGCCTCAGAACATGTTGGCCAGGTAATCGCTCAAACGTGTGACAAGCGGACGCCTTTGAGCGATCACTAGGAAATGCTGAATCAAGATTTTGGAAAAACTCATTTGATTTTTTTTTTTAACCCCTAACGCAAAAAGAGGGGTGTTATAAGTTTGACGTGTCTGACTGTGTGTGTGTCTGTCTGTCTGTCTGTGGCATCATAGCTCCCGAACGGATGAAGCGATTTCAATTTAGTTTTTTTTGTATTAAAGTTGACTTATGTGCGAGTGTTCTTAGACATGTTTGGTGAAAATCGGTTGAGCCGTTTAAAAGTTGTGGGGGGTGAAAGTGGGGAAGAATAACCGAATGTCTGCAAATATACTCGAATGGGGTCTCAAATGAAAGCGCATTCAAAGAGAATATTGATGACTTAACCGAGACTGTTTTTAACTTCGTTTGATGATTTGATTGAAATTGGTAGTGGGAAAATTGATGGTGGGAAAATTGGGACACGGTAATCCGATTTTCAAGTGAGAGTATTAATTACTACATCTCAGTCTTTGCAATTATTCTGCTAAAGATGATTTGTCATGTGGGTCGTTTATTTGGCTTTTAGTACATCATAGGTAAATTAAGTTTAAAAAGCACGAAATATAAATTAAATTAAAAAAACCCCCGACAGTAAAACTCAATAATGTAAAGAATTTAATGGATTGATCTTTTTAGTTTGATTTAGGTACGATTCTTTGGGCCAATCGTACCTAAATCAAAGTAAAAAGATCAATATATTTTATTTTTTACTTTTCAAAGTTTTGATGTCGGGGTTTTTTTTTTTTATATAAAATCATCAAATGACTTCTTCCGTTCTGGGGAGAGCGGAAAGGAGTTTCAGACTCCTACTGATTAGAACCCACCCGTGTTTCTCCAAATACGCTTTGCGTGGACAAACACAGAACAGTCACTTCATTAACCAATCCAATATCACAAAAGTATCTATTTAAATATTATAGAAAAAAATAACGCTTTTAGCGATAAGGCCGCCTATTGTGTCGCCCTATGTAATGTTTTCTTCATCTATATTTTCTGTAACCTATATGGTGTAGAAAGAGAGATCATTTAAAAAAAAAACTCAAGTTGCGTAGCCGGTTCTCTACTATGTTAGAGTCGGTGACGTGGAATGACTGCCTATCTGACTACCATAACCCAGTAACTTTACCCAGTTACTGGGTACCATACCCCTTAGCGAGACTGGTGTCAGATTTTCTGGCATCTGACCATCCGTTAACAGCGGTCAAAGATGAAAAATTACAACCGGGCTTAACGTGCTTTACGAGGCACGGAGAAGTTTTGGTGAGAAATGGGAGGTCACCCATCCACGGGCCGACTTTGGCAAGCGTTGCTTAACTTAGATTGAAAGATCAACTCTTCAAGATTTTGGCGCAACTAAATATTGTAGTTGCATGGAATCTTGTTTAAAGAATTTGGATGCGTTCTAGAAAAAGAAGAAAGAAAGAAAAGAAAAAAGAAAATCAGTTTATTCTGCCGGAAAAAAACGCACAGAAACTCTAAAAACCTTATCAACTACAATCGTTATTACAAAAATAAATAAAAACTAAAAAAACCGCATCACTGTCAGCCCATGTCAGGACCGCACATTAATTAAAACGTGTCTCTGGTCACACCACAGACAAAACAGAACACAGTTCAGCAGTTGTCTATGGCATGACGCCCGACTGACTGACAGCGACAACATGGAACAAAACAATAATAAACATTTTATACAATGAAAGTAATTGTAGAAAATATACATAAATTCAAGTTTTGCATCGTAACCGAGCAAGAATCGGTCATTTGCTCAGCATAAATACCATGACTATGGGAAAATCCAAAAATCAACGTCGCTGATTGCGCGAGAAGCGTACCTACGAGTACATGGTAAAAGAAATATTCTGTTCATAATTTTTCAAGAGTTTATAACCCCTACAAATCCATACTAATATTATAAATACGAAAGTATTTCTGTCTTTCTGTTGTCTGTCTATCTATCTTACGCTATCACGCCTAAACCGCTGAAGCGATTTTTATGAATTTTGGTACAGAGATAGATTAGACCCTGGTTCTCCAAGGTCTCGCGACAAAACGTAGCCTATGTCCTTCTGGAAATAGGCTACCTTTTGTCGCGAGAAAAGGGCTGAAGGTGATGAAATGGGGGATGAAAGTTTCAATGGGAGGCCATCATTATTGAAGATAAAACCATAGTTATACATTACATATATTCAAGCGTTTTTAAAATGGCTGCCCATAGTAACTACTTATTCCACGTGGACGAAGTCGCGGGCAAAAGCTAGTTCTACTATTATATTTTAAATGTGATAGTTTGTATGTTTGTACAACAATCATACAAAAAACGGCTGAAGGGATTTGGATGAAATTTGGCACACATACATATAGTGCATATCCTGAAATAACACATAGGCTTTTTTTTTAAGGATGGGAAATCATCAAATGACGCGTGTCAGACTCTTACTGACTAAAACCCATCCGTGTTCCTTCTAAAGCCCTTTGCGTTCCAGGGCCGCGGTGACTCTTTCGAACAAATTCCGCAACCCTGACAGGCTCCGGCCCTAGCGGGCCCCGTCTTCTATGCTGACATCTCTTTGAGGCGCGCGTGAAACACAACGCGCCATCGACACGGACCTGGTAGTACACATAGGCTACTTCTAATATTTTTTTATGCAAGCGAAGCCGCGGGCGGCATCTATTATTTTATAATCTTACGGTGTTTGAAATAATCCGGTGGGTGATATATACATCCTAGGGCTTTAAAAGCGGTCCTCTAAGTTTCGCACTCCGATATATTCCATAAATGATCTTCCACGATTTTTTTGCAGACCGTACCTACAACCTTCGGCGCGCTATGTTAGTTATCCGAACATCGATGCTGCTGGCCGTACATTGATGGTTTTAACTTTAATGTAATACTTTGTGTTATAATATCGTTTACACGCGGTACGATAATCTTAGCATGGTTAAGTTGTAAGCAAATATATTTGATGTCTACAGGTTGAGTTATAATTTATTGGCAACTAACTGCACCCCGCGGTGTTACCCGCGTTTTACCACTCCCGAAATAAAAAGTCTATGTGTCCAAGGTGTCAGCTTTCTGCATATCAAAATTTATCAAAATTGGTCCAGCCGTTTGCGCGTGAAGAAGTAACAAACAATAATATTAGTGTGATGTTTTAGGGGCATGAACGACACCTATGAAAACTTTTCTGACTTCCAAATATCATTTTATTATTTGGAAGCAGGTTGTTTTTTTTTTTGTAAAAAGTTTAAATATTTTTTTTTTAAATTTATAAATATGTTTATGTTTACGTTTACGGAGGTACGCGGAATAAGGTATAAAGTCGCAACTTCTATTGAGAAAGGAGAATCCTTCGACCAAACTGGTGTTGTGTCTAGTGGGAAACTGCCCAACGGTTGTTGTCGGGCTGTTGTATATGTTCAAATGGCGTCGAAACCTTTGATAGCGCGATGTAGGATATGTGTGACGTCAGGTTTTATTGTAGTTCAAATGTAGCGGTATAGATCCCGCTACATAGTACTCAGGGTGTTCAAAAATATTAGTATATATCAATGAATAAAAAACCGAGAAGAGTGCTTAGTCTGCTGTAAAGCTCGTGGCTAAAGAAGCAGTACGGGTCGATCAAGGTTAAACAACGCTTGCCAAGGTTGGTCTGTGGATGGGTGACCATCTTAACATACCGAGTTGCTTCCGTGCCTCGGAAAGCACGTTAAGCCGTTGGTCCTGGCTATCATTTGTAGATCTTTGGTAGTCTTTACGGATTGTCAGAAGCCAGTAAATCTGACTCCAGTCATACCAAGAACTACCGTGTTACCTATTTAATGGTTTTTGGAGGTCTGGTAGACAGCGGCTTCACTTAAAATACTGGTATTCAGCTGTATTCAGTTTGACTGGAAGCCGACCCCAATATAGTTGCGAAAAGGCTAGGCAGATGATGATGAAGAGTGCAGTTAGCTTAGATATAGGTATTCCTACAGAAATGTAACATTAAATATCCCGCAATGTAACCAAACAGCAATTGAGGGTTAAATCCTGGAGGAATTCTTCTAACAGAGTAAGGATTAAGACGGAAAGCTGCGAGCGCAAGATTCTGATCAGACGTTGATTGATGAATTGCGTGTTTTTGTTAATAAACTCTCCCTTTAAAATGTTGAAGTCAATGCTTTCGTTTAAAGGGAAAATACTGCTTTTAGTTATTTTTAGTAAAGGTGAAAATATTCAGTAAACAACGTTAATATTATTTGAGAAGTACAAATATGAATGCCCTGTATGCCAGAAGCATAGAGGCTCGACACAAAGTGTTATATTGTAGGCAAAGGTGATTGTCAAAATAACAAAAAATAAGGATTGACCACGTGTCATTTCTCCCCCTAACTATTGCGGTGTAGGNAATATGTAGGTATTTGTCCACCAAATAAAAGTCCAAAAGTCACTCGAAAACAGTTATATTTTAAATATGGTTTATGACGGTCACACAAGAGTAGGAAGAACGTTAACACTTAAGAAAACAGTTAGAAAGATAGGAGAACATAAAACAGGATAGAAGTTAAACAAGCGGAGCGAATTTAGCGAACAAGAATAATAATAGGTTTACGAGCAGGAGCGCGTTAAGCTAGTGCGGAGGCAAGCGAGCGCGTGAGTGCCTTGCGCAACGGCGAACAAAGGACTTATATTATAGTACTCTGTGCAAAGGACTGTCGCATGCGCAGGTGACGAAACCGAACGGCGCGCGGCGCGGCGGAGACAGCCGAAGATTCCCGACTGGTGACCGGGGTCGCTTCGTTGTGTGGCGGTGATGCCGCTACAGTGGATTACCTAAAACAAATAAACTTATTTTATAATCGTGATATTGTAACCCTTTGGGGAATGGAACTGGTATCCTTAACACAGGTTACTATGTAACCTAGGTAAGATGCCAGTTGCGATACGTTCCGTGACATCGAAACCAATGTGATTGTGCCTAAGACGTTTTTGTAATCCGATAACTGGTTTTTATTTTGACTAATAAAGCATTTTTTTTTTTCCTTTTATGGCAACTGAGCCGGTTCCGACTATTCTGCCAGTGTCACGTCGTGATAAAGCATTATTATTATTTCGACAGCGTTTGTCAATCCCATACAAGTTTGACGTTTTAACAATCGCCTTCGCCACGCTGCTGTCACTTGTCTAGAGCCTCAGGACCGGTCGATGCAGTGAAGCGTGGGGGAGACTTATCTCTTGCAGTAGACTACTTTCGGCTGAAATGATGATGATGAAGAGCAACATATTCAATATCCATTGATATTGTAGGCTTAGGTTGCGATATATACGGAGTGTTTCAGAATTGCGTGGTCATATTTAAGGTAGATGATCTGATATTGGCATTTCTATTTGGCCAGCCATAGAAATTATGCCGCCAACTACATTATACTGCTTGATAACTGTTTTGTTGGCATACGGTTATTTTTTTTAAACTCAATATTTTTTTTTATTTTGGTATTGTTCCTTTACTGTATACAAAATTCAGAACATCACCTGAAAATATGGCCACACATTTCTGAAAAACCTTGCATTGCACTTTCTGAGATGGCGACATAAAAGTTTATTCCATTTCGTTTTATAAATAAAATCTACTGACTTTGAAAAAACTATGACTTTATAATTTTATGTAGATACATTGACAAACAATGAACGCCCATAATACCTCAGTATTTTCAAGTGTCCTAGCAGCTTTTAGAAGTTAAACTAAATAACAAATAAACCCAAGCATATCTAAACATATATATGGCTAAATAAACGGTCGGCGACATCTTAAGGTATCTACTAACGCAATAACACAGTTTCTCGTTCATTGTTTACCAAACATCCCTGTGGGCATTGTGTTTGCTACACAAACTAAGTTTCTGTACCTCTGAATGCTAAAGCTACAACATGGTCCAATCCTGAGATTGTAGTTCCTAGAACCATAAGGGGTCTGCTTACAAAATGACGGATTTAAATATACATACCTACATATTATCTAGCTGTACCAAGAATAAAGCTGGAATGTTTTAAAGACACTTAAGCTGTTCTTGTGGAGTATCCCACAAGAACAGTTATTTTTTCAAGAATAATAAGTATGCTGTGGCACTAAGCTACAGCATACCTTTCTATCAGTGACAGAATTTTCGGTAATCGGATCGGTACTTCCAGTGATGGATCACTGAAAGGACCTTTAACTTTTGACAAACCCATGCTCTCTTCTTTGAACAGGTATCCAACACTTACGTAGATAGGTACTCCCCGCTTAGAGTAGAGTAGAGTAGGGACTCCATTTTCCGCACTTAGACTCCTATTCGGTCCGTTGTACGTAGGTGTCCTGACTACGTTAGCCAGCCTAGCTCCGCCCAGAAGCGCAGAAGTTTCCTGGGAGCTTCACAGGCTTCGCGGAGCGACCTCACCGTTCCGAGGATTTGTTCGTTGGGTAGCCACGGCCTCGCATTCCAGGATGACACGGGTGGCTGTTTCTTCGGCATCAAAGCAGCCTCTGCAGAGTGGGCTGTCTGTGGCGCCTATGTTAAAAAGATGTTTGTTGAGGGGGCAATGGCCCGTAATTGTACCTAATATTGTTCTGAGGTTAATTCTACTTAGGCTGAGTAGTTGTTTTGTTAGTCGTGGATGTACACTCGGCATTGCCATTTTTGACTGCCTGCAGTCTGTAGCCCGTGACCATTTGTTGTTATGCAGTTCAGTGGATCTCTGGCAAATCCATGTACGAAACTGTGAGAAAGGTAGGGGAAGGAGTGGGTACGGGCCTAGCACTGCCATCTCGGAACCTCTCTTTGCAAGTTCGTCTGCGGCGTCATTGCCTAGGGATCCACTGTGCCCCTTGATCCACTGCAGGGTGATTCTGTTGGACAGCGATATACTCTCCAGGGCGAGGTGGCACTCAGAGATTAATTTGCTGTTAGTTTTGTTTGTTTTCTAGGGCTTTGAGGTACTCCCCGCTTTGTTAATGGTGAAATCAATAGCACGACTGTTTTGTGCTACAACCAAGACACTCAATTGTTTTTAATGTAATTAAACAGTCACAAAACAATAAAAATACGACAGTAAGTCTAAAAAACTGAATGCCGATTATCAAATACTTAAATAGATTTTTAGAGCATTTGAATTTAATTGAAACTGATCATATAGTTCATTTTTTTATTAATAAAATAAGTCTGCAAGTTTTTGTTCAGTCTTACTGCAATCATTCTAAAGATGTGAAAGCAAGTAGCACGTAGAACGCCTTCCTCAATCAACTCACCGCAACTTCTAGAAATATTTATTACAATTCCGCCCACAGAACATGGAAACGCTGCCGGTAGACAAGAAATGCTATCATCATCTACCTGCCCCTTTTTTTTAAGTACAGGAAATCATCAAATGACTCTTTTCGCTCGACTCTTACTGTCTAAAACCCATACGTGTTCCTTCTAATACCCTTTGCCATCCCGGGCCGGGGTGACTCTTTCAAACTAATTCCGCAACTCTGGAACAAATTCCGCAGCCCTGGAACAAATTCCGTAACCCTGGATCTACCTTCCCTTATCCTATGTTACTTAAGGTTGGCGCTTCACGCTGCTGTGATGCTGCTGCTACGGTGCTTGCCGTCTACGATGCTTGTCTGGACAGGTCCACCCAAATTTGTGCGGTGTTTTCCTCAAAAGATCACCTCAAACATTAACCAACATGGTTTTCATATGATTTGACCAGTACGGATTGTATGAACACAGGAGACTTTGACCTCTGAGTTTGTTTCGTTCAGCAGGTTAGCTAGGAAACACCGGCCTCATCTAGTTTAATTCGAAAAAAAGGACTGACGTATAAAAGTGTTATTTTGTACCTATTTACAAAATAAATTTAATTTATCACATTTTTTCTTCCATTCTGTCCTGTAAACCTTCACGCTATCACTGACTCTCTTTTACTCATATCACTCCATCGATTCCTCTCTATCTTTTCTTACTCCCGCTTCCTCTCCATCCATCCACATTTCTATTCATCACTCTGTTAGTAACGTTCCTTTTATCCCACCTCTCCACAAGACTATACCAAGACTAGCGATTTCCTTTCAACTATTCTGACACTGGCGTAACTTCCCATCCTTTCTCGTCACTCCACACACCCATCTTATAAAATATTTGTACCCACTCAGGTATCTACTGAACACAAGTTCTCTCTGTGATAGCCATAGTCAGAACTGACACGAGCGTCCATTTCTACGAGTAATCGGTGACACTCATACGTGTCCGTGAGTCACCGCTTGGTTTGAATGGGAAGTTTTGACAATGCCGTCTGAAGCAGTGACCGTCGAAGCATCTTCCTAGCTCTGTGAAACCGCCTCTAGTTCTAAACTGCAATTTATAAACGTTGCACGTACCTACATACCTCTAACATCCGCATTGTTTGAAAGTTTAATTCAAGCGTTAGTAACACAATATATTGATAACAGAGTGCTACAGAAATATTGTTTTCCGGAGGTTAGAGAGGTTTTAAATTTTTGGCACATCTTTGTAGCGCATTCGGAGGAAAGATATTTTGATTGGCCAGTGCAATACATTTTATTTCTACTTTCATACTTCCAGTTTCATTTTAGCTGCCGTTGTAAAATAATATATCTCGTGCGTGCCCCGTAAAACTCATTTTTAAAACGAAACTACCGGCCACTTCAGAAATTAAAAAAGCCAGAGAAATGATGCGATTGACTGTTGGTGTCACATTCATTTTGTAATGACTTTTTTCCAGAAATTGGGTGTAATTTGCACGTTGGTTAATTATACCTATGTATTAAACAGGGAGTGAAGAAGAAGTGCGTGGTTATATTTAAGAGTGTTTTTCGGTATCTGCTAAAGAAAAAAATATGAAAATGTAAAAATAATTGACTTATATGTAAAAAAAAAAAATCTCAATCTCAGTTGCCATGTGTCAAGAATGTGTGGAAAATGAGGCTTTTTTGACAAATTGCGGCTAAGGTGTGAATGCGAAAGTTGCTTAAAAACCCGGCCAAGTTCAAGTCGGACTTGCACACGAAGGGTTCCGTACCATAAGCCGAAAAAATACTTTTTCTTGTATGGCCATCTTTTATTTTATTTCATTTTTATATATTTTGTTGCTACAGCGACAACAGATATACACACTCTGCGATAATTTTAACTGTTTACAGTCTGGCGGTTACTTTAGTTAAATCACAGATTCGATCCTTCCTTCATCAGACTGCTTCAAAAGTTTTTTTTTAATCATTGGTATTTTTTTCGGCCGGATTATAAAAAAGGTCGATATATATATTTTACATTGTTTATTTATTTTTAGAACATGGAGGACTTACAGCTAATAAAAATAACCAAAGTAAAAAGGAAACCATAGTCACCAAAAAGCCAATTTCAAATCCTGGCGTATAGAATTACAGTAATAATTTATGGTGAGAGCACAAAACCACAGTACACACCGCTATAATCAAAATAAGAAGCAATCTTGGTTTGCAATTATGTAACTAAAATAATAGAGAAAATAATAAAAACAATAATCTAACCTACCGCTACTTGAAAAATTTGAGGCTTAAGCACCTTCTGGCTGAATTCCCACTAATTGTAAATGGATCTAAATCAATCTTAACGTAAAGCAGATACCAAAAAACACCCTTAAATGTGACCATGCATTTCTGCAACATCCTATTTGTATTATTTACGAGTTTTCGGTCAAATTCCCAAAGGAAGGATTTCTCTCACTGAGAATTTCCGTGCGAAAATTTCCATGTATCCTTTTTTAATGTAAAAAATTAAAATAAGTTTCAACAATAAAACCTGGGTGCTTGCACTGCTAATTTGTGCACAACATTGTAAAAACTTTTGCCGAATGAAAGTTGTTCGGAAACTGTGGACAACAGAATTCGAAGTTATTAATTTTACAGACATTAATTTTAGTTTTTGAAACTGTCGCAAATTGTACTATGGGATTGCGATTTTGTATGTATTTTTACTTTACTGTTTGGTAATATTACTTTTATTTGTAAGTTATTTTTTTTCATTAGTGCTATCTTAATTTAAAGCACGTTAAGCGTTGGTCCCGGATGTCATTTATAAACCTTTGGCCGTCGTTACAGACAGTCAGAAGCCAGAAAATCTGACACCAGTCATGCTAAGGAGTATTGTGCTGCCCAGTTAATGGATTGTGGAGGTCAGGTAGACAGCCGCTTCACGTTAAATACTGGTATTCAGCAGAATCTGGTTTGACTGGCAGCCGACCACAATATAGTTGGGAAAAGGCTAGACAGATGATGAGTGCTATCTTTGTTTAATAAAATGTACTAAAACGTCAATTAAATGTGACAGTAGAATAGTTTCGAAACCACTTCTTGCTAGAGTACCCGCTTCCATACTAATTTTATTTAATCACAAACCAGTGAACCAGTTATCACATACCTTTAATATTGTCGGAATAGAATTACCATTACTGAAAAAAATTACAAGTAATTTGTAATTTAATAAAAAACGCCTGAATTGCTCTTTCTTTTCGTAATCCATGTGCAGCAATGATTAGTTCAGAAACAAAATATAGATAGCTACTGTAATCCTTGCGCCAATAAACAAATAATGACTGTATCTGTGTTATAGAACGCCCATACATTAATAGAGGACCGGCTACAATAACATACTAATATGACTTATAAATATGTGGTCCAATCGAAAAGTGAACGGAATAATTTTACCGAATACATGGAAATATTTTAGAGAATGGGTATAAAAGAAACCCATTTTTTTTTAATAACGCATTTGTTTATGTCACTACTACTGCTGATCTAGATACTACTTGACATAATTTGAAACCATTTACTAACCAATTAAAAAGGAAGGTGCTATATCTGACTCGCTTATGTTTCTTTATTTGTGTCGTGGCGATATCGTAGACTTGGCCATTTCATGAATAGACCGAGGTTAGTTTTGGTAAAGTATGAGGGACCTTAGGGCACCCCGACTCGGATAGGTTAGGGTCGAATGGGATGACGGGAGCTAGAGTAAGCGAGCTAAGCGAGCGAACTTAGCTCACGTCATACCATTTATGTTAGGTCCCTGGGGCTCCTTTGTCGAAGTTAAGATTGGAATTGTCATTTCACAAAATGATCAGACATTTCCTGAAATTATTAAATGGCCAAATTCAACGTTATGGCCACGACATTTGCATAATTTATAATTTCCACGATATTGATGCCTATAATATGAGAACTAGGTTCTTTTTAATTAACTAACAAACCTATTTGATTTTGTGGCATCATGGGTCTACAAATTAATCTTTTTTTAATTAATATTCATTCACGCAAGGCTGGGAGCCAGCACTTTTTGAACGTCGAAATTCTACATAAAGACAGTAGCAGACGGGGGAGTTTGTTGCTCCCAACAAACTCCCCAGTAACACATCTGTCTATTAAGTTTGAAGAACTAGAGTTGTTTTTATGGTAAATCTTGACACGTGTTAAATCGCTACCGCTTATAATTCACACCAGACCATAAGCTCGCAGTCGCATAGGTGATTTGGCAGAAAGCCCGAGTGTTCACGAGTTATCGTCGGAAATATAGTCCGCTAGTGGTCTAGGACTAAGCTACTATTTAAACGAGCAACTTGATTCTCATCGTCTTTTAGTAGACATGTAGTTTGTACTTTAAGATATTAAGATTAAGATAGTTGCTAAGGCTACGTGGTCCATATTTGTGGTTAAAGTTTGTCAGTTTCAATTGAAATGATTGTATAGAAATCATAAATATATATTTGGAAAAAAACATACGTAATTAGGAACCTGCCGGAACTCCACTTAAACACAAAAACTAAAGGGTCCACTTTAGCCTTTAAACTAATACTGGACCGATATAAATCTTCATTCGCACTCATTCATAACGCCCTCGGGATTCCTACCACCCTCATAATTCATCCTTTTAAGGACAATCTCAAACAATATCTGCCAAGAGCTCCTAGTTTATAAAGGCCTGAATACCGACACACATTTTCTCACTTCATTTATCTTTATAAAAGTGAGTCGACCCTTCTTCTACGAAACTTAACCTGCCATTAAAGCCAACAAAATGGCGCATAAAAAAGAGCGAGAAAATATGGTGTAAAACAAATGTGACAAAGTTAACGGTGAATAAAAACCCCATAGGAAAGAAGGGTTATAAATTTTTCTCCATAAAAATAAGTACAACAAAGGAAGGTACAGAGGGCTATGATATAAAACGTCAATATAAACGAGACTGTATTACGTGTATGGAATCAGGCGTTGCTTTGTCAAGTGTGAAAATAAGGTGAGATGTTTGGACATACGGCTCTATAAATTGGACGCACCTTTAAATCAATTGTTTGAAAAAGTCGCAGATTTTTTTACGCAGTCATAACAAATGGCTACAAAGCTAGGGCTTTTATCCAGCAAAATTGAATACCAAAACCGTTAAAATAACTGGTAGGTATTAATATCGTCTCCTCCGAAAAACCGGTGATATACACATAGCAAATATAAAATGTATGTAGTGAAATTTAACCATCCCGAAAAAACAACGAAATATTGAACCGTGGGGTTAGCGTTAGATATTCGTAGCCAGAAAACATTTTTGTACAGTACATCCGTATGTTTTAAAAGTCTTGAAAAATGTTTGAAAGTTTCGGAAAATCCGTTGGATAAATGATTCTACTGGCTTCATCAATATTTTTGAGTTTCGAATTTAGACAAGAATGCTAGAGAGTTAGAACTTTAAAACAAGGTATGCTACCAGCTCTATACGTTCAACATTTCAGTGTAAACTTAAGTGGAGTGAGCATGAGGTGAGCTGTCTTTACATCTTGTTAGTATGGATTGACAGCTCACTTCATGTTCACTTCACCTAAGTTCACACAGTAAGATGTCTCAGTATATGTACAGAATCGCATTGCAGGACCTTGAGCCAACTAAACCACACCAAGAGCTGATGCTTTGATCATTAATTATTGAGTGGCATAAGTAAATTACAAGTCCATAAAGACTACTTAAGCATTGCACAATTAAATTGCTCTTTTAGCTCATAGAACGTAGCAGAATTAAATGATGTACTTATTTAAGATCGGTGTTACATCATTAAATGCGCAAAGCACATCGCTAGCCGTAAACTAGTGAAATTGTGTCAATTTTGCTGAACACAAAACGTTCAATTTTTACTCAGAATATTTTAATAAGTATTAATGGCTGAAATTTGGCCACTAAAAAAGCCAGTGGCCATATAATTGAGAAAAAAAACTGATCGATTTTTACTCCCAAAAAGCGTGCCAGTACGCACTCCCAACCTCATGTGTTTCCAGCACAAAGGATATTTTCTAGCAGTGCCTCCAGGTGTATCCGTGACCGCATTGCCAACGTGTGCTCATATGTTGCCCATTCTCTTGCGATACGTGAGCAAAATAAACTTTTACACAACTTTTACTTAAGAATTCTTTAGCAGACCTCTTCGTGGTTTACAAAACGAATAAATTGGTAACGGATTTGCGCCAATAGAAAATCTGTTTTTAATCAAAATAACTGGATTTCATTTGAATTCGTTTCTAAGTTTTGAAAGCAACGTCGTGACGTTTCGGCATATGGAGTATAGCCACCTAGATTTTGTAACTCTTTTTTTAAGTTAGTCATCATCTGCCTAGCCTTTTCCGAACTATATTGGGGTCGGCTTCCAGTCAAACCGGATTCAGCTGAATATCAGTATTTTACGTGGAGCGGCTGCCTACCAGACCTCTACAACCCATTAACTGTGTAACACGGTACTCCTTGGCAAGACTGGTGTCAGATTATCTGGCTTCTGACTGTCCCTAACGACTTCCAAAGATCCACAAATGACAGCCGGGACCAACGGCTTAACGCGCTCTCCGAGGCACGGAGGAGTCTCGGTATGTTAAGATGGTCACCCATCCACAGACCAACCTCGGCAAGCTTTGCTTAACCTTGGAGATCGACCCGTGCGGCCGTTATTATTTAGCCACGAGCTTCTTTTGTTAAGTTAGTATAGTCTATTTTAAGTTCCCTTCTCTGTCTCTTTATACACTACTTCTTCGTCTCGTCTACGTTTATTATCCCACTCTTCTGTCGCAGGTCTACTCGAAGAAATTTTTATTGAAATAAGCAGTACCTTTGTGCTCTTTTCTCTGTTTAAAATTTTCTTTTTTTAAGTAAATTGTGTGTACATTAATTATTAATACATAAATGAATTTCCGGTTTTATTCAAGCGGAGTGTGAGTTAGTTTGAGAAAATTATGAAACTCAGAGACGACTCAGAGTGGCAAATCTAACTAGTTTACTACTCTGAGTCGTTGACAGTTGTTTGGAACATTTAGTTTAATGTAAAACTTTGATTTCCGATCAAACTTAGCTAATAAATATTTTATTCCGTGCATGTAAAACTATTTTGGTGTACTTTTATTTATGTTAACGGGCTCGTTCGTAGCTCGTGAAAACTTGCGGGCTAAGGGAAAACTTGCAACTTTTAACGATGCATCTGACGTGCGTCGGGCTTCACCGACTTTTGCCGTATTTTGCAATATCGAGAAACAAGTTTTGATACCTTCGATATTAAATTGCTTGGAGTTTTGGCTATTAATTTTCGTAAGCAGAAAAACTCGCTTGTGCTAAAAGACCTTGTAAAATACTTCCATATTCATTTGATATGGCACACTTTATCACTCCGGCAAATCATCTGCCATCTAAACACAAACTGCTGTGGTCAAACTGGAAATCGACTAGGCCACTGTACTGGGAAAATTTGACCAAATGTATCTGAGCCATCCCAATTACAGTGCTAGTTAAGAGCCCCTTGACAGGAAAAGGAGCACCTCCTTTTCTGTCCAGCGTGACACCTGCACCTTCCACAATTTTTAACGAATCCCCGTGGTGCTGGTCGTACAAAATTAGGCTTAAGTAGTCATGAAAAGAAGAAGATAACTACATAAGGTAGTCTTAAGTTCCACACGAACAAAGACCTATTTCTTAATCCTTATTCACAAAACAAGCGCCCAAAGAAACCTTAAAAACCATACAAACCATTTTTTTCGCATTAGACCTCTAAATACAACAAAAAAGCTCACAATCGTGTAACCCAATTTTTAAACTTTAATTGCCCACCGACAAAGTTCAGTCGTATCACGTACCAAAATAACTGCCCCTACAACAGGTGTCTTAATCTCTTTATTAACCCTCACAAGGGTCTTATTGTTCAATTTTATTTCCATTGTCCAACTTTCCTTAACGTCATATGACGTCACGATTCGAGAGTGACGTCGTTTTGAGGAAAATGGGGAGTTTAACCCCTTTTATGATGTCAAACGTCTTTTTGGTACAGATATTCCAGTTTTTTTTGTCTTGGAGTGTTTCTGTGAAGCTGTATTTGTTTAAAGAATGATAAAATCATTGACGTCATAGGAACGAGTAAAAATTAAAGGTGCTTAATAGCAGTTAAAAACTTGGAAATATATAATATAATAACATCTTCGGACAACTCACACACGGTCAGCCGATCCCAAATTAGGCAGAGCCTGTGCTGTGGCAACCAGACAACTGATAAACATACTTATATATTTCTAAATACATACATATTATAGACAAATCACACCCAGACACAGAACAAATGATCATGCTCATCGCACAAAGATTTGTTCTAGGTGGGAATCGAACCCACGAACTCCAGTTTAGCAGTCAGGGTCACTAACCACTCGACCAACTACAGGCCAGCCAAAATGTTATGTAATTATATATTTTTTGACAAAACTCTCGCATTTTTAGTTAAATTAATTGAGTATGGGGTTTAAGATGCTAAATTGGTTTTATTAGAACCATAAAACACTACTTAACAGCTGTCTACTACCTAAGAAAAATAAATTTCTTCATGATCCTCTTTGGAATCCCAGTGTTGTTTTTTGTACTCACAAAAAACGGACACTGGCAAACAATTTACGCCATTTTCAGTTCCCAACCAGTTATCTTTTCAATACAAACAACCTATAATATAAAATTTAAGCAGAAATAACGAATAAAAACATTAATTAAAATTCACAGATTGTATCGTGGTTATTGTTTATTTTACTCTCTCTATCTCTCTAATCTCCGACCTTTTCGGCCCCTTTTACAAGCCTCGTGGTCAAGGCAAGGGTAGGCCGAATGAATAATGTTTGCATAAATACTACACAGTTATAAACCCTGCCTATATTATACCTTTTACTTCACTGGTTAACATTTAAAGTACTACCTTAGATATAAATTTGTTTATTTTTTATAGATACCTTTTCAAAGCTATTACTGGGCAGTATTTGATGTATGTTTTTCCGTGAAATATTTATATATTGATCCAGAAAGGCGTTTATCAAAAGTGGTTGCGTATTACGCCTGAACCCAGCGACAAATCTGTTATCTGATTGGCCATTACTGGTGTTTGGCATAAATTGTATAGACCTCATGTCAAATCTTATTTCTAACAGGCAAAACCACTGAAAGTTAGGTCGTAAGTGGTTCAAAACTTAAACATCACCAACAAGTACCGGAATGATAGCAGTTCGTCGTGGGCGTTACTAGGACAGCATGTTTTCAGATTTATCATCAGAAGATGACCGCCAGTCCACCACGTAAGAATTGATGCGACGCTCCGATCAGAAGCCATTGTCATCCTTATCCGATGATTCTAGTAACATCATAACAAAATATCATATTTTCATTATATTAGTAGAGTGGCCACCCAGCAGGCATTTATTTATTTATGTACACACAATATACTTAATATAAGGATTAATTTCATTTCATTCTTATTTCATTAGAAATTTCATCCAGCAGACCTGCGACAGAAGAGTGAAATAAGAAACGTAGACACAGTGACACACTTCTCTGTCTCTTTACACATAATGAGACAGAGAAAGAAACTTAAAATAGACTATACTAACTTAACTAAAACATATTATTGTCTATTATATAAATAAATCAAACTACAATGAACATACAAAAATAAATACAAATACATTTAGCTAAAGACATCATTATAATAAAATAATACATAAGTATACGGTATGTATTTTCCTGATTATATTTATTTCGGATTTCGTTCATTATTCCAAGCAGTCAACCTTCTCATGGGATTTGAAATAACATGAGTTGTAACAGTTCTTGATTAAAGTTTTTCTCCATTTGTCTATAAGTACCAGCGAAATGCAAAAGCCATATGCTACATAAGAACAACACACAAAAAATAAATAAATAAGGATTTCTTTAGTTCTAACTTTTAAGTCTACGCACAAGTGCGATTTGTCCAAACGGCCTAAGGTTATGAAAAATGGCCCACGTTTTATCTCCAGAACCAGGCTTCTCGCGATATTGAGTACCACGATCCGTCAAGGCTTTCGAAGACGCAGTAGAGGTAGATATCTAATTAGTGGACAGTCTTTATTCATTATTTCATAACTGGGTTTACCTTACTACTTTGGTGAAGTTTATCAATCAGTCATGAATATGTTCACATCATTTGAGATATATATATAGTCCTCCTGACCGATTTCGGGCGTGGCGGCCAATTTCAACCGAGACCAGCCATCGGCGCGGGACATATTATAGTGCGCCAGTGTATGCATAAACGCAGGTGCGGAGTGCACCTGTGTTTACGCACACACTTGCGCACTTCCATCACTCTCCTATTACGAGTGTCGACCGGAGAGAGATCTGGCGCAGGACCAACGGCTTAATTTACTTTCCGGGTCACGGGGGTGTCACACCACCAACTTCCAAACTCCGGGCTGTCACTGAGAAATTCCTATTGCAAAAACGAGACCGTCGGAGCAGTTGATATAAATTAGTATTAAATAAAAAATAATCATACTACCTATTAAAATATTTTTCCACTGTATACCTGAGGTAATACCTACAATTAACTGAGTTTAAAATTAACAACTATCACATAATAGTTCGGACTTTAACGAGTAAGACTTGGTTTGACTAAAAAATATTATGATTCACCACATCGACATTGAAATGTTGAATCTGCAAAATTTAAAGATGATCATAAGTCAATATATTTTTACCTATCAAAATCAAAACGAATAAGTAAAACCTTCAACATATTAAAGTACTTTCATTCGTGGTTAATAAATAAAAACCTCTATTACAGTAAGCAAGGTAAGTTTAACGATTACATTTAAACATCCACCCTATTTACTGCCCTTTCCTACCAGAGTTGAATTCCTTTTTATTCTAAAAAAAAAACAGGTCTGCTTCAACAGCCATCATTCTCGTCGTCTCGGTAATAGCAGATTTCTTTTTTGCCGATTGTCTTATTACGGGCAATTTCCTTAAGTGCCAACCGTCTTAAGATCTTTGTGTTCGTATTTTCTCGCCTGGACCCTTCGGAGAAAATGGTATCGTCTGGTTCGAATGGATTAAGACCCTCGAACATTAATTAACAATGTTTGCCTTTCATTGCTTTGCGTTATCAAAATGCATGTTGTGTTTGTAGCTTTTTTTTGTTTTTTTTTTGTGATTTATGTCCTTCGAGGATTTTGTTTGCACTTAAGGGCCGTTAGGATTGTTTTATTGTTGTTTATGAGTACGAAATATCTTCAAAGTTAATTGGAACAAAAAAAAATAACTGGGCCTTAAACCTCTGATTTATATTTAATGTGTTAGTGGTATTTTTTTGTGAGCAATAATTTAGACATTACCGTTGGATATAAATTATTATTTTTCGTAGTACGAATCTCAGTTCAGAGATTACCAAGAAAAATCTAAATCAAATCTTGGGAAACAGTAACTAAAAAAGGTTGATTTGAATGATGATCACACCTTTGACTCAATATTTATGAATTCAACTTGATATTTTTTTACGTACCTTCAAAGAACTCATGCGTACAAAACGGTCCCAAAGCTGATATTTATGTGGTTAAAGTTGTCTGAAAAGTTACGATATCTAGTGAAACTTGAAGTTTAAAGTCATAAAAGTGGTACACTTAACGCTTTCTGGCGTCCCAGATAAAGTGTTTCCTTGACTTGTTTTTAACTTTGCCCTCAAATGAACTGTGAGTAACGACAGGCTATTGGCCGAGACTCTATTAGGATTATGTTTTACGGAGCGGTAAAATGGCGTATTACCTAACTGACTGAAAATAGTTTTGGTTATTGTTGCGTGGATAGATAAGGGAGTTTCCTAAGTTAATAGGAAATAGCATGATGATGAATAAATTCTTTCATTGATGATGAAAGATAAAAATTGGTTGGTTGAAAAAAAAAACTTTTAATATTTTTGTACTTACATAGCTTATAAGTTTGTATAATACTAACATAATATGGATCAAGGTCTGAATTAAAGTATTTTTTTTTAGACGACAATGCTTGGTCAGAATAACACAACACAAAATTCTAAAACGCAAACTCCCGGTAAAGCCCAATCTGGTCATTTAAATTGCTTATTTTAGCTTCAACTATTAGACTATCGTGAGACGGAAGACCTTTTGGCATAATCATATATTACGAAACATATATCATACACACACTCACACCATACAAATTCACCCACACACACACACACACACTCACACACATCTGTTAAACTTAAATAAAATTTTAAAAAATAGATTATAGAATAAGAATTACTGAAAGTTATCCTTAGAATATTGTAAGTCTACTGCAGCGACATTCAAACCAATGTATTCGTATTTTATTATGTGATACTTCCTGCGGCTGAACGCTGTTTCCCACAATACAAGCTCAAGCTTAGCTTGGGAATCAGTAGCAATACCTTTTGTGCAATACATTAATACGATGCATATATATTATTAGATTACCATAAGATGAATGTATTCACTGGCGACAATAAAGACATTTTTTTAAATACGATTTTCTAACTACAACATAGAACCAGGAGTGCGATTCTGTAGGTTGTGGAATTTGTTCGAAAGAGTCACCGCGACCCGGAACGCAAAGGGCTTTAGAAGGAACACGGATGGGTTTTAGTCAGTAAGAGTTGGACACGCCCTTCCGCCCCACCCAGAGCGGACGAAGTCATTTGATGATTTCCCATCCTCAAAAAAACAAAATAGTGCGACTCTATAAACATCTTACCATGTAAGCTTAAGTGAAGTGAACATGAATTGAGCTGTCAATCCATACAAACAAGATGGAATGGCAGTTCACTTCATGCTCGCTTCACCTTAGTTTACACGGTGAGCTGTTGATAAAAGTTCACCTCATTATCTGCCGGTTTAACAGATAATGAGGAGAACTTTAAAGAGCTATACGAAGAGGGCCAAAATTAACATACGCTAGTCAATTTGAACTTTTGACGTTTAATTTATGAAATTTTTGACAGCTCCCGAACTGACATACGCCCTCAAGTTCACCCACGTTTTAGTAATGTCAGTTGACATAATTTCGTATTCATGCGTCCTATTCCTAACATCATGTAGGGTACAAAGGGTTTCCTGTTCCATCCATATTAATATTTATAACGTGTGCTGTGCTTACCTTTGTCCATTTGTTTTGTTCATTTTCAGCTTTAGCCAAACATAATAGAAGCAAATGCACTTTGATTCCGTAATTGGGTCTTTTTTTTGTCTTGTAATTTTTTTTTTTTAATTTTAATTTTATAAATCTGTTCTGAAATTCTAGTCTGGGCTTTTCTTTAACCGTTAAACAGGAACGTATAAAAAGAAACATCCATGTAGATAATTCATTTTTCACACGAGGGCAGAACCAAAAAAATCGCAACTGTTACGATCTTAATAATGTAACTAGCTTTACCCGTGACTTTGTACGCGCATATTCCGTTTTTCTGCTGTGCTGCGCTGTGGCTCTGTCTCACACACGAATCTCAGCATGATGCTGAGCGATGGCCGTTTTGCGCGAATGTGACGCATATCATCGCAACTTGCATAACTTTTGTAATGTTGTTTATTGTTTGTTTTGGTATTCGTCATGCTTGTCGACTATTTTTCTTTCTTCTTTCATGTACAAAAAGAAATTACCAAATCCGACTGTAAGTTCCAGGGATCAATAGCACGTTCAAGCAAACGAACAAACTCTTCAGTTTTATAACATAAGTATAGATAAATACTTCTTTGCTTGGTTGACATTTATAGAGTCTAGTCATACAAGCACAGCGGTTGTGAGTATTAAGCACCTGGCCTTTCTGAAAAACAATACTAATATAATCTGAGTATGTGTGTCCTTCTAGGACATCCCCTCCTTGCGTTTCCACTCATATCTACCTTTTTTTAAGGATGGGAAATCATCAAATGACTTCTTCCGCTCTGGGTGGAGCGGAAGGGCGTGTCAGACTTTTACTGACTAAAACCCATCCGTATTCCTTCTAAAGCCCTTTGCGTTCCAGGGCCGCGGTGATTCTTTCGAACAAATTCCGCAACCCTGGCAGACTTACATCTACCTTGCAAATACCTTTTGTTGGTCGCCAAGTCGTGGAAGCATACTTTTTGTCTATTAATATCTCAATCTATCATTCAAAATGACATCACATACGTGTGGTGTTAGTGCTGTAGAAAGCAGTACAATAATGGCCTACGCCGACTGGCGGACGGGACGGCAGAGAATTTTTAATTTATCAATTCAATTTAATAGTTATCCAATTGAAATATACATTAAGGTATCTTATTTCGATTGGATAACTATTAACTTCAATTGATAAATTGAAAATCTTCTGCGGTCTCGTCCGCCAGTCTGCGCAGGCCATACTGCATTTCTTGAGGAACATACTCCATATTTAAGGAACGCATTCTTACAACACAAGGTTTACTAAAGCCTTGCCTTGTTGGGATAACATTAGAAATAAGCGAAGTGGTAGTAGGTAGGTACCACTCGATTTCTCTGTACTTGTGTCATGAATAGAAGCCAAATTGGCTCACCGAAAACTGAAAACATCGGCTTCCAGCAAAATTGATGAACCTGAACCTTTCTAAAATCGAAACAACAGTTTAAAAGTTCACCGCCAAATACAACCGCCACAATGTCAATTTCAGACAATCACTAAAGTTGTTGTCTAGACAACAGTGGAAACCCTATTAAAATTGTATTGTCATCGAACTTTGAGCAATTAGTCTTGGAAAACTTTTGTCGTAGTGTCCCAGGTTGTCACAAAGCAATAATTGATGCTTGGATAATCATTATTATTTTGGGCCCAATGTTCTTTGAATTTTGCCTTGAACTTGAACTTGGCCTCGAATTGACACGATATTAACATGTAATGAAAAACTAAGAAAACGAAATTTGTACGGCAACAAAAAGAACCGCAGCGCCATCTACGACGAACTAACAACGAAATCCTGCATCGCGCAAGCAAAGTTCTCCGTGCGATTTGAACATATTATACAACAATTCGAATATCAACTATCGGGCAATTGTCCACCAGACACAACAACCGTCTGGTTCGGAGGATCCTCCCATTTCCAGTGGAGGTATGCGGGACTTTACTCTCTGTTCCGCAGACTTCTATAAACAGTTAATTATTATTATAAATAGCTATAAAGTTTTTAAAAGGTAAGTACGAAATGTTTTTGTTGCTACAAGACAACTCGGCAGTCAATACTAGAGATGTACATATATTATATATTTTTTTTACTGTTGATAAACACTCGTTTGACCACTATCTCACCTGTCGGTAAGCGATGATGTGGTCGAAGATGGAGCACGCTTGCCTAAAAGTAACCTCAAAGTTGAGTTGATTATCTCAAAGTTGGGAAAATGCTGAGCTGATTGATCAAATGACGCTGCCGAAGCATGCGGTGCGGAGTTCCGTATAATGTGGGAGTACTTGTTCTAACCGCAGCAAAAAAGTTTAGTTTTTAAAGCGTGTTAGACAAAGACTAATCAAAGAAACCTTTGAAATTTAAGCGCTGTTTGCGTTACAGGTCACACAACATGCCATTTTCACAAAAAAAAAAGGATTGTTTCTGTTATCTACTTAGGCAAGCTACAAGAGAGCACTAACCAGATTACAGTGCATTTTCATTTTATCAGCTAAGTGAGGAGGGAAATACAACTTTAACCTGTAAATACCATTTAAAGATACTAACAGCCCGTAACGCAGGTCTTAAAAACGAATGACAAGGAAAAGTAAGACTAAGTTAGGATCAATTGCTCGGAATGGACTTTGCTAAGTAACTTGATTCCCTGGGTAGAAATTTCCGTAATATTGCAAATTGCACTTGCACATCCGAAAGCAAATGTGTGCGTTCTGACGCGCTCCAGTAATTTTAGGACCTCCCCAGCGGTTGTTGGTCCATTTGGTAATAATATTCCGTGTATTTGAATTTGTATGAGTTCGTTTTAGTTTATGTCAACGTTGTTGGTACTCATTCATAAAGAGTTCAATATTATGTCGTTTCTTGTTGTTATTTTAGTAATTGCGGCAAATATTTCAAATTGTATTATGGTTAACTGCATATTTTTATCATTCATTTCTTCAGTACTAGAAGCTAAAAAAGGGTGAAAATATTAAAAAAAAAAACAAAATTGGGTCCTGAACAGGGGCAAAGATTTATAGGTGTTATATCAACATTCTCACTAATCAAGAACCTTCACAAAAATGACAAAAAAGCTACGAATCTAACAAAACTTGCAAAGCAGTATTTTTATTATAATTTAAGAGAAAAACAAACAAAATCTTCAGCATAATTACTCTTCAACTCCAAGATTTAACTTTTTAATAGAATTCATAATGAGCAAGCTTCTTGACTGTTGGTTTAAAATTTTTGTGAGCTTATTAAAAGTACGAAGTTTAAATCTTTAGATAGGTTAGTTACTTTAAATAATAATAATAATTAACTCTTTTAGATTTAGGCTCTACATTAGGGATTCATATTATTGTAACATACACAAGACGAACATAAAGTAGTGCCAAAAATACCCTTTAGCATTCTAGGGCCAATTCTACTAATTTTTTTGCAACATTAGCATTTACATCTCAGCCGGAATCTGTCAAAAAAGCCTCATTTTCCATACATTCTTGACAGATGGCAACTGAGATGGGAATGCAAACGTTGCTTAAAATTTAGTAGAATAGGGATGTTGCCTGGGTTAAAAAATATGATTCTATTTGGTCCGTCAGTAAGATATTGAAAAATATTGTATACCTACCTATTTTTATTTTGTCAAATCAATAAAAAATGGCGAAGATAATACGCATAAAAGATAAGGAGTGGGGGCTTATTACATCACGCGAGTTTTCAAACATTATCGTCTGCATTTTTCGTTAACGTGTCAAAAGAAAATAATCATGTCCAATATTGTTTGGAAATCTATTTACGGACTAAATCGATTTTTTAATTCAAATGCCCTATTGGCACTCAGGTCGAAACCCATGGACATGATTTTTTCTTTAATAAAGTTGAGAGTGCAATTTTCCACGCGGCATGCGGCGGTAGTGTTATTTTATATTTAGTATTCTTGAAGGAAAGTCGACGGTTGCAGGAATTATTACTGGTATCTTTCTTGTCACGCTCATCATTTACCTAGACTTTTCCCTACTACATACAACGTGTAACAGAACAAACCCAGAGCCCTGAAAAGGGATACTCAACATTATGATCAACTTTTACTACGGGATCAATACCAAAGTATCGAAAAAAAAATTAACCCATTTTAAAATAGGTTAATTTTAATTAATTACTGTAATTTTTTCGAACTCGACTCAATCAATTTGTCATTTATAGCGTGTTACCTACTCGTATTTATTACATTAATCGAGGGGTTTAATCGTTGTCATGGCGACCGAGGCGATGACTCGAGGTGGTGTCGAGTTGGAGGACATGAATTCAAATAATTACGGGTCTTTGCCTCGACCAGTGCATCATTGCCTATGAGTTTCTTGGCTCGAATCTCAATTATTGACTGAAGCATATTAGGCTTGCATCTTGCAGTTCTAACCCAGTGTTGATTTTCGTGGATGATTTTCCGTCTCCACTTAAGAACAACAAGTCTATCCCAAAAAGATTGTACCTATTTTATCAAATCGCGGTCTCATTTGAAATGTTATTGAATTCTGTTATATTGTGTTTTAGAATTGAAATGAAACTGCGGTCTAGTGCATTTAATACCGTTTAATTAAAACCGCAATGCCTATTTTTTTAGGTTTATTACGACACAGAATAGTGATTAAATTAGATGAAATGTTTTCCTGGTCAAACTAAATTGATGTTGACAATAAATAAAACAGTCCAGTTTGTATTTGTATTTGGTATTAGTTATATCATATTTATTTTTGTATGTCTTTGACAATCTCGGGACCCTGGGGTGCCAGTTCTTTGGTAGGGTACAACGGACCAATGCCAACTCGCCGAGGCTCCGTTAGACAATAGGTCATTTCAAAGTAATGAGGCACCAACCGTGGATTATCCCTGTATGCACAATAAAAGTATACCCAAGGACAATCCCCGGTAGGTGTACATCTATTGCAGAATATGAAAACAAAAGATGAGAGGCTATGGGATTAGGTGGTTTAGTAGACTGATTTTCATATATTATAGTAGAAATATTGGCTCATGCCTGACCACTGACAATATACACGGCTTCAAAATGGCAGGGGATGACTCGCACACTCAATAAATGGGTCTCTGAAAAGGGTCGCGCACACAGTGACGTAGCGCCAAGAGGGCAACATAACCTGAGGTGCTAGAGGAGTGAAGAGGTATACCACAGCTATCAGGACAATCCCGGAAGTGCGGTCAAGATCCCTTCCAGCATCTTACTGAATTATACATCCTTCTCCCGTTGCACGTTTACTCTAGCGAATGTCTACTGAAACCGGCCGGTGGGAGCTCTGCTTCTCGTCGGTATTCGCTCAGCCAACCAATAAAGGCAAGCCGGAGATGAGGATGAGATGAGATCAAATTTATTATTGTTACTGTGCGAAAAAATCCGGACAAGTGCGAGTTTGACACACGCACCGAGGGTTCCATACAAACTCGTAGTTCATTGCAAAGAATAGTATCTAATAAATTGTCTTGAGCAACGCGCGATGAAGTGTTTCCCGTTTATTGCTCGAAAGCGTTTTTAAAAAGCCGTTTTTTGATGCACAATCTGTTCTATTTACGAAATTAAAAATGTCAGTGGTCTTCACATTTCAATTAGAAATTTATTATTATTGTTAAAATTTATTTTGAAATCTTATTTTTATTTATTGTACACCTACCACAGTGTACTCTTTATAACCCAAAGGTTGACTGGTAGAGAATGCCTTGATGCATTAAGTCCGCCCATGTACCACTATTTTACATAAATTATAAATAAATAAATTAGGTCAAACAGAACTGTGTTTTGGAATTAAGTTTGATTCCGATATTCATCAGTATTCTCGAATAAAAATTATAGCTTTTTACACTGCCGTTAGGGTATATGTATTCTGTGTTACACTGTGGCAACAACCAATTTTTCTACAAGCAATATATTTCACACTAATTGAACTTTCTAGCAGGCCACCGAAACTAAACTGTCATGGCCACGCACGGGTTTACGTTAACAGTACGTGAAACATTATGGTCTCAAGTTTTCACGATCAAAATAACTTCGCTCAAGTACAAGTTTCAACCTATTTCAAGAAACGCATCCAATTACCTTATACCATGTATATTCTTTATTTTAAGCAGCGCCACCTATTGGCTGCAATATGAACTTATCAGTAAAACGGGTAACAGCAGAATTTTGTTAAAACATCTCTACTAGACCAGTCGAGGAGTCAGTTTAACGAAATACTAACAGAGGACGCTGTTGTAAAAATACTACATTAAAGTAAATATAGGAACGTGATGGATTCGTGAAAGGTCTTGTCCAGAGTGAACTCGCGGTTACTAGTTTAGCTACGGGCGCAGTGGCGGGAACGACTTGTTTCAAAAGTGCATAACAAGTTAACGGGCGTAGAGGCTATACCTGCTTGAACTTATAATTTGAGTTTACTGTTGTATTTTTGAGCCCGTAATCATGGTACACATTTGTTGAGCAACAGTTGATCAACATTGATGATGAACAACAACAAAGTTACTGGTTATTTAAATCAATATTCTCCACGCCAGTCTGCGTCAAAGTGTTGCTCGAGGTAGAAATACATAGGATACATACACATAACCAAACATTAACAACAGTATTAAGAAAACACCTAATCTTTTCTAAATTAAAGTGAACAGGCTTCTTCTGGGTAAGCTCGCTCCATCGTCGACTTTGTCTCTGTCATCTATAACCTAGATTAGAGTCAAGAGCAAACTCATCTCAAATAAAAAAAAAAAATAAAAAAAACAACGGGTTGCACTCCGGGAGTGCCGGCAGAAGTGAAAACTTGAACATTAACGTTGTGCATTTTTGATATTTTGGAATGGTTAGCGAATAATTTCACACGAATTACTTTAATTATCAGTATAAAAGTAATATAATTTATGTGGTAAAATACAATATTCATTTATTGCGCTGTCGTACACAGACATGACAATTTATATTACATTAAAAATTTTAACAGTTTAGAAATTCGATCAGGTCACGTGTCCTGATGCGAGTTTAACATTTTTTACCCATCCCAAAAAGTTCACAACGCCGCTAAAGAAGTTTTCACTTCAAAAACATGAATCCTACAATAACGCATTAACTAATAATATCGAATTAACGCTGTGATAATTCTAGAAACTCCTTGCGAATGTGCTCATGTGCCTTCACCTTAAAAGACTCTAATCAGTTTATGGAGGCCAGATGTGTTTCTAGGTAAAATACTGGTTTTCACCTGCATCCGATTTGATGATAAGTTGACGCCCATATGCCTAGTTGGAAAAAGGTTAAGTGGATTGTTTAAAAGACTAGGTAGAAAATGCAGTTTCTGATAAACTGATCTTACGCAGGCTTAAAGGCAGTTCACAATCTTCGTCTGATTAGTCTGACTTGCTTGTCTGGAATACTGGTCGTTTCATTTACGACCAATTTTCAGTTTTAACAATTTTCTTTAATATAAATGATTGCTTCTGCCGAACTATTATGGTTTTAATACATACCGAACATTACACGGACACCTTAAGGTAGAATTGATTGGCTAATACTATGGAAAAAATATTCATTTGCCACAGAGCAGAGGGCCAATATTATTCTACAATTTTTTAAGCAACGTTTGCATTCACATCTCCGTCGGAATTTGTCAAAAAACCTCAATTTTCATACATTATTGACAGATTGTCACAGACATGCGAATGCAAACGTAGCTTGATGTAGTAGAATTGGCACTCAGATTAGGTAGTATTTTTAATGATAAACTTGTGAGTATCCCTAAAACGATATGATTACTCTTGAACGTAGGCCCAAGAGCAATCATATAATTGACAGGATACGTATTATATTAACACATACGAGACATTACATAAATTAGATTATTACGTGTGACACCGGTAGAGCGTCACAATGTTTGGAAAGAATTTGCTAGCTTCGTAGAGCACTCAAATTTTGACAGCTGGGGCGCTGACGTGTTCGTTTCAATTCACAGATATTATTATATCTATCTATCTGAAAATTGTCTATGCAGTGTTGTTTACTCACGGGGCCCGCTAGGGTCCGAGCCTGCCAGGGTTGTAGAAATTGTTCGAAAGAGTCACCGCGGCCCTGGAACGCAAAGGGCTTTAGAAGGAACTCGGATGGGTTTTAGTCAGTAAGAGTCTGATACGCCCTTCCGCTCCACCCAGAGCGGAAGAAGTCGTTTAATGATTTCCCATCCTTAAAAAAAAAAGTGTTGTTTACTCCGATAAAAGAAAGAAACTATGGAAAACTGACGAAGGAATAAACGACAGGACTGTTCTCCAAACTTGTAGAAAGGAGGGTTGAAATAAACAAGTAAACATATACTTCAAAAATATAATAAATTCTTATGAAATATGAAAAAAAAATGTTTTTCAGATAATAAAAATTCATCCGAAGCACAATTCAATACTTTCGATGCTCATCTTCTGTTCTGTGTTGCGAATATCTCCAACCCACAAATTATAAATTGGTAGTCTAAATACATTATTTGTTTTAAGTTCAAAGATTGTACTTTTCCATTCAGTGCTTCCCTCCTGAAAAAAAAAAAAAAAATACCATCTCCTGTCAAAAATGTACTGGATTGACAACAGCTAGTAAAATATCACCTACGGCCTAATTGTCTGGCAAAAGACACTACATTTCTATTGTCTACGATTGGCTTATCATAACGTCTTCTGAATTATGTCACGCTCCAAATACAAATGATTTATTTGTGAACTCCTGACCGATTTCGGCCACGGCGGCCAATCTCAACCGAGACTAGCCATCGGCGCGGGACATTTTATAGTGCAGTAGCGTGTGCGCAAACACAGATGCACACTCTCTTCCAATACTTTCATATTTCGATGGGACGGCAACCCGACACGACCGGAGAGAGATCTGGCGCAGGACCAACGGCTAAACGTGCTATCCAAGGCACGAGGGTATCACATCACCAACTTCCAAACGGGCTGTCACAGAGAAATTCTTATTGGAAAAACCCAATGACACTTTTTGCCCCACGGGGGAATAAATAAAATATTTGTCGGTTTCATTAATTTGTTCCATTCCAAATTCCAATTTTCTAGTGCTTAGCGTCTCTGAGCTTTACCGGATAACGAATATCATTTTCTTCCATGGCCGTGTTCATGGAAATAAATTCCCTACTTCCCCAAAAACATTTGTCAATATTTGGGAATGAGTAGACGCTCGGCAGTCGCGCTTGCGACCGCGAGACCTATATAAAGTCCCAACGATGTCTCGCCAGAAGGCAAGGCTCCTTATGTATCAAACAATCACTTGAACAGTTTGTTTGGTTTGTTTATTTTAAGCAAATCGTAGGCAAAGGAATCACAGTGCCTGTGCCAAAACGCGTTATACTATGAGGCAGGTAAGTAAATAACATTATCGAATATGTGGGTGCGAACTCAAACAGCGAAGCTGGACCTGTAAAATTTGTAATAGTAAAACCCAATAATATTTTGCCAGCCCCGAGGGATCAAACCCAGACTACAACTAGACACGTTTGCGTCTATGAGACCAACGCAATGTCGAAAATTATCGCATGGACACATATTTCTGGGATAAAATCTCCTATGTCCTATTTCAGGACATTTTCACTCAAATGTCAAATTTTACCCATATTCGTTCAGTCATCAAGATGTGAGGATGTAATAAACAGACAGATAGAATTACTTTTGTTTTTATAGTATTACTAGCGTTTGCCCGCAGCTTTGCTCGCAAAAACAAGCCAAAACTCTGTATTATTCATCAAAATTGTTCGGCCATTTAGATGTTAAAGCGTAACAAACTCACTTTCGCTTTTAGTTAGCATAGGATTAGAATTGTATGTATCAGAAACTATGGTTTTCTGAATTGTTAGACGACCTAAAAAAAAGCATATCTTACCTCGCATTTGTCAGAAGCAGCTGGTACGGAATAAAAGAAAGGTGAATCGCTAGTTGGGTATGGTTTAACGAGAACATCGTGAAAAGTCATCAATTGCACTGATGAAGACAGATTGTGTTTAGAATACGGAACTGAGTTCAGACAGTGGTATTTAAACGTTTGACGCATGAAAATTGATTGCAATCTCAGCCACATTATTTGGTCTAATATCTGAAACAAGAGACGTTACATGTTAATTCATTGCTTACCCTTTGATTTAGACTAAACATTTTTTTGTTATTTTGCTGGCCCGAAACTTTACAACTTTATAAATTTTGCCAGTACTATCATCATCATCATCATCATCATCAGCCTACAACAGTACACTGCAGGCTATATGCATCTCCAATCGAACGCTATTTATCTCGATTCTCGGTAACACTCATTCAGTTGTTACCAGCCAGTCTCATTTATTTTTTCTTTTTAAAGAATGGGAAATCATCAAATAACTCCTTCAGCTTTGACCGAAGCAAATAAAAGCCATCCATGTTCCTCCTAATGCTCTTTGTATTCCAGGGCCGCGGTAACTCTTTTGAGCAATTTCCGAAGCCCCGGTAGGCTCTGGCCCTAGCGGGCCGCATATACTAAGCTGTCATCTCTTTGAGGCGCGCTTGGAATACAACTCGCCGTCGAACTGGGCCTAGTTTTGATCGAACGGCGAGCCGTCCGCAGGGCAACGGCAACGATGGCCGGGAATCGCCTTGCGACTCCCGATGTCCCGGGCGTCTTCTTTTATTGGGGCGGCTGAGGCGTGAGGTTTGCCGCTCCCTCACGCGGCCCGCCCCCTCCTTCGCTAGCGTTACTGCTTCGCAGAAGGAAGTGACTGCTTCCCATGCGTCCTCTCTCCAGACCATGGATTGAACCAGGGCCGGACGTGAGAGATTGCCGCCGCCTATCAACATAACGAGGACACGGCGGTGCTCCGCTCAAGCAGGGCAGACCTCCACCGTATGCTCCACCGTGTCCTCCGGGCGATCCTCACAGTGATGATATCCGGGCGTGTCCTCCCGCCGAATCCGAAACAGGCAGTTCCCGAAACAACCATATCCGGTAAGTACCTGCATCTGGCGGAACGTGAGGACGCCCTGGTGCCTCTCTATCCAGCCAGCCTACAAAGATTTTCGCACCAGTTTACCTGAGGCTATCCCACTTTACGTTTGTCAAGTCGCTATCTCCACTAAAGAACACGTCTACCCCAATGGTCATCGTTTTCACAGCTTATATGACGGCGCTGTGGCAGATTTGAATAACGTTTTGCCATTCGAGTTCTCAGTCGGTTCGGAGACATCCTAGAGAAAATCGGAAGGAATAATAAACAAGATCTTATAACTCACATCATCATACAGTACTCCTTTCATGTCTACTCCCGCATCGCTTAGCCAGAATCCTTCTTTATCAGAAATATAGTTGAGGATGGTAGTTCTTTTATTTCTCTTAATACATGTCTCACCACTTGTCATATTGCAGTAAACTTCAATTGCCTGGTTTTTTGGTCCCATATAATAGGTGCCTGAAAAAGGTTTAATTTAAGTTTAAATATTAGTGGTGATCGGATTAGGGCCCATTTTTGGCACTTGCGACATGTTTTCATAGTATAGACATGCCGGAAATTCCGAGAATCACTAGGACTAACATCTGTACTTCAATAAAACTTTGAATTTAGATTAAACGTCCCGCGCAAGGCGCATAGCATCAGAGTGATATTGTCAAAATTATGCCTGTATGGACTAAGAACCCAGAATTGCCAGACCTCCCTTATTTTCTCACTAACAAATGTGGCAAGCTAGCAGGTATGCGTATGTTAAAACACTAACACTACTCTATACTCCAATTTTTTGTTAATGAGAAAATAAGGGAAGTATGACAGCTCTGGGATCTCAGTCTATTACTTCCGATGATAAAAATCATCTTTAGGGTTCCGAACATCGGTAAGAAACGAAATCCTTATAGAATCATTCGGGTGTCTGTCTATCTATCAATCTGCCTATCACAGCCAATTTTCTCCGAATCTACAGGATCGATTCTGTTGTGATGTTGTGAACTTCTGTGACCCAAACATTTATAATATTTTCATTATTAATGTAACGCCTCCAGCGTTACATTAATAAATAAATTTTGAATACAGGGTCACCTTTGGGGGACTACGAGAAAAAAAAATTACAAACTGTACTGTGTGACATATCAAATTGAAAAACTTATTGTATGGTTTTAATTTTTTGTCCATAATTTTTTAAATATTTTTTTTTGTATTTATTCAAGAAATTAGACGAGAAATGACCATTCCCTCCCCTTATTTCCAAAACTACTGAGCTTAAATTATCGAAAAAAATGCTGATAATAGGTCTTTACTTATACTTCGTTGGCCCGAAATAGCTCTACCAACTCCGATCACTTATACTATATTAGTTAAAAATGAAAACTAGATGAAATTGTAGTCCTGTCCTATAACTAATGCTCCTTTGTTCACGATAGTGGGCCAAGTCAGAGCTTAACTTAGACACCCTAGAAATTTTGGCAGCCGTTTTTTTAAGCGGTGTCCTAAATGCTGCCTACTGTGGTAACCTTTTCTTACAACGCACTATTGGTGAGTTAAGGACTTGTCCTACCGCAGACAAGCAAGTGATAAGCTATCGACAATTTTCTCGCTTAAGAAACGTACAAAATATATAGAGTGGTGCGAGTAAACGCCCGTCGCACAAGAGCACTCGCTTAAAGCCGAGCGACAAAATTATCGAAACTTCATACTCGCTCGCCAACTTGTTTCCAGTTGCTAGCTTTACTCGCTACTCGCTGATCGTCGGCGGTGAGACAAGCCCCTTAAGCATGAACTAACACGTTGTTATTTTTTTAATTTACAGTAGTTTAAATAAATTATAGAAAATGAAACTTACTGCAATTAAAACTTACCACTTTTAACACCAGACGGTGCAAGTTTACAGGCAACTTCTGCTGGCGTTTCCATCGTCCCGAATTCGTTTTCTGGTTCATTGGCTGAAAGAATAATAATAATAATAAAGCATTAGGTATCAATCAAAATATTTCATATTTTGGTATCTTGTTACCAACGCTATGAATTGCACCCTCGAATATTTCTTTTAAAGGTACAGCTAAAAATATCAACTTACTTGGTTTAGATGGCCAACTGCAATTACAAGTTCCAGGAACTCCAGGAGGTCCAACTGGTCCCCTTAAACCCGGCAGTCCCTTAAATCCCTATAGCAAATACATAAAAATCTGATTTAAAATAGTTAAGGTTTCTAACTTTATTTATTTATTAAAACTTTATGCACAAGTAAAATCACTGTACAAAGGCGGACTTAATGCCTTAGGCATTTTCTACCAGTCGACCTTAGACTGGTGCAGAGACAACATGGCAGGTGCAACTTAAAGAAAAACTAAAAATAGAGAGAAGAAAAATAAAATAAAAGTATAAATACATAGATACATACATACACTTAAACAAAGTTATTAAGAAAAAACGAATCCAACGAATTAACGCTGTGATGATTCTACCAACTTCTTGCGAATGTGCTCACGTGCCTTCACCTTAAAGGACAACCGACTTGTTGCCGTCCTGATGTTCAGAGGGAGCGCATTCCAAAGGAAAATTGCTTGAACAAAGAAAGAGGAGCGGATAAACCCAGAGCGGTGAATCCATCAGGAATGAGTCCAAGTTGTCACGTAAGAATTTTTTAGGTCTGCCTCGGAGCGACGTGATATGGGGGATGCTTTAGCCCAGCAGTTTGACTCCGTAGGCTAATTTCAAAAAAGCTTTCTAACTTCTATCATATTGCCGCCCAATGTTGGGCAATTTCCTATATTTCTTGTTATTACGATGGTTAAGTTATCTATCATTTCCGCTCTGTCTGAAAACATCTACCATGCACATATATCTTTTTCCAGTATTTGCCAACTAAAGGAGATGGACTATAATTACTTACTGGGAATCCCGGTTCTCCTGCTATACCCATCGGTCCAGTAAGTCCGGGTTGACCCTAAATTAAAATGGATAACCAAAGATCAGTATCTGTACATAGGTAATATATAAAAAAAAAAAAAAAACAATCTATTTGCTAACGGTATTTTTCTTCACAGTAACTTGTGGTCGTAAGCAATAGTCAGACATTTCAAAACTAAAAAGTACTCACCAGAATTCCACGGTCACCCTTTTCACCACGCTGCAGATTAAAAATAACAAAAAATATTATACTCTTTAAATATCTACAACAATATGAGTGTGTACCTACTCTTATTTTGCCCCTGCAGATTAAATATTTATGTTAGTATAGGATCACTTTCATGTTTTTGTCTGACCGACCGTGACAATTCAAAAGTGCTTATAAATATTTTATTTGAAATAAATGCTTTGAATCTTGAATCTATACTCTACACCAATAAATATTTCAACTGTTCAACACTTTTTACCAAAAATATGTCTGGGGTTATTTGATAAGTATTTTTTGGTAAAAATGCATTTTTTTAAGGCAATTTCCACTGCATTAACCTCAGTGATAAAATGTATTCCAAAATATCTTAAACGGATTGAACACGGACCAAGTTTTCGCAACAAAGTATCTTGAATAATAAATCTCAAACGTTTAATGACTTACCTTTCCAGATTATAATTTTTTATGTGGAATTATATAAAAGAACTTGCCGTTGTCAATCTCGCAAACAAAATACAGAATATTTGTTATTTTATTAATATTAGCGAAGTTACTGTGAAATACAGGAAAAAAAACTATCGTATTTTAGGCAGAAAACAGAACTTTGCAGGCTGTAGTTTTGATGATAAATTCAGAGCCTTAATAACGTAAATATCGAAAAACATCTTCTTCATGTTTTTGCATACTCGTAACTTGAATCTATACTGGAACTGAACGATGGAAATTTACAAATATTTCCAGAATAGTTTCAAGTTACGATTATACGTCTTTATATTCGAATTTGTCACCCTGTATTTACTTACTGTTGTTATTCCTGAAAGTGATGCTGAAACAAAAGCAAAAGTGTGCTTAATCTTTTGAACGCTATTGTCACGTATACATGACAAGCAAACGCGTGCCTTGTACGCCAAACGTCACAAATATGTGATTAAAAGTACGGCGAATTTCTGGCTTGGCGTCAGGGGCATGCTGATGTGCTTATGCTCTGGCGCTCAAAAGGTTTAGTTTCAAATAACAACCTTAACATTAAAAGAAGAATGGTCACGGCCCTCACAAAATTTACTCATCTCCGACAAAAATCATACAATAAAAAAAAATAAAAATAAAATATTTCAGGCATAGCCCATTATTATCACATTAGGGAATGCAAAACTCTTTCAGATTTTAAAAGAAGAGTGAAAGAACACTACCTTTCGGTACCATCATAGTTGCATATTTAAAGTATATATTATTATTATTCTTATAGTATTATTTAAGTAGTATGTATTAGTATGATATTAATTTTAGTCATATTTATTATAGTATGTTATATTTAAAGTTTTTTTTGTCTTTTTATGTTAACATTACTTTTACACACGATGTCTACATCTCTTTTATTCGACTCTCCTTTCGCAGGTATGCTGGAAGAGATTTCTTTAGAAATAAGCATCACCTTTGTACCTATTTTTCTGTTCCCTTCTTCTTATTTATTTGTTAAATGTGTGTACATAAACTGTTAAATAAATAAATAGATAAATAAGAACAATAGAATTGAATATGGCATGTCAAATATACATTGATTAAATCACAATTATAACAGTAGTCAGTAGTATGTCGAAAAACGTGGTATGAGATGTCAAAGTTTTGAGATAAATTAAATAATATTTTATTAATGATTATGTCAATTGATAAATTATTATTATTATTATTTATTTATTATATACTTTATTTTACACCTCATTACAAACATAGCATTATGATGATGAAGAGAAATACTTTTTTTTTCTTTTTGATTTCGTTGGCGAACACATAAATATAAAGTTTTCAGTGCTCGTTCAAGCGAAGTATAGAAAAGTCATTTTTCATAGATCACTCTCGCTAGCATAATCGTCGTGTTTTGGTTAATTTGAATCATTCTTATGAGCACTATTCATTGTTTTTGGTAACAAGGATCTGATGGTGGAGACCAGAAAGGTGGATAGTGTATCTTTTAGGTGGCTACTAGTATAACCATTGTATTTGGGCTTATTTGAATCCTTCTGATAAGCACTATTTATTATTTTTGGTCACATGGAACCGATGATGGAGACCAGGTGGATAGTGGATCTCGTAGTTAGCTACTAGTATAAAAAAAATGTTAGGTCTCAATTCTGTCGGACTCTGGGTCAGAAATGGTGACAAACACGTTGGACCGCTTTCCATCTCTCTGCTCTTCATCAGCAGAACCTTGTTATCAAGTATGCATTTTCCTCATAGGGATGATTCAAATGAGCTCAAACACGACCGGCATGTTTGTAAGAATGGATGAAAAATAACTTTTTAATACTTCGTCTGAAGACATATTCAAGATCATGTAGGTACATACTTATGGGTTGGCAATCGAAATGAAAATTAGTGAGTTTTGCCCCTAACTCACGCGTCCCGCCTCCTCCTTCGCTTACATTACTGTTTCGCAGAAGAAGATGACAGCTCCCAATCGGCCCTATCGCTCCGGACCATGGATTGAACCAGGGCTGGATGCGCGAGGTCGCCGCCGCCGATCGCCACTACGAGGATACGGCGGTGCTCCACACAACCAAATAAAATGTATAGTATTATTGTACTTCCATTTGACCCCTCTATAAATTGTTTTTAGAATCCAACGTAAATGGACTGTATTTAAGACATACCTGACGTGTTTTGTACTTTCAGAGAAATAAAAACTAATAAAATGCTTGATAAAACTTTGACGTCCATTTTGTCAATCATTTATAGGTTGACTGCTACAATGGATATTATAATGTAGTAAGATATTATTTTGTTAGTTTTCCTGTACCTGATTCTGGTATTATACGGGGTGTTTGAGAAGTGCGTGGTCACATTTAAAGGTGATGTTTTCTGTCTGATCTACAGTAAAAGTACTTCCCAAAAAATTTTTCGCAAAATTTCATTTGCCAAATTATTACTTAGCAAAAACTCTATTCATACAAATTGTAACGCAAACCTAAAGTTTGGGAAATGAACGTTTTAACTATAACTTGTTTACCAACTAGTACTTTTAACATTTTTTATTTAGTCAAATATTTCAGTTGGAATAACAGTTATTACGCAAAATCAAATAAGCCAAATATTTAGTATCCGGGTGACCTACTAAAAACAATCTCTTTTTTCTATTAACCTTTTGAACGCCATTGTCACGTATACATGACAAGCAAGCGCGTGCCCTGTACGCCAAACGTCACAAATATGTGACAAAAAGTACGGCGAATTTGTGGCTTGGCGTCGGGGGCACGCCGATGCGTTTATGCTCTGGCGGTCAAAAGGTTAATGCAAGTCGTTTCTGGCACTCGCCGGCCGCTGCCGCGGCACCGCTCGCTTCGCTCGCTCGGCTCCTGCGTAGGAGGTCACAGTTTTAACCTAACCTAACCTACACATTTTGTTTAAAGAAGAAATTAACCTAATCTAAATAGTTGAGTTCCGGGTAACCTACTAAAAACAATATATTTTTCGTCTTAACAAATCATTTCACCAAACGTTTATTGTCTGAAGATTGTTTGCTGTAATAAATCATTTGATTAAAAACCAAATGCCATACTGACATTATACTTGGTAATATTTTGCCAAGTAAAAATTTGACCAAATAAAAATATGCGTACTAAAATCATTCGAAATAATGCAATGGTATAAAAAAAAGGTTGCTAAAATTTGTTTGGGTAATGAAATTTTGTCAAAATCTTTTCGGCAAAACGGCAGGATCCCGGCTAAAAACTAGCCAACTCAATCAGTGAGTCCAACCTGATATGATTTAAGAAGCGAGTCGGAGGTTCACGGTATGAATTGTGCTTGGTGGAGTTTCTCTTAGGAATCGAATTCGGATGTCCGTCCCTTCTACATTGGCGCCTGCTTTGACTGATACAGTTTTCAGTATTTTATTTACTTAATTGTTGCCCATAATTTAACATCCTGTAGTATTTCGTTTCCGGTCAGCCTAATTAATACACGATAATACGGAATTTATAAATGCCTACTCAATGTTTTAACTATAATATATAGGTACACGCTATTATTTTTTTTACTTTGCTCTATTTAATCGACAATGGCTCTATTTATTTTTTTTCTTATCATGTGGCCTGCTAACTTAGTGATACCGATATATTTTTACTATTGATAATATTTTGGCTAATATATGACATGATGGCAAGCTATGACGATGGAACCCGTTTGCCTCGAAGAGTAACCAATTCTGGGTTATTGGGGCTTGTTGGCATTAAAAAAACCATCCTCCACTGACGACCCCTCATGTTTAACACGACGATGTCATACGAAGTCTTGCCGATGACCACCGAACTCTTCGCAAAAAATCTACGCCACAGTATTAAATATTTTTAATAGCAATAGTTCGCTACAGAAAAAAGGAACCTCCTAACAATGCAAGCCGTGTCCACAAGTACCGGTTTCTGAATCAAGCTTTTGATCCAGCTGCCTAACGATAGCCTCCTAAGGTGTTGGACGAGTCTCGAAATGTCTAAGTCTAAGTTCACATCCAACATATTGACAACATCGCGGTTCAAATTAAGATACTTAATTTGTATAATATCCTTCTCAGCTTTCACAAGGTTCTCGTCATGCGAGACGGTTATATCTACAACCATTGCACGCCTCTCGATTCGGTCCACCAACACTATATCAGGCTTATCGGCGACAATAGCCCTGTCAGTGATGATGGACCAATATCAATGTGATATTACCATTATAGAGGTCTGGGTCGGGCACATATCTGTAGTAGTTCTGATAGTAGTAGAGTAGAGTGCAGCACTTCTGATGCAACAATCGAGTATTTCAGATCAAGTTGTTGGTGGATAATCCTGGCTACAAGGTTGGCGAGAAAAACCAGAGATAATGTGGCGGTTTGATGGTGACATGCTCGATAGATGTTAACCTTGCCGTCTTTCATGATCAATTTACTTCGTCCATAATTGCACAGCAAAACCTTCAGTTTATTCATAGAGGTCACCGAACGCAGCCTGGCTACGGACGCTAATTGAACCACGTCGGGCCCATGTAAGACTCGGAAAAAGCGTCCTTAAAGTTGCTTACTCAGCCACATCTCTGTTTTTTTTGGGTGGGAAATCATCAAACGATTTTTCCCGTTCTGGGCGGAACGGGAGAGAGTGAGAGATTCATCCAAATGCCCTTCGCGTTCCAGGACCGCGGTAACCTTTTCGAACAATTCCACAATCCTGGAATTCCGCAACCCTAGTAGCCACACCTCCCTGCGGTAATAAGCTTCAAGAATTACAGGTTTGCGCCAGTTCTCAGTAGCCAAGGAGAGCAGGTTGAGTCCCTTGTTCACTGCACCTCTCGATGCATACCCACGTCGGCCACCGGGATAAATCAAAATGACGTCAGTTTATGTCGGTTTACAATTTCTCAGAATAACTTCGAGAGATTTTAGACTATCAAATTTTGATGTGTAAAAAGTATTACAAATATTCGGTTGACAATTTATCGAGAAGTTATTACAATTTATCGAGAGTTCGCGCTATTTATTAATATCCTTTTTTACGATAGCGAATTAGGCAAAAAGGTTCTTTATTGTTGTTCTTTATTATCGATTTACGTACAACTACCTATTACTATATATAAGGGATGGCTTTTACCTTGGACAAAAGATATGCATTGCCATACATCGTGGCAATGCTGCCAGGTTTTTGTGTACATTAGCAGTGGTTAACGATGCGGAGGAATTATTAGACGCCATATTTTAGACTAGTTATTTTTTTTGTTAAATTTGGTTGAATTTTAATTTATAGGCCATGTCTGACTTAATTTTAAAAAAAAATATATAAGTATTTAATAATTTTTTTTCAAAATGACGTGTTTATAATTTTAACGATATTCGTTACGGCGAAAATGTTTAATTCTGTAAATAAATTAGTTTCACCTGTCCTTAACCTATTTTTTCTTTTTTTTTTTAAATCTACTTATACTATACTATACCAATATTACAAATGCGAAAGTTTGGTTCAAAGCTAATTTGACTGACCTTTGTACCTTCGTAGTTAAAAACATATTATTTTATTTATAATTATTATCAAATTAATATTTTAATGGTTTCCTTTTTCTGATAAACACATAATTATGCTTGTTATTATGTTTGTTAGTTTTAGTTCTTATCAAAATTTTATTTTATTATATTGCTATCAGTTGCTAAAATAATGACTTTAATGATTTGGATTTCCTGTTTTTGTAATAATGGGAACATAAATTATTACTTAACTAAAACTCTGTGTAGGACTCTGTGTGTAAGAGTAACTAAAAATATAAACATATAAAGGTGGGTACTGACCGGTGTTACGGGCCGTAACGAGCATATTATAAAATCCATGTAAAAGAAAACACATACGAATCATGTTCCTTCTCGTTTCCACGTACTGACTGTACGAATGCTCGCTTTGTAACATGTTACATTACGCCCCGTAAGACCGGTCAGTACCAACCTTACCATTACCTCTTTTGACCTTATTAGGAAGTAAGATAACAATGTTTTTCAAGAATTGATTAGTTTTCCTCCAGGCGATCTCATTGGTTCAGTGGTAGCAATCACCACGGTTGGCCACGTCCTGGGTTCGATTCCCTGACAAGATAAAAGTTTATTAGGTTGTTTGGGTTATGATAATGAAGAACAGAACCCTTATTTTATGGGATACTTCATGTGTTTAAATGTCTGCCTCACTGTCCGTCTGCTACAGCACAGCCTATTTGCTTCGATTCTACCGGACCGATTTAGTTGACAGATATATTTAAGAGTTTATGTGACCCAAACAAAAAAAAAAAAAACTCAGAAAGTAAATAAATACAATGTTGAATATGGAGGAAAAAGAAACCTAAACAAGGTATTCAAAGTTGCCATGTAACATGCATATGAAGGGGCTTATTTTGAGGGTTAATAGGTTTTTTTTTAAATATTCGAATGGAACTTCTTCAACAAAAACATCCGATTCCCAGTATGTCCGAAAAGAGAAGTAGGTTTTGCCGAGGGGGTTATAAGCTGACAACGTGATTGTGAAAAAATGACGTCAAGATAATTTACGGTGTTAAGAATATTAGAATTAATATATCATCACCCAATACTCGTTCAGGTAGAAATAAATTAAAAATAAAAGATAATTTACGGTGTTAAGATTATTAGAATCAATATTTCATCACCCAATACTCGTTCAGGTAGAAATAAATTAAAAATGTACTTATAATTTATTTGATGATACTTATGTTGCCAATACGATTATTCGTTCTTTCTATATTAATAATGTGAAAGTTCAGTACTTATATTTTGCTACATTTCCTATTTTTATAAGTATTTTAGTTAAATAGTTAGTTATTATTTATTAAAGTTATTAAAGTGCGTAGGTTGGTGTAAGATGACAAGTCTTAATTAGTCTTTATTCAGTTAATTAAACCATAGTAGTCAAATTTGTTAATTATTTTTCAGTCTATTGCCCTAGAGTTTGTCATCGAGGCAATACAGGTTTGACTGAATATCAGCATATTTGGAGTCACTTTGAAGAGTCACCTAAAATTCCCCAACATTTTACAAGTTGTATCTATGTACACCTTTGCCTAACCCTTCCGAGGAATAATACAGGCGTGATGTTCTGTTAATAAGCTTAAAAACTTTAGACCGGAATAAATGTTCATTGCTTGTGAAGTATACAATTAGCGACTTAAGTAATACAGGATGTAAAACTTGTGACCATTCGGTATTTCAACACACAAACAGCGTTTTATTTTTCAAAATATCCGCGCTCGTCCTTCCGTCTTCATTGATTTAAATCTATTTCTATCTTCTATTACGTAAAAGTGAAAGGAGGTTACCTAATCACGGAATCTCAATAACTACTGAAGATGAAATTTGGCACGGAGGTAGGTTATGAGTGGGAGACGTCAGGATTTTAGAAAAAGGGTGAAATATGGGGTGGAAGTTTGTATAAAATCTTGTTCCTTGGGCCTATAAACTTGAAACTAAGTACAAATACTGGCTTAGGTAAGTTAATTAGGGTTTTCATTATTAGTTTTTCAGAAGTACCTACCCCAAGACGATGTATGGAGTGTTAAAATTTGTATGGATCTCTTCTTTGGGTTTTAAAAAAAATAAAGGATTCCCCAAACAAGAGACGTGTTTTTCGAGGTTTTGCGATGGTGCGGAACCCTTCATGCGTGAGTTCGACTCGCACTTGGCCGGTTTTTTGCAATACAATTTAATATTTGAGCGCATTACAAAACAATATATAAAAAAGCGAAGCATTTGCATTCCTCGGCGATGGGGTTGGTTCCGACTATTCTGCCGATGTCATGATGGGTATAATGAAATGGCTAGTATTTAACTGTAACTTATTTTTTTTTTTTCACAGCAAAATAGTGGCCTCAAAAAATATTATTTTAGCATCAATTAAATATTTTTAATTTAAGGTATTTTAAAATTCTTTCATAATTGTTTACTAGAGATAATAAGTATTTTATTTTGCAAATAAAAAAAATGCATGCATATTCTCTATTTGCGAGAGGGACAGATATATTTGTTTAAAATAGTTGTATCTCGTTTGTTTTTCGGTCAATTTTGATTCTATTTTCACTGTTAGTATTATATTTTTGTATATTTCTAGATAAACTGTTTAGATAATAAATATTTTTTTCGTGCATATTTCCTATTTATTTAAGTGAAACACTATTTTTTCTTCCTAGCTCTTCGTGCTGTGCTGACACTGCCGCTGTGGCTGCAGACAACGGCGGAAATATAATAAACTTGTTGGTAGTTACATTTTCGAGGCGTTTGGGGTCGTGGGGTCCGAGTGCGCATATTTTGTTTCAAGATCTCTCAAGACGCTTAGTTGACACTTCGCGTGACCCAAAGGCTGGTTTGTACCTTGTTCAAAGAATAAGCATTGCCATACAACGTGGCAATGCCACCAGTCTTTTGGGTACACGTCCAGTCGACAGCGATGCGAATGATTTTTTGACGCCATATTTTAGGGTTAATTTAGTTAAGAGTTTTTATTTTTATTTCTAGTGTATATAGTTAGTTTAGTATTTATTAAAACAGTTGTAAATATCGTATACAATAAAGTATATAACAGCATTTTATATGTTGTGACCATTTCAGAGACTTGCTATTTCATGAAAATTTTATGGGACCCGAAACGGGGTTTCCTATTTCTGTCTACTGTTTAAAGAAGTAGCCAAGTTTGCTTGCTTTACTCACTCTAGCTCGAATCTAACCTATCCGTATCGGGGTGCTCTAAGTTCCCTAAAACCAAACATGACTTACCTCGGCCACGACACGTCATGAAATGGGTTTTTTCATCCAGCTGGCGCAGAACTATCAGCTTTTATCGGAATAATTGTCCGCCACCACGATGCATCACAAAAACCGAACGATATGAGCGCCTCTAACGATGGATAATGTAACTATTTTACGATATAATCTAAAATTTTTGACCATATCATGAAGTAGCTGTTTGTAACCGTTGAAATCGACGAACGCTGAATTATTCAATACTCAATACTTTACTTGCATTCCACAATATGTACTTAGGTGGTAAATTTAAAAAAGAAATTGTGATCATTATGGACCCTGTCGGGCACAGCAAAAAACAAATATATGTAGGAGAGAGGAAGCTTTAAATAGCTACTTGTATTTAAAATAAATCCAATAGTACGATATTAGGGACTCTTCATACCTTATATTTTATCATTTAAATATTCCTTAATACTATAACAGCATTTTTCAATTAATTTTTGTTTTAATTTTTTTATAAATATGTTTATTTCATCTTCTTATGTTTATTCATTGATCTGGCCAGACCATCATGATGTGGGCAGCGGTTATTTTCTATTTCATGAAATACAACCATTTCATGAAATGGTCAAAGTCAGAGTCAATTCATTTATTTCAACTAGACCATTAAAAGGCACTTTTGAACGTCAAATTTACAGTTTAAAATTAAAATATAAGTGACTCTAGTTGTCCATTCGCAAAAAGTAGATTCTTATGGAGAAGAACGGACAAGAAACTCTATAGTTACTCTTTTCAAATATAAGTTTTACAATATTTTATAAACATAGGTACATTGATCAATTGATTATAATGTGAGCACAATGCACCCAACATTACACTAATATACAGCACACACTTATATACTAATAGGTACAACAAAGCAATACCAGCAGAGATAAATTTTTGATAAAAGTTTGCAGTAAGGGACATGGTACTCACATATTTACAATATAATTAAAAACAATGGATCAGTGTGTGAGTTAAATCACATATTAAAAACCTGAAAGTACACCAGTAAATAAAACAAGTTTGACTTTTTCTACTACACCCTCGATTGTCCTATGGAGCCAGACCATGTTTCCAAGCATTCTTATCTTTAATATAATCATCTAGTTTGTAATATGCTTGTTTACAAAGTGTGGTTTTAATGTAAGTTTTAAATTTTCTTTCATTTAGTTCTAATATGTCACAAGGTATTTTTTTGTAACATTTAACACAGTACCCCATGAAAGATGTTCGTACTTTGGCTAATCTATCGGTCTGGTCGGCCACATCATTAACTAATCAATACTATGATATGACCACGACATCATTTTGTTATATGTGTGAGTATTAGGGGAGAGCGGGGCTAAATGTGCCGCGGGGAAGTTGTTCCGATGTAATTTAAAAAATTACCGGACGTAACTGGCCAAACTGAGATAGTTGCCATCGGTGCGCTGCAGCGTTCCGTTTCATGACGAATTTACTTGATCAAGTTAATTCGTCATGAACGTCTCTTTTTTTCATAACGAATATTACAATCATAACAACTTCCCCGCGGCATATTCAGCCCCGCTCTCCCCTACGTTTGTACGCTCTGGTTAATTAGATTTGCAATCGGTATATTTAATATGAAAATAACATTTTCGTACATTGGACAACTTTTTTGTCGCGCATTGGAGGAAAGTATAATAAAGTACTGATGCATATATTTGGATTATTTTAAGTACTTTTCCTTTTGTTGAAGATTTGGTTTGCTTGCATTACAATAATTATTTTGATAAAAAAAATATTAAATTGATGTAAATAAATTGACGGGTGATGAAGTTTTCTGATGTGTATTCAAAAATAAGTCTTATAAAATTATATTTTTGTTGGTCACCCTGTATGTTACAAGGAAAACCGTACTCACCTACATCACTGTGAATTTAATTTTCTTCATCAGTCTATCCGTAAGTGATTTGAAAAATGGACGTCAAAGTATTATCGTTAATTTTTCTACTTTTTATTCTAGAACTTCAAAATGTGTCAGGTATGTCTTAAAAATTAGAATACTAAGAAACTTGCAAAACCCGCATATTGGGCTCAGGGCAAAAAAGTACAAATTCAATTCCGTCTATCTGTCACTGTATGTTTTTCAAACCTTTATACTTACGTGTTCTCGTAAGTGTGTCCGGTTGGATATTAGTAATCCGTTTATTAAGTACTTCCTGACATTCGATTAAGCTTAAACTTGGTTATGTAACTTTTATCTTTAACATTGTACATCTTCGCTTTTTCCTTATTGTAATGTTTGTTATCATCATGCACCAAGTTACCCGTGGCCCAGCGATGCGGACGAATTTTTCAACGCCATATTTTAGACTATTTTTAGTTAGTTATTTTTTTATTTAAGTGTATACATAGTAAATAGTTGTACATTATGTATTCAATTATGACAATAATTGGAAATAAAAAATTATAACATTTTGCACCAATGTATGTCAACAATAACCAATTTTACTTAAATCAAATATTACTTCGTTAATTCACTTGAATCGGACATACACCAGAGAAAGTTAACTTAGTTATGTAGATCTTAGATTCAGTGACATTTCGTCAGCAAGTCACCGCGGACCTGGAACGCAAAGGGCATTTGGAGGAACACGGATGGGTTTTAGTCAGTAAGAGTCTGACACTCACAGAGCCATTTGGTGATCTTCCATCTTTAAAAAAAGGCCTTTGGAATACTCCAGATGTTTGAAAAGGTTTACCCGTTTATAGGAAAAGAGAGCCCAGATAAATTGTTTTTTCAGCGATAACGATTGTCGAGAAGACAAAATATTTGTGGGATGTTTACTATCGTTATAGGTGATAGAAAGTTATTTTGTCTAGAGCCAAAGGCTGTGTTTCCATCAGGGATGTACGTGAATGCATAGCGAGGGACGTGTTTGTTAAGAACCAATAGAATCGCTTGCGCTGAGCAAGGCTAGGTAAATGTTGCGATTCTATTGGTTCTTAACGAACACATCCTTATCTACGCATCCTCGCTCATCTCTGGTGGAAACGCAGCCTAAGGCGTCGCGTCTTGCTGATAGAAAGCGATCTATTAACCTGACTAAATATAATTATTTCTTTTGTTGCAGCAATACGTTCTGAATTATCTTTCGTAAGTAAAATACGTCATAATTAATTTTAGAAATTGCCCCCTAGCAATTGCAATATATCACAATATACACTTTAAAACAAATATTGAATTGTCTGTTTGTTATATCAAAATAACAACTTTTACTAAACACCATAAGAAAGTTTATACGATGCTTTCTAACAAAATCATTTGTTTTTGTCTGTCTGTCTGTGTTCATTCCGGCAAACGGTTGGACCGATTTTGACGAGACTTTCACTGTCAGATAGCTGATGTTATAAGGAGTATCTTAGCTTTTTTTTAGGGTTACAAAATATAAACCCTTTTAAAACTGTTCACGCGAGCGTAGCTGCGGGCAGTAGCTACGTAACTAAAAATTAAGGTGTTAAAAAAAAAAACAGGATATTAAGGTCTTCGATTTTTTCAGAAAGGATATATTGAACCTGGTTTAAAAGGTGAAAGAGGAGATACTGTGAGTACCCAAAATCCTACATTAATCTATATAAATAAAAATGAATCGCTAAATGTGTTGCTACGCGCAAAACTCGAGAACGGCTGGACCAATTTCACTATTTCTTTTTTTGTCGTGTTTGTTGTCGTCAGGAGAAGGTTCTTATGAAAAAAAAAATAAAAAATAACATCCGGGCGAAGCCGGGCGGTCCACTAGTAAATTTAATAATAATAGATTTATGACTCGTGTAAGCACATTATTGTGGTAATTAGCTAAAGCAAAACAATTGTATTATTTCTCCTATTCTAAACTGTCACATCAAATAACCTACACCTTTTGAGGTATTGTTTTAAATTCAGAATACTACGCGTCTTAAATCGGAGCTCCTTGGGTGACAATTTAGGTTTGAGTTGATTGTAGTTGTAGAGTTACGTCAAAAGTTGTCATTGACTCAATTGATTTATAAAACACTAGCAACCCGCCCCGGCTTCGCACGGGTGCAATGCTGGTACTAAATATACTACAAAAGCTGTGAACGTTGTACATGTTACCGGAAAATTGCAAACGCCGTAAGGAGCGACGAGTGTTTTTCTACTATATAATGCATGTATTATACATATAAACATTCCTCTTGAATCACTCTATCTATTAAAAAAAACCGCATCAAAATCCGTTGCGAAGTTTTAAAGATCTAAGCATACATAGGGACAGACAGACAGCGGGAAGCGACTTTGTTTTATAATATGTAGTGATGACATCATTAATAGTCTAAGATCCCAATTAAGATCGACCTTCACTCACCTACATACCGGATGAAAATTATATTTTATCAAATAAAATATGTTTCTGATCACACACCTATAGGGTTGGCGTAAAAATATGGTCATGGCTGAAACAAAAAAAAAAATAAAATAAATATATATGTCACCGGAAAGTGGCATACGCCGTAAGATAGTAAAATATCGCGTAAAATTTTAAACTATTTTTTCTTAATAAGACACGGATACATTGGAAACTATTGAATTTGGATGGGATTTATTTAGATTTTTATAGATAACGTTGAGTGTTGCAGGCACTGGCACTGATTTAGCACTTGGTTCCAATAAGAAAATATTTCGTTTTAGTAGGGTTAAGTGCCAAACCGTTGTTCTCAGCCCAATATGCTATTCTACTGAGATCATCGTTGATATCCTTTAACACACTGTCATGGTCACACGGCTTAAAATAAATATAAACTTGAACAACATCATCAGCATAAAGATGGTACCTACATTGCGTTAACTAAATCATAACCTATGGGGTACTTTTCGTTGACCTAGAATCTCTTGTGTAATGGAAAAACTCTGAAAACTTATAATTTGCGGTCTTTTCACATATATATTTTTTTGCGATTACCAACTTATGCTTTCAGTTGATGAAATGAACGTGAAATCGATGTATAGGAGAACATTATTTTCAACTACAAAGTTAAGTTGGTCCTTTTATCGTACTTATCGTCTCAACAGAGTAATGATGAGTGTTTTCATAGTTTATAAACTTTATAGTTAATGTATACTCGAAAATAAATGAGAAACGATTCCCGTAATAGACGAACTATTTCTACAATAGTGTTTGTACGGAACCCTCGGTACGCTAGACAGAGTCGCAATTGTCCAGATTTTGTTTCATCCTGAACATCTTTTTAAAAATAGTTGAAATCGGAGTTTTCAAAGTCGTTAGATTTGGGGACAGCCTGGAAAACTGGAAAAGAACTACACTAACCACAGGGCTCCTATCTGAAATTTTTCATATATATTCTCAGGGTCTTATCAGCACGCCGCGTCTGCTCTGCTACCTATTACTGTTTCACCCTGAATATGGTTGCTGAAAACCCGTGCTAGCGTCTGTAATATTTTTCTTTGGTTTCATAAAATAGTTAATAAGCATTATTTATTTAACAAAACACTGAAAACTAAATTTCAGGGTTACGATGGATTTCCAGGAATGAAGGGTGATAAAGGAGTTAGGGGATATCCAGTGAGTAATTATTTTTATTTAGTTTTTCATACAATTTATTCGTAATTTGGTTTTTTTACTTGGAACCTCAAAAAACTGACTGACTTACGTCAGCAAATAAAGAATATTATTAACAGAGTACTGAAAAAATCGAATTCATCCGTGAGATAGAATTCTAAAAAGTATTGTCATATTTTTTTCTATTTTCACGTTAAAAAAAAATGAAAACGAAATAGTGCGTTCAAAACACGCGTGACGTCACTTCGCTGGTTAAAATTGTATCATCATAGTAACGTCGCGCGTGTTTTCAACGCATTGTTTCGTTTTAACATTTTGTTAACGTGAAAAAAGAAAAAAAACGTGTCCAATAATTTTTAGAAATCTATCTGACGGATGAATAAGATTTTTTCAGTAAATGCCGCATTCTGCAGCGTTTCTCTGAGTTCTCGTATTGTTTCTGATGTATCCTGTACTGTAATGAGATTTTATACGCCTTTTAGGGACTTGCCGGGGAGGTTGGGTTGCCGGGTTTGATTGGACCTCCTGGAATGCCAGGAAGACCAGCCATTTGCCCTTTAAATTCACATACAGATAGTAAGTATGCTTCGCCGATATTATGTTTTGTATCCAAGACAGTTGAATTGTTTCTCCGGAACTCGACGAGCTACATTGACTCGGCGTTTTTCTGGTGGTTGACACTGTTGATTCTGGCTTTCAGGCGTTGCAGTGGTTGGTAAAGTGTGGCGAAACGATCCCAAAAAAAAAATGCTTCACCAAATCATTTCTCCGAGACTCGAGCTTCGTTGAATCAGTTTTTGTGGTGGTCGTCACGGTTGATTCTGGCTCTTAGGAGTTGCAGTTGTTGGGCATAAAGAGACGGGCTTGTCAAAAATAAAAATACTTCGCCTATATAGCAATATTTCAGACAAAAAAAAATAGCTTTATGCATCTGCCAGTTAGTGCCTATAAACTGTTTTATCAGGTTAGTTAGCTGAAAAATACTTAACTGCCAGTTAAGTATGTTGTTGTATGGAGAACGCCAAAGACAGATGACAGCGTTGATGCTTGATGACAGCGTAGATGACTATTATCCACTAGTCATCCAAGTTAATTTTGGGAATCCCTTTTTGTAGAGTAAATTCATAATAGTTTTTAAAGATAAAAAGAAAGAGGAAGAAAGAAAAAGTGTTTACTATCACAAAACCGATATGCATACAAAATTATAAACCTAAACTAAAATTACTTATATTTTTTTTTTTTTGTTTTTGTTACAGAAACATCAGCCGAACAAGAGAAAGAATTCGGGACGAAGGAATCGCCGGCAGAAGTTGCTTGTAAATTGGCACCAGACGGTGTTAAGAGTGGTAAGAACTACCACTACCAATTTAAGCATTATCTTGAAGATGGGTTTAGACCAATCCACCGAATGCTCATCCTTTCCTCGACCATCACAAAAAATAACAAAAAACTAACTTTTTGTTATTAGGGTTCCGTACCCAAAGGGTAAAACGGAAACCTATTACTAAGACTCCGCTGTCTTTCTGTCTGCCCGTCTGTCATCAGGCTGTATCTCATGAACCGTGATAGTTAGATAGTTGAAATTTTCACAGATGATGTATATCTGCTGCCACTATAACAAAAAATACTAAAAAACAGAATAAAATAAATATTTAAGGGCTCCATACAACAAACGTGATGTTTTTACTCTTTTTGGTTTGATATAAATATTCACAGAATATATAATTCAATGAAATAATTAATTATTATATTTAAATATACACTTTAAAAATAAATAATTAAATTAAAATAAAACAAATATTTAAGGGCCGTTTTTATAGATAATGGTACGGAACCATTCGTGCGCGAGTCCGACTCGCACTTGGCCGGTTTTTATAAATCCTCCTTGATGGTGGGTTTTAAGTCAGCAAACAAAGAACATTCGTTGTTTTAAAAAAGGAAGATACACTACTGAACAACAAAATTAAAATGAAAATATAAATAATTATCTAGTTACGTCAAAGTGGTCAGTATTATAAGCTCCATTTCGTTAAGTTAAGATTTTCAATTAAACCCTACCCTTTTCAAATAACAGTTGCACGTATTTGCAAGAAACTTTTGATCCAAAGAAAGCAGAAGAGCTGAAGACCAAGAGAAGGCAGAAGCTAATATTTAAGTGATCGTTGTTGCAGGTTACTATTACATAGGACCAAAAAATCAAGCATATGAAGTGTACTGCAATATGACAACCCGAGAGACGTGTATTCGGAGAAATACAAAAACCCCAGAGGTTTATCCTAATTCAGAAAATGGTGTGTACTGGTTAAGTGCAAAAGGAGTTGATATGAAAGACACGTTATATCATGTGAGTTTTGTGTACATTGTGTATTTCAACATTTTAAAATAAACCTCAGGGTGCATGCAGACAGCGCTAGTCGAATACCTTGGTTTACAAAATGCGAGTCGGTTGGTCTTCTTGACACAGCTTTTTGAAAATGGTAGGTAGGTACATGTATCCAGGGTTGTGGAATTTGTTCGTAAGAATCACCGCGGCCCTGGAACGTAAAGGGCATTTGGAGAAACACGAATGGGTTTTAGTCAGTAAGAGTCTGAGAATCGTCAAGTGACTCCTTCCGCTCTGGGCGGAGCGGAAGGAGTCACTTGACGATTTCCCATCGTAAAAAAAATGTATCCCGGAAGATCTTGTCATGCAATCTCTAATCCTTATCTTTTTGCATTTCCTATTTAAAGCTAAGACTTGTATTGTGGTCATAGCACTTATCAGTTTTTTATTTTTTATTTAAGTCACTGACTCGAAATTGCAAGATTACAATACCTACTACACCGCGCGCACACCTCAGAAGAGACTAGACAGATACACCAGAGGGCCTAGCACGAATGTTTTGACGAATAGTGACGTAACGGTATAAATAGTGACGTTAACGTCAGTGAATTTTGAATATAAAAAAACTACAACCTTATATTATTTGGTTTAACTTTATGCGACATACACAATTTCTATCATATAATAATATGAATATTGTATCTAATTCAAATAAATATCATGTGCGAAACGAATATTATAGTTATTGTAAAATTTTACGTTACCTACATTACAATACATCAAAAAAGGTTCGTGCTAGGCCCTTTGGTCTCTTCTGTCTAGTTTATCTTATTATTTCCTTCTGCTGGGACAATAGTTTAACGCATGTTTACCATTATCTTAATTTATTTATTTATTGATTCGGATCGTAAACATTGCATGCACTGTAAGATTATCATAACATTAATAAATTATTCTAGTGCTGCAACACTTACAGACAACTACAACATTATCATATAAAAAACTTTGAAAGAAAAGATGTAAACGACAGATTAATTGGGATTCGAATTATCAATATGAATAAAAGTACAATGTAAAATATGATTAAAAGTAAATAGGAACAAAAAAACTCTACAAACATTAAAAATGTCAAAGATTACAACAAAACTGGTGGTTACACTGAATTACACTTTGATGGTAAAAAAAAAAAGAATTAGGAAGACACACACACTGTCAAAACATTGAATTCAGAAAAAAACCTCATTATTCTTCATTTGTTTTAGGTCACACCATGGCAAATAATTTGGCTGAGAATACAATCAACACACGTGCGACAAACGCTCAAATACCACTGTCTGGACTCAGTTCCTTACTCTAAAAATAATTTGTCTTCATCAGTGAAGTTGTTGACTTGGTATGATGTTGTGATTGGACCATCCCCAACCCCTAGATCGCCTTTCTTTTATACCGTTCCAGTTGATACCGATGAGTGCAAAGTAAGATTCGTTTGATCATATTTTTTTTTATATTTAGTTCATCCTAAATTTTCCCTACTTTTTTTAATGTGTAACATCTTTCCTCTCACTTTCCTGCAATCTGTGCGAGTAATTTCGTGAAATGGGACGGAAGTGTGTAACAGGAAGCCGAGGAAGCGCGCGCTATTCGATTTGACCAATGAGCGCAGCGCAGTGGTCGAGTTGGTTGTCAGTTGGTACTTTTAATGTTAATGTTGCTTTTTACCAAGGTGAGCCGTCAGATGTTACACTTCCTATGTGACTGCTGTAAGACGCTCCTTTTTTATTGTCAAAGTTACATATTGACAAAAAAAAAAATGCCTTGCCTTTTCCTAACTATGTCGGGGTCGGCTTCCAGTCTTACCAGAAGCAGCTTAACACCAGTATTTTACATGGTGCGGCTGCCTATCTGCCCTCCATAACCCACCCACCCATCAGTGGACTGTTATTACTTGCCAGATATTATCATCATCAGATTTACAACGTGTAACAGAATAAACGCAATACCTCTTAAGGAGTCATTGTACTCATCATTATGGATAAATTTTACTATGGGATAAACATTAAAATCGCGAAAAAAAATCGACTTCCCTATACATTTCTGTGCGCATAACTCGACGAATGTACAGAACAGCTGATTTTTTTTTCGCGATTTCGGGGTTGGTCCCATAGTAAAAGTTTTACATAATGGTGAGTACAATGACCCTTTCAGAGGTATTGCGTTAGTTCTGTTATACGTTGTATAAAATTAATTTATATTTCAGGAAGGAAGCACTGAATGGAAAAGTACTATCATAGAACTACAAAGTCCTGATGTATTTAGGCTACCAATAGCTGATCTGTGGATCAATGATATTCGTAATGCTGACCAAAGGATGAGCATCGAAAGTATTGAAGTCTGCTTCGGATGAATTTAACCCTAATAATAGGAGATCTGTCTACTTTTTCATATTTACGAGGATCTAGGAACCTATTGTAACTATAAGTTTGAATCGTTTCAATAAAATTGTGTGTTTGTGAAATATTCATAGTTTTGTTTACCAACTACCTATTCCAAGTGTAACTTCCTATCTCATAAAGATTTGTCAAGTATTTGACGTTCAAATGTGCCTTTTAATAGTCTAGTTGAAATAAATGTATTGACTTTTGACTTTAAAGTCTGCTGATCCAACAGCTAAATTACAATGAGGCTGTTTTGTTAGCAGATATTGTGTCACAATGAAGGGGCAAACCCTTTTATATTCAGGTTGCAAAAAAGATGCATACGATCAATTTGTGGTCTAAGAATAACGGATAGCTGTGTTCCTTATCTAAAAAAATTAAAAATACTAAATCTACCATCTTTGTATGTATAGGTATATTAGAAACTACGGTATTTGTAAAAGCGAGTCAACAATTATTTCAAAAAAAATTCAGCAGTCAAGAGAACCCCAATTCGTGCCCAATATGAGAATTAGTTATGTTCAAACAAATGTAAAACTGCTATATATTGCTGCTAACTGCTGTATTGTATTGCTCCTAATATTTATAATAAGATACCTGAAGTCATTAAATGCATGCCTTTTAACAAGTTTAAAAAGTCTCTTCAGGATTATTACTGGAAAAGTGCTATTACAGCGTAGATGAAATCTTAAATTAGATTTTGCTTGTATAGAATTCTCAAATTAAATTTAAATTTTGACATTCGCAGCACAATACGACACCTGCAACTCAAACCACATTAGGTACGTATTTTACCTACAAGCGCTTAGTATTATCTATGTCTGCTGTATTATCCTACCAAAGAAACTACCTAAATTCTCAAGAATGATAAGTGTCCAAAACTTGGTATTGTAAGAACTGTAGATAACTAACAAACGTCAAGTTTTAAACGGCGGCGATAAATATATGTACCGTATGTTTAACTTTCATTCACTTATTCTGTTAATTTTTGAATTTAATTTCGACATTGCAATAAAAATTTCATTCAGATTTTGACATTGTAATTTCATTATTTTTATTTTTGTATTGTTTGTCTAGTGCGACTAATTTTGTACGCCATAAATGGCAAAACATGTAGCTACCTTATTTTAATTCAAAGACCTGTATACTACACTCATGTTTTACAAAATAAATTTCTCATCTTATCTTATCTTATTTTATCTTTTGCCTTCCAAACCTAGCTGTCTCGGACGATAAGGCTTATAAATCTAAAAAAAATATATGGAAAACTCAAATTCTGAGACAGATTGTCTTCTGTCTTACCACAGCTGTTCAACTCGAACCTCTTTTTTTATTAATGTCTATGAAATATATGAAAATAGCTTCACAGCTGATCAACAGCAGGCCAGATCTGCTATGCCTTAATTACATACAAACCTGAGCACCACTCGTGCCACCAGCTGCTGCTATAGAAACTTTTACTTCAATTCATAATTCGAGATGATTTCATTCCATCGCAACCAACTCAAAGATCAACTCACATTTTGTGCATTTTACATTGATTTTAAGTGTATTTATGACGTAGAGTAGGTTGTTCCATAGTATTATATAACGAACTCAAATTTTGGATTCAAACATAGATTTTGATATTTTCTTTTAGGTGCGACGCCAACCATCAGAATTTAATAACGGTTGAATATAGGAAAATAGGATTTTTTTTTGACCAGGGATGCTCTCGATCCTCGTAAGATGCTGATTTTGAGCTGCATCCGATTAGAGTGGAAGCCAACCCTAACATATTTCGGAAATTGATTGTTGGGTAACTGAATGTTGTAGTTTGTATGTAAGTACAGACGCCAGCACATCAAGCTATCTGAAACTATAAATTTTTCCCAATCAACCTAATACATTAGCGATAAAGTTGAAAATCTATAAAATAAATTTGACAGATGTAGCTTGATGTGCAAGTGCAAATCATCTGTACAATCATCTACAAAGTTCATTAGTTGGCGGGTTGTTTTTGATGGGTGAGAATAAAAGATTGTATTTACAATGAAAACTGTAATAAGCTTTACATGAAAGGTAATTAACATTCCATATGGTCTTTTGATTAAATTCAAGTAAAGCAATATTCAATATTTTCGATGCTCATCTTTTGTTCTGCATCACGAACATCTCCAATCCACAGATCAGTGATTGGTATCCTGTAAACACTCGAGCTTTGGTACTCTATGATAGTACTTTCCCATTCAGTACTCCCCGCCTGTAATGTTTGAAGATTACATATAAATATTTTTTTTTATTTATCCATAAATATGCCTTGTACCTATAAGATACAAGGTAACGGAAACGTTATATACAGATCAACAGGTTCGCTGCCACCCACGCACCGGTGTGTGGAGTGCTGCCCAAGTGGGGGTCAACCACGCACCGGTGCGCGTTGGTGCCAAGTAAAATTTATAGACTCTAAATCCGTCATCCGGTTCTGGACGTTGTGTTTGAATTGCCACTGTGCTTGAAATTTCAAAAATTCGTTACGTGTTTGTGGTTTTTTCGTGTCTTGAACGGTTGTGTTTTTACGTGGGAATAACATGTAGCTTGGCCTTGCGGTTGAACTTATATTTTGTAGGTGGCAGCAAACCTGTTTAGAGCTGTTTTATCAATAATCAAATAATTTAATAGAATAAATGGGGCTGTTTGATATGTTCTATACAAAACCGCCAATTTTAATCCTCAAGTAAAAGTGATCCTAGTATTGAAAAATGAGCCTATTGGATTTCATAATTTATAAAATAAACCAATTATAAAACTAGTATGTAATTGTAATTACTAAAAATAAGGGTTAATTTTACTAATTGAGGTACAACTCTTTAGGGTTTCGTAGTAAAACAAGGAACCCTTATAGTTTCACCATGTCGGTCCGTCCGTCCGTCTGTTTGCGGTTTATTCAAACACTATAGATAGATGCAATGAAGTTGTAATTTGGCAATGTAAAAGATATTAGTAACGCCGACAAAGTTGTAAAATAAAATCGGAAAATTCTTCTTATTTTAAGGTACCTCCAATACAGGTACAGGTGGGATTTTTTTTGTCGTCTATCCGATCGTGTGGGGTATCGTTAGATAGGTCCATCATAAATAATAGCCAACTTATTTATGAAGGACCCATCCAACAATTAAAACTATTTTTTTATTTAGTGATCCGTTTGCAAAATGTTAAGCTTTAAAAAGGATTTTTTTGTTTAAGTCATGTGGGGTCCTCATCAACTCAATCTTTGGTATGTTAAAAGTACTCACGATGTTAGTAGGTATATATAATGTGTCAAAAATAAACTGCAAGAATTTCTTGTATATGCTCGGTATAATTTAAACAAGTTATGCCAAAAAATAAAATTAAGCAGTGTTATTTTTTCACACATCAAAATAATTTAGCAAAGCGCCCGGGATTGCGCGGCCCACGCGGAGTACCTACAGTGTGCATAATCAATAGTTTTTGCGTAGTGAATATTTTTCTTCATGATACATTTTAATTTGTTATTCTAAACAGCCTTAAATTTCTTGCAGTTGATTTTTAACGCTTTATATAACGAAGAAATAGTCGACCAGCTTATAAAATGCAACTGGATTAGTAAAAAATTCTTAATCTAAAGTGACTTAAAAATAAAATGAATTATGAAAATGAATATTTTTGGGTCATTTTCTAACTTTTAACTTTCTAATAAATTTCGCTTCTTTTTGTCAGGTTTCATTTATCATGAGACCAACTCGAAACATAATCTGCCATTTAATATCTACTTTCAAGTTTACATAACTATTAAATAAACCATGCATGCATAGACAGAACCGTGGCGTCTCGTCTATTAAAAATCGGAAAAGTATCGTTTTAAAAAAAAAACTCGTCTTACCTGACATCCGTCTGTAGCCGAAGGTACGGAATAATAGAATGGAGATTCGACCGTCGTGTGCGGTCCGATTACAGTATCATAATAACCCTTCAATTTTAGAGATGAAGAGAAGTTGTCTTTAAAATATGGAACTGAGTTCAGACAGTGGTATTTTAGCGTTTGACGTACGGACTTTGATCCGGTTCGCAGCCACATCACTTGCGGCGTTTGTAACTGAAAAATACAGACAGATCAATATGCTTCAAGAATAATTAGGCTACAATGTCAGCATAGAACACCACTACCATCGTTTAAGCCCAGCATTATCAATTGCTGGTAATAGACCTTCCCTTTCATCCGCCATACTTCTGGGTTCCGTGCGTTAATCATACGGGCTTATGAATGGTCCCAGCTCCTTGTCTACTGGGCTCCGGCCAACCTGGCCCACAATGAGAAATGATATTTAAGGGAGTGGATCTGCTTTCTGTAAGACAAACCTTCGTATTGCGTGCCGTGCAGAAAGAACACTCGTTATTGCAATTCAACCCGAATCTCCAAAAATATAAGTGCAGTCTTCCTTTGCTTATGCTTCTACCAAATATGATATCAACCATCCTCGCACCACAGTCAATTAAGCAACCCCCTACACATACACACCTAATCACATTTTGTTCATAGACACTCTCCAGCCACTCACACGCGTTCTGATATTTTATAATATCTTAGGACAACTCACACACGGTCATACGATCCCAAATTAGGAAGAGCCTGTGCTATGGCAACCAGGCAACTGATAAACATACTTATGTATTTCTAAATACATACATATTATAGACAAATTACACCCAGACATAAAACGAATGATCATGCTCAACACACAAAGATTTGTCCTCGGTGGGAATCGAACCCACGACCTCCGTTTAGCAGTCAGGGTCACTAACCACTCGACCAACAGGCCAGTCCGATATTTCCACAATTATTTTATATTTTATTTTATTTTTGTTTTGTTTTACTTTAGTTTCCCGTACTCTTCTTATTATGCAAACAACTATTTCAATAAAAGTAGGTCATAGCAGGCTAATAGCTGCGGGGAGGCCCTGGTGACTTGTAATACAGGTTTTATAGAGACCTACTTCAAGCACCAGTCTCTCAAAAAGTTAATTCCTTGTTCGTGCTCCACTGTTATCTTAGCATTAATTAAATTGTGTAGAGATAATAAATTAAATGTTATTATTTTTAATGGGTTTAAGCAAAAGGCAATCTCCACGTCCAGCTAGATGTCCTACGCAACTCCGCTTGAATCTCATTGCCCAATCGTCGGTCTCTCTGCCTAGCCTTTCCCCAGCTATGTTGGGGTCCGGCTATCTTTCTAACTAGATGGAGCTAAATGACGATGATGATGAGCTCGATTTCGACTGTAGTTAAAATAATGTGCTATATGCCATTGTTAAGTTCAACATGTAACTCACCTTATACATTGATTGTTTCATTAAAACTCCTGTTTCGCTCAACCAGAATCCTTCTTTTCCGGTAATATGATTCACCTCAGGAGATTTACCTCCCCTTAAACATGTTTCACGGGTTGTCATGTTGCAGTACACTTGAAGTGGCAGGTTTTTAGGGCCCAAATAATAGGTTCCTGTAAAAAGTCTAGAGTGTGAACGAATGTTTGCTTATAGAAAGTTGTCGTAGTAATCATTAATATGTGTGACTTCCATCGGTATTATTTAAGTTTGATGTTAACATAAGTGTTGATTACTCATAATATGTTATTATTACTAGAAGTATACTTTTATTAGAACAGAATAATTATAATAAATTTCGCGAATTATAATGTACAAGTAACAACTAAATACAACTAGACTTATAATCGCAAAATTATGTACAAACGCGTATATAAACATAATAAATCATTGGGCATCAAAAAATTCATCCACATCGCTGTCAATGGCAAAAGTGAACACTGGCAGCATTGCCGCGTTGAATGGCAATGCTGATCCTTTAGCCGAAGAAAAGCCCAGCCCTTTGGTCACGTGAACAGTCGACGAGTTGTTTGCTGATGTCCCGAAAGACTCAGTGAGCACTCGGACCCCATGGGCCTAATGTTTCAACCCCAAACGGCTCAAATATATAGCTCCCAATAACGTTGTTATATTTGCGCCGTTTGAGATTTTCTGCACCTGCTGCAGCCGCCCCAGTGCAACCCGCTGTGCTAAGAAGATGGGATGGCGCAAGGGTGTCGACACATGCTGCATCCCACACCAAAGGCCTACCCACCTTCCAAGGCATTATGGTCATCCCATCTGGTCTCTTCCCATCGTCACGTGCCAAGCCATTAGGTTCTAAAACAGCTGGCACCCCGGCGGTGACAAGAGCCCTACGGATGATGTCATTTATGCTGGCGTGCCGTGCTAACCGACCAGCGCTCCTACTGCAGGACAGGCCATGGTGTCCGAGGCGGTCGACTGCTTCGCCGCATTGACACCAATGTGGAGCTCCGCTAGGAGCACCCAGACGCAGACACGTAGCGATCCGGGAAGTACTGTCACTCAGTAAAGTACCTATATTAGGTGACGGTAGTGCCTGTAACCAAAGACCCGACTCCCATTCACCCACAGCCAGTAGGCGGGCACGCTCCGCAGTATTGGTGGACGTATTTATGAGGTTATTCCATACCAACCTGCAGAGCGGCTCGTCCCGTTGTCTCTGGGAGGTTATCGGGTAACGCCGTGGCCGGGCAAGCCACTTTCCAAGCGTTCACTCCATCGGTCAAGCACGGCACTTCACAGGTAACCAATGAAGGAGTTGAAATCCTTTTGGTCAACTTTTGGGTGCAGTGGACCGAAGACAGGAACGCCGGTAGGCTTATACTAGAAATTTTGCGGATGTTGAGCCCCCCAATGCGAATGGGTAGTGTGCCCCTCATAATAATGAATTAATATCAATAAACAAACGATGAATGGACCAAAGCATACTGGGAGACAGACTAATGGACCACGTTAGGAAAAGAGGAATGGAAATTGAAGGAGGAAAGTGGATCTATACAGGCTGAAAATATCGATCACATCCAAAGGCATTTTAGGTACTGTTTTTTTCCCAACAAGATACATTTTTTGGCATCAGATTTCATTGATAGAGTTTGTAATATTCCAAATATTCTTCTTACCACTTTTAGTACCAGCCGGTGCATGTTTGCAATGGACTACTCCTGGCGAAGTTTCCGTCCCCCATTCAGTGTCATGTGTTGCTGTTACGGAAGATGTAAGTAACATTTATTTTTCAGTGAAGAAAAGAAAAACAGTCTACTTTAATCAAATCCTTATACCTTAATGATTGACAACTTTGACTCCAATTAATGTTTTGTCCAATGTTACGGCGACGGAGTGTTGTAAGCGGAGAAAAATCTCGTTAAAAAAATACTATCTAAATTGAGAACCTCCTCCTTTTTTCGGTTAAAAATAACTTGAATTTTGGTGTACAGCATAAAAATAATTTAACTAAGTTTTAGTCACCATTGTGGCACCGTTGAGCTACTCCTGAAATAATAGCTGAATAATTAATACTTACTGTCTTTATTCAAATCCGTAGGGCATAATGCAGTTCGTCCAGGAATTCCAGGACGTCCTATAGGACCCGGCATTCCCATCAGTCCCGCAGGTCCCTACGAAAAGTAAACATTCATAAGCCTGTCATTGTGCGTCTAAGGAGTGGAATTTCCTGCCAGAGTCTGTTTTTCCTGATAGCTACAACCTGTGAGTCTTTAAGTCAAGAGTGAATTGGTTACTTCTAGGCAAGCGTGCTCCATCGTCGACCACATCATCGCTTACCATCAGGTGAGATAGTGGTCAAACGTGTGTCTACCAACAGTAAAAAAAACATAGTTTCTATTGATGAAAGATTTCGCAATTTTAAAATGAGAAATATTAAACGTAGCCTTAAAAAAAAATATTGAAAAACAAGATCATTCAATCTTGATTTATTGAAAATAATTATGTTGTTGCTTTGGTAACTAGCAAAATTCTTTTTTTTTTAATTGCTCACTAATAATAAATTCTCATGATAGTTTATTCACACGAAATGTATCTACCTCTTTGATGTAGTTGTAGGCGCTACTGCAGATCATGATTTTCTGGGTTCAATTACCGGGTCAGGCAATAGGGTTTTTCACCTGGAATTTTCTGTAGCAGTCCAGAGTCTGGATTTGTGCTCGATTGATTGTAATAAGCCCGCCTCCTGTTAAATCATCTTCCTAGCCTTTTCCAAATATATTGGGATCGGCTTGCAGTCAAACCGGATTCAGCTGAATACCAGTATTTTTAGTCTTGGCAAGACTGGAGTCAGATTTACTGGCTTCTGACAATCCGTGACGCCTGCCAAAGATCTACAAATTACAGCCAGGACCGACGGCTTAACGTGCTTTCCGAGGCACGGATGAAACTCGTAATGTTAAGATGGTCACCCATCCACAGACCGACCACGGCAAGTGTTGCCTACCCTTGAAGATCGACCCGTGAGGCTGTTATTATAAAGCCATGAGCTATTTAGCCCGTCCCCTATTACATAGGACTTAAACTTATGTTTAAGGTGTAAGGTGAAGCTGCACCTCTGCCTTACCCTTCAGTGTTACATTTGGGTACCCATTGTTTCCACTTGAATATCTTGATACTTGCGTTAGTCATTACATAGTCCCTTCCTTCTCAAAGAAGTTTTGTTGTTACAATAACCAAAAAAATATTAACTGTAGTAAATAACGTACTGGCATTCCAATTTCTCCCCTATCTCCGGTCGGCCCCTCTAATCCAGGTCGACCCTGAAATATGAGTTATTTATTTTTAGTATATTGCCAGTTTTAAAGTGTAAAAAACCAAAAATTATTATCAAACACTTTTACGCTAAACGAATTTAAAAAATTGTTCTGTTTCTGTTAATCATTTAAAGTGGACTGAGACAGTCCGTTGTTTTAAATTTGTTTAGTGCTAATATAACGTATTTGGCTGATTTTTAGTTCAAGCAAACAAAAAAGAAAAAAAAACGAAGAAAAAAAAATCCTTTCTCTTAATTATAATTACTGCAAAAATATACAACCGTACTTATAAAATCTCAACCCGGTTAAGCAACTAATGAGCAGATTCGAAATTTAAATTCATTATAGAATAATTATCTTATTGAAGAAATAAATACACGAATCGGTTGCTAAATAACTTCGAGATTTTTATAAATATTGAACATTATGTCAACTTACAGGAAATCCAGGATCACCTTTTTGACCACGCTCCTCAGTTAGTTTACTATCCTAAAAAAAAAAATGTTTTACTTGTGTCGAGTGCAGTAAGCGCCACCATTTGCTGTATATTCCTATTCATGTAGTGGATACGTCTAAGAAGTTTTATGCTAGTACGATGTACTGACGCCAGCACATTAAGCTACAACAATCTGTCAAATTTCTTAAAAAGATTTTCAACTTTTTCGCTACAGCATTAGGTTTAAGGTAGATTGGGAAAATTTGACAGTTTCGGGTAGCTTGATGTCCTGGCGTCTGCACCGGCTCGAGACGTTACCGTTTGAAAAATTGGCAGGTTGGAGCTAATACAGTTTGTCAGTGACGTGTTTAGACGTTAAGCTACCACAGATGCGTATTCAACAATAACGGCCGATTTCAATAAAGTATCTACCTATAACCAACTGTTGGTAGCTAATTTGACAGTTGGTCAAAGGCAGCGATGCTGGTAGCTAGCTGGCAAAGCATAGTTCGTTAGTACTATATCGTAGCGTCAGAAGTCAGAGAGATACCCATTTATGTGGCTGGAGAACCATGACAAATGACGCAGCTGAAAGTATTGCTAAACCTTATTGGTAGATGGCGGGCGGGGCACATTGCTCGCAAAAGGCATGACCCGCTGTGTAAATCTAGGTGATTAAATTAAATGATTTATTTCACTTACTAATGTTGTTCCTGATAACGATGCTGAAACAAAATAAAAAGTGTTATATTATTATTAATTCATATATTAGACACCATCTCCTTAAACATTTCAGATTCGATTTTGAGCATTACATTAAGTACAGCACTGCCTCTCTGACTTGACGAGAATTCGCCTGTAATGTAACGTTTCAGATTCGAATTAACACAATGTATAAGAATAAGAATAAGAATATTTTATTTGCATTTAAAACATGGTACATTTAAGGTCTTATTTTTATAATCATGATCTAACATGTTTTGCCATTTACTGGCATACAAATATTTGAGAAATTGTTCACAGAAATAACGAATGTTATATAATTATAAAACTAATGTTTTGTGATACAATAATTAATTAAGTTATTATATAAATTCAATTTCAATTATACTAGCAAGTCTCTCAGGTACATCTGTATGCTTACACTAAATATGGTACAGTAGGTACTGGTAATCAGTAACCATATTTGTCTGTTACTTTTTTGTCAGTAAATTCTTTAAAACTATAAAAACAATTACCAACCAGCCATTTATGTAGTTTGGATTTAAAATGTTTCAAAGGCAGCTCTCTTATTTCTTTTGGTATATTATTGAAAATTTTTATTGAAGTGATGTAGGTAGCTATTTTCATGTATCATCATGTATCATCTATCTAGAATAGATTACCTCTTGGCGTGCTCAATCGTCAATCAGGTGAGATTGTGATCAAATGTGAGCCCATCAATAATATAATACTTTTTTAAACTTTAAAAATAAACTGAACTTGCAAAACAAATAACAAAAGAACCTATTTGCTGCTGAACATAATAATATTTATCTTTTCCGCATAGATATTGGTAACTAACCATACGGTGACCCAATTAGCGTTTGATAAACAGAAATGCATCAACTGTTTATCATTGATCATAACGTAAATACAATAATTTAATAACAAGTTCATATAAGTAATTATTAATTAAGATGCTAAAAATATTTTCCTCTAACTGATTATATGTAACTTGGCGATCAATATTGTTAATTTCAGTTGTACTGGTTATCAAACCACACAGCTTTTGTTTTTCAGCTAATTATAATATTTGTTACTGAAGTGATAAAATATTGGAATACTAAGGATTTCCTGTTTTTAATTACAAAAACAGGAATCCCTTAGTATTCCAATGTTTTCAAAAATAGGAAACCCTTAGAATTAATTAATTTAATCGTATGTTAATAAATACGATTAAATTAATTAGCTATAAGATTTTGAGGTTGTGTTGCTTGGTATTTTTAATTTATACACAGGATGAGTGGTAATTAAGTGCGTTTCTTGAAATGGGTTATTACGTATACAAGAGTTAATGTGCAACGATTTTGACCCCGAAAATTTGGGGCCCACATTGGAATGTTTTCGAGTTATCGATGTTTTTAAGATTTTGTAAGATAGTTAACTGATTCAAAATACAAAAAAAAAATCAAGATTTTTTTATAACTTGAATTTTACGACGCTGGCGCTTCATTTCTAAAGATATACCTATTATTATTTTTTAATTGTTACTGGCGTGATTCAATTGTTTATGAGCTATCCAAAAAGTATCAGTTGACTAACCAGAGTTGAGTAAATTATATATTGTATATTGTCAAATGGATTGTCTAATAGCTAAAATTTTCCGTCAGAGCCAGAAGAGAATACTGTCTTGCTGCTCCTATTTTCGGGATAAAATAGCCAGATCCCTGTTAATCTGCAGCAACAAAAAGATAACTATGAAAAAGCTTATTTTGCTTTGGATTTGTATCGAAATTGTTCCACAGTTCCACTTAATTTGTGCCTAGTGGCCCACTTCAAGGTACTGGTGAGAAGCCACATTAAAATAAAATAAAAACATAACTGCCTCCACTACACCCGTCGTGCTTTTCCTTTCACCCTTTCTACATCGACTAAAACACTTGATTTCTGAAGTAAAAGGTACAATATCTAGTTCAAAATCCATATATTCTTCTCTCACGACAGCCTTGACAGATTCATGGAATCCATAATAATAGTATTCATCAATATATATAAAGTTCTTCCGTTACTGAATGACTGAGTGATTGAGTGAGTGAATGACAGACAACACACAACCGAAACTACTGGTCGTAGAAAGCTGAAATGCGGAGCACTAAGAGAGAATTTCCCGAAATTCCTACGAGGGAATAAACGGGATATGCGCATACGAAGTCGCGGACAAAAGCTAGTCATTCAATATAAATACCTAACTTGACAGGTTATGTCTACTGAAACTGTCAAAAAGAGAAAAAGTTACCCCTATGGGCCCAGTGTTCCTACCTGAGGACACCAATATAAAAACAGCAGTTCACACCTCAAAATGATTTGAATATCATAGCATCTTATTTTTCTATACATATACGTGTAAAAAATATACGATAAAAATATTAAATATCTCTTAAGGGGTCATTGTACTCATCACGATGAAAAACTTTTACAGTGGGACCAACCCCGAAATCGCGAAAAAAAATCAGCTGTTCAGTACATTTTGGCGAGAAATGAATGGGGGAGTCGATTTTTTTTTCGAGATATTATTTGTATTGTAAAAGTTGTTCATAATTCGTTTTAAGGGGTCATTGCACTCATCATTATCAACAACTTTTGCTATGGGACCAACATTGAAATCGCGCAAAAAAAATCGACTGCTCCATACATTTCTGTGCGCATAAATTGATAAAATTGCCTTTGATCGACGTTGATCGATTGGTGTGGTAGCTTTGGCTGATCGAAGAAAGAACTAGAAGCTATCGATTGACGTCGACTAAGTCATTCTACCATCGATCGACAATCGATCGATTGGTGTAATAGAAACTATCGATCGACGTCGACTAATCCATTCTACTATCGATCGATCGAATGGTGTGGTAACACCCTAAGGGATGAAGATATAGAAGCAGCAGACAGGACGTTGCGGGACATTTTTGCTTATCTCTGGTGATTTTATGCAGACACCACCGAAAGATCGAGAACCGATTAAATAGGTGCCTGCCCAAATAATTCTATTCTATAGCGCAATATAATTTCAACACATTAATATTTTCGAGCCGTTTGGGGTTGAAACTCTCGGGTCTTGGGGTCCGAGTGCACATAACTTATTTAAAGATCTCTCAAGGCGCTTAGTTGACACTTCACGTGACCCAAGGGCTGGCTTTTATCTTGGTCAAAGAATAAGCATTGCCATACAACGTGGCAATGCCGCCAGTCTTTTGGGTACACTTCCAGTCGACAGCGATGCGGCTGAATTTTTTGACGCCATATTTTAGGGTTTATTTAGTTAGGAGATTTTATGTTTTATTTCTAGTGTATATAGTTAGTTGAGTATTTATGGAATAAAGATAATTAAAGTTCCTAAATGTGAACACATAAGAAGGTCACAAAAAATGTGCATAATTTTATTTTACTAATACTGTTAAAAATTGCTGATGGCACAAACCACTATCAAGAACATGGTTAGGTTATTTAAGAAGATAGCCTGTGTTGTCCTGTTGCTTCACAGTATGAATTCATTTCATCTGTGCACGGGGAACCCACCGAACAAGCAGCAACCATCGATACGCATAAGATTGACAAATGTTTCTGGGGAAAATTAAGGAATATATTTCCATGAAAATGGCCATGGAAGAAAATGATACACATCATCCGATTAAGTTAAGCTGAAAAAGAATTTCGGCTGATTTCTCTATGTTGCTCCGGTGACATTGTTTTCATTCCCAGGATCCTCCTCATTCCTAATTATTTTCTGTTCAGTTTCAAAACTGTTAAATATCCAATGACCCTATGATACGTCATGACCAGCCCAGGGCCAGAAATATCCGTTGCGCCTTCACCCTCCAGTGGATCAAGGGGACTGTAGAACCCTAGGCAATGACGCCATACATGCTGGACCCGTACCCACACCTCCTCCTTTCTCATAGTTTTGTACATGAATTCGCCAGAGATCAATTGAACTTCATGACAACAAATGTTCACGGTCTATACATTGCAGGCATTCAAAAATGGCTATGTCAATCCTAAACACGCGACTAACTAAACGACTTTTCAGCCTAGGTAAAAATAACTTCCAAATGATAATAGGGATAAAGCACCTCTTTAGCATAGGCGTCACAGACAGCCCAATATGCAGAGGTTGCTTCGACGCCGAGGAATCAGTCGCCCACGTCACCGTGGAAGTGAGGCCGTGGCCTCCCGACGTGAACAAATCCTCGAAACGGATCCACTCCTGTCAGGTCGCTCCGCTAAACCTGTGAAGCACCGAGGAGGCGTCTGTGCATATGGGCGAAGCTAGGCTGGCTAACTTAGCCAGGACACCTACGCACAACGGACCAAATGGGAGTCTAAGTGCGGATAACGGAGTCTTTACTCTACTCTATCCGTTGCGGGAGTTTGACTTCTCTTCTGGTTGGTTTTCTCATGGCCAACTTTATGTAGCTCTTTATCAAAGATAATACCAACTTTTTCGCGTATTAACAACCCTAGCAACTTCGTTCAATATCGTGTATAGAGAAGCTGGTCGGCATTTTGAACAGAAACGGTGATATAGCCAGTGCCCTGCATAACATTCTTCGAAATTCCTAATTCTAAGAGGGGTCAAGCAATAAACTACTTTTCTTTCTTTTCTTTTTTTTCTTTATATACCTTATCTTATCGACATTATTTTTCCTTTCGACATACACACGTACGAAGTCGCGTGCAACAGCTGGTTGATAATATTTTCACAAAGATTATGCCTAAAAAAAAGTATTTACCAACCAACACATTATTTTAAAAAAACAGGCAAAGATCTTCTCGCTAATACTCGTTACATCTTATCAAATAATATATCTTGGGACAACTCACACACGGTCATCCGATCCCAAACTATGCAGAGCCTGTTTTTTGGCAACCAGACAACTGATACAGATAAACATACTTATATATTTCTAAATATGTATGTATTTTATTATAGACAAATTACACCCAGACATAGAACAAATGATCATGCTCATCACACAAAGATTTGTCCTGGGTGGGAATCGAACCCACGACCTCCGGCAGTAGCCGCAGTCTGGGGTTAGCAGTCTGGGGTCACTAACCACTCGACCAACAGGCTAGTCAAAGTATCAAATAATACCTATCCCTGATTATATCATCCTAAATAAGTTAATAATACCGCACAAAGGTTATTAACGGAAAGGTGCAATAATAACCTCGACAGTAGTCAATTTTGAACATGTTTTCATGTCAACCAAGATTTTGATGGGCAGTTTTGTAGGTGTCCCTGTTTGTGAACGGCAGGTGTAAATTGATTAGAAAAACAATTCAAATCATGTCGTATGTATACAGTCGTTGAAAATTACTTATTAATATTATTTTATTTAACATACCTGATGTATATGGAAGTCCCAGTGAAATATAAACTAATAAAATGCATGACAATATTTTGACGGCCATTTTTGAATCGTCTATTGGCAAACTGAAATTTATGAGAAAATGCTTATGTTTTTTATTTATAGCAAGCCTGGTTTTCCTTGTTATGTACAGGGTGATTAAAGATCAGCTCACACCTAGACGCGAAGTTTATATTCAATAATTTTCTTAAAGTCTGAGTGCTGATGTTTATGCATGATTTACAGAATATTGTGGAATAATAAGTAGGGAACTAAATAATAATTTAACGCTTAATTAGTTATATTAGTCTAAGAGTTAGTCACTGCGTCGAGTAAGGTCCTATTTATACATTTATACTATCCCCGAGGATATTTAGGGTGTTGGCAGACTTTAGTTTTCGTTATTTACAACTAGTAAATAAACTAGTTGTAAATAACGAGAACTAAAGTCTGCCAGGATTTGGGAGACTAACTATCTCATTGCACCTTAAACGCGTTGCACGTTAAAAGTTGAGACTAAAATACTCGACCCGACACATTTTGTTACTCAGAAAAAAACAATACGACCGACTTCCAAATAAAACACAATAAAAAGTCTAAAATAACTTTAATTTCGGAAATCAGAAATTAAAGTTATTTAGTGACTTAGTGAGACTTTGTAGTGTTTTATTTGGAAGTCGGTTATTTTTTTACATAAAAGAGTTTATTTTTCACTTTTTAGTTGTGTTGTAAGTAAGCAACAAGTAAGCCAAATTCTCATAAAATAAAAACTGCTGGACTAAACAGAATTAAATTACGGGATGAAATGGCAAATGGCAAATACCGCAACGAACGAAAAAATAATCACATAAATCGGATCAGAAACCTCGGCGTATTCGGTGTACATACATGAAAAAACCCACTGAATTGAGAACCTCCTCCTTTTTTGGAAGTCGGTTAATAAGTAGCGCCCCAGACGTTTTTGGGATTTGGGACCACCGCATCAAAACGAGAATAGCCCCTCCGATTACAAGTGTTTTTGGTTTATGAAGCAAGTATTATATCTGGAAACATGATACATATATGATACATTAATACCTAGCATAAGTGCTACTCGTCGAAAAAAATACCCCTGTATATTAAAAGGAAGATCACGTACCACAAATTAATATTCTTAATATGAGCTTTAGTTTGCTTTCAGACGATTGAAAAAATGGACGTCGCAGTATTGTCATGCATTTTATTAGTTTTTATTTCTGTGGAACTTCAAAATACTTCCGGTATGTCTGATTTTTTTTGCTTACACACGGTTTAAAATAAAAACTTTTTACAAAAAAATGCAATAATAGTTTTTATTTTCACTTTTCAGTGCTGGTACAATATTCCATCCATTCTATATATTTAATTGTCTATCTTTCCATCAGATATTTATGAAATTTCGGAAACTCTTTGGAACAAAAACAAAATGCAAATCCGTCTATATATGACATCCGAATTTATAACCTCCTCCTTTTTTGAGGTCGGTTATGGAACTAAAACTTTTTACGTAACTGGCGAAATATGTCTGTTCTTCAGAGTTCACGTCTGTTTAACGATATGTTTTAATAAAACTTAAACACGATTTTTTTTTCTTGTTAGTTGTGTACATGGACTCTATCATGATTGTATGATGAAAGTAGGTGCTTTAATATTAAAATGAAGTAAAAGTACAATAAAAACTTAATCAAGACATGGTTTTGCTTTTGTTTCAGCGTCACCTTCAGGAAACGCATTGGTAAGTCAATATATCGATTAATTCAATCTTTAAGGTCAAAGGAAAAGAACACTAACTTATTTCTTTTTTTTACAGCGAGGTGAAAAAGGTGATCGAGGACATTACGTGAGTTCCTACTTTTTAAAATGAAAGCTATGACTATTGCACAAATGCCTTCTAATAATATTTATTAGTTATACACGGTGTTTTTTATAAAAAATAAAGAAACAACAGGTTTATTCCCTAAGTACTCCAAAAAGAGTTCCCAAACTATTCCATGAAAAATATAATATTTTTAGTTAGGTTTCATTCTACTCCATGATAATATTAAAATGTTCTAAAAGTACTCCACCCCATTTTAATCAAAAAGCTAATTTAAATTTGTACCGGTTTACTATTAAAGAGTAGCTGACGTACAGTCAGGCTCAAAAGCTTTGCAAATATATTTTTAAGTATAAAGTTTTTTTTTAAACAAATTACTTTAAAATATAATTCAACAATTAAAAATATTCAAAAATAAACTGAAAAAATTAAAAAGTTTCTGGATTCAGAAGTCTAAAAAAAATTGAAAAACAAAAATCTAAAATGATATCTGGCAATTAAGCCTAACATATTTATTATAATTCAATAATTAAAAATATTCAAAAATCAACTAACAAAATTTTAAAAGTGAGGCTCTGGATTCAGAAAACTAAAAACCAAGAATAAAAATCTTAAATGATATTTGGCAATTAAGCCTAACTAAAAATTAAGCATAAATAAAGTTTTATTGACCGTAACGAAATATATGTATTTATAGATAATTATGTAGATGGAGCAGTTTGAGAATTGACAACGAATAATCGAAGGCGTACTTTGAAAACAATTTCAGATGCCTATGGAGCATAATGGGAACAAAATAATAATTATTTTTAAACAAAAATAATTCCTTGGAGTAACTTGAAAATTAATGTATAAGATTCTTATCTTTTTAGAACAAAAGAATGGAGTACTTTGGGAATAACACAAACAATAGCATAAATAAAAAAATATTTAATTTTTATGTACAATTATAATAGTGGTACATGGGCGGACCTAATGCATTCTCAACCAGTCAACCTTTGGGTAAAATATAGTCTTTTTTTCTAAAATCCGCAACGCTGTTATATGAGACGTGATTGAACTAAAATAAATGCCACCAACTGCATAAAACTGCTTGAACATTTATTTGTTTGGAACTTTTTAATATTTCTTGCAAAAAAAAAACAATATCCTTTTTAAAAAAGCCGCCCTTTTTTAAAAAGGAGATTGTTTTTTTATTTTTTGCTATTTTTCCGTACAGTATATCAGTTATATAAAGTACGTCACCCTTAAATATGACCACGCATTTCTGAAACACTCTGTAGTTAAGGATTTTTTGTTTAAGTTCATAATTTTTTGTGTCTGTCAGTTCTGTGAAAATAAATACTTGTCTTTTTCTTTCTTTCTATACTGTAAAAGCCCGATCTATGGTTAAACCTACGATTTAACAAGACTCACTGATAAGTGTCTGAAATCGCCGTCTCGGGAGAATAAAATGGTAACTGTGGGCCAATTCTACCTACTATTGTTTTAAGCAAAGTTTGCATTCGCGTCTGCGTGGCTATCTCTAAAAAAAACAACATTTTTTAGGGTTCCGTACCTAAAGGTTTACCCTTTAGGTACGGAACCCTAAAAATAGTTTTTTGTGCCACGGGACCCTATTTCTAAGACTCCGCTGTCCGTCCGTCTGGCTGTCTTTCCGTCTATCATCAGGCCATTAGCCGTGATAGCTAGACAGTTAAAATTTTCACAAATGATGTATGTTTGTTGCCGCTATAACAACAAATAATAAAATGAAATAAAATTAAAAATAAAAACCTAAAAAATAACATGTTTCTTATATGGGGGCTTTCCATACAAGAAACAAGTTTTTTTTCGGTTATGGTACAGAACCCTTCGTATGCAAGTCTTACTTGCATTAGGCAAGTATTTTCATGTAGTTTTGATAGATTGTGACTGAGATGCGAATGCAATCAATGCTCAAAAATTAGTAGAATAATATTGTCACTCAGATATTATCAAATTTTTAGTGTTCTGCCATATTTAAGGTCTACGGTGCCTAATACAATATTTTTCGAATTTTCTGCCTGTATAAAATTTATAAAGTTCTAAAATGATATTAATTTTTCTAGCTTTCGAAAAAAGGCAACTTAATGTTAATGAAACAATTTTATCATTAAACATACAAAAAAAATCCTAGTAGAAATTGAAACGGAATTACCTATGCGCAAAAATTCTGAAACAGAAATTGTGAACTCCATTGATATTTGTTAAAATAAATTTGGCGCGCCGACTAACATGTTTTTGTTAAACAGACTAGACTAGAGTCAAGAGCAAACTCAAGTCAAATTAAAAAAAAAAAAAAAAAAGTTAGTAATAAAAAGTGTGCAATGAAATATCATGACATTACTTTATTTCATAAGAGTTAGCGAGTTCTTGAGAAGGTTTTCGTTAATTTGGGTGTTATTGCTATTATTCGTTGAATATATTATTGTAAAACATTAAACAACAACCACAGACTCTTGAAAGTAAGGAGATAAAATGTATTTTTTTTTTGATAATCGCTCATAACTCTTTCGATGATTTTATAGTTTATTTTTTTCTCTGCATTCTCCACACATATAGAAGCTACAAGAATAATATTGTAACCAAGATTTAAAAGAGTGTCCGTGGAGTTTCTTATAAGCTCTTCTTCATAGAGATCTACGCATGTTTTTGACCGACCGACCTTGACGATTCAAAAATGGTTTATTTGAAATAAATTCTTTCTACTTTTTAGGGTTTCGAAGTCAACAACAAACTCTTATAGTTTCAACATATCTGTCTGTCTGTACGCGGTTTAGCTTAGAGACGCTTAGCAATAAAAAGATGGAATTTGGTATAAATAAACATTAATCACGCCGATAAAGTGATAAAATAAAATCTTGCCGATTTTTTTATTTGATTTTCATCGGTTTCACCAGCCAATTTTTAGTTTAGGATTTTACAGTAAATAAAACAAATAATATTGATTCAACTCTGTTAATTTGGTTTAGGGATTCGATGGAATACCTGGACCAAGGGGTGAAGCAGGAGAACCGGGATTTCCAGTGAGTAATTCGTCATCGTGCTTAATAATTTTAATAATAAAGCACAAGTTATTATTTCAGGATAACTGATAAATTCAACTATCGCTGCATTAGTAGGCATTTTTAACCGACTTCAAGAAAAAGAGGAGGTTCAATTCGGTTGTATTTTATTTTTATTTTTACGTTTGTTACCTCATGACTCCCATAGAAATGGTCACACAGAAATGTCATCAAAATCGGTTCTGAATTTTGGTTTTTAAATCAAAATAGCTGGGGAAAATATATCATCCAAGTAAACGAATTGCGTGTTTTGCTTTCCTGTGCCTTTCCAGTGGTTGTTAGATGTGGGTACCACTAAACAGTAAAAAATTTAAAACTTTTTACAAAAAAATACAATCAACTTCCAAATAAAAAAGTACCATACAAAGTAGGTATAAAATAACTTTAATTTCGAAAGTTGGTGTTAAGTTACGAAGAAACTACCAAAAACACCGACTTCCGAAATTAAAGTTATTTTCTACTGTGTAGGTATAGTGTTTTTTTTTTACTTTTCTATTGCATCTTTTCATGAATATCAAAGTTGAATTATCAGTTGTCCTGAAATAATAATGTTGTGTGTGTTCATACTAACGCACGATGTTAATTAGGTAGGTAATCATTTTCTTTTTCACCCAACATTATTTTTTTTTATTATTATTTATTACAGACATACATACAGCTATCATTACAGTAACCCAATGCGATAGTGCAGAAAATAAAATAATAATTACAATAAAAATACATTTCAGTTCATTAATACAATTCAATTAACATTTGTAATATTAATATAACCTATCCCGATATTTTCACTTCTACTAATACTTGCTTTTAACTGCTTAATAATAAATAAAAAAGGAAACACTAAATCGATGTCACCCAAATAGAAGAAGACGTTTGTTTCACCAAAATTGCAATTTTACAGGAGAGTACATTTAGTAAAAAAATATCGGCCATTCTGATGTAATGGACCGATTAACATGAAATGTTCTATATTATTTATTATTTATATATAAAGAAAATCTAGACAACATACAAACAGGATTCCCCTTTTTTGATAATTTTTTTTTAAATGGCTTTATTAACGTTGCATTTAACATTTGTAGTGTGTATGTAGTGTATAGTTGATGTTAATGGATGTTGTACCTATGTATATGTTATCAATCCTATATAATCATGTGGATTCAAAAATAAAGGAGAGTCTTGCTTGGGCAGACGTGACTGTCATTTCTGTCCACAAATACCTTCGACCTTACATGGACACCCTGCCAGTGGACATCGCCGTCCGATTGCGTCACAACACCGTCGTGCACTGGTTGTGAATTTTAAACAATAGGGTATTTGACAAAAAAAATCTAATTAGTCCGTGAATTAGATTTCCAAAAAAAATTAACACGTAGTTTTTCTTTCGTCACGTGAACAAAAAATTAAGACGATGCAGTGCGTTGAAAACTCGTGTGACGTCACATACACTGAGTACTGGAAAATGACTTTACAAGCCCCACTCTTAATCTTTGATGTATTTTACCTTCGTAATTTTTTATTGATAGGTAAATATACACTTCTGGACACATCTATTGGCCCACCTTGTATTTTCAGTTTCGTTTGGTCCTAGCTAAAATTTTAAATTAGGTCGAGCAAAAAGTTTTTATGCAGTTTTGAACCTGGCACATTCACAATTTCATTCAACAGTCTTTTTTTGAATTTCGAACACAGAATTTAAAGAAACAAAAGACAATTTGGAGCCTGTTTGTTGATATCAAACAATCGAATACTAAGAAAACTTGGTTTTATTGGTTTACTTGGATTTAATTCTTGAAAAAGTGATTGATATCTTTGGTTTTGCAACAAACATTACTTATTCTTAACATTAAGGTGAGGTTCTATCAATAATCTATGGATACTTCACCTGAAGTCGCCGCCCAAGCTGTGGCACTTATTCAGGCCGGACACAGCCAAAGAAACGTGAGTGCTCAACTTAATTTAAGTCGATCTGCGGTCCGAAATGTTTATCGGAGGTACCTAGAGACTGGCGGCTTTGTTCGTCGCCAAGGAAGGCCACGATCTCGGGTCACAACTGAAAGGCAGGATCGATTCATCGTGACGACCAGCTTGAGAAATCGTCACCTTACCTCCATTGAGATACAAAACCAACTTCGCGACTTCCACGGAGTATCTGTGAGCGCTCGAACTGTTCGGAGAAGGTTAAAAGAACGCGATATGGTACCACACAAGCCAGCTAATGGGCCCAAACTAACGCGAGCCCACCGAACAGCGCGCCTTCATTTCGCACGCAGTCATTTAAATTGGACACAGCAAGATTGGAGCCGTGTACTCTTTTCTGATGAGTCTAAAATTGTGTTACATGGCAATGATGGAAGGAAGAAGGTCTACCGACGTAAGGGAGAGCGTTTCGCACAATGCTGCTTTGAAGAGAGGGTTGCTTATGGCGGTGGCTCATGGACTGTCTGGGGCGGTATATCCGCGAGCGGCAAAACTCAACTTGAGGTTGTTACAGGACCACGGCTGCCAACATTAAATGCTGAAAGGTACATTCGTGAGTGCTTAGAACCTCACGTGATACCATACGCGGACTATGTGGGCCCAAATTTCCTTTTTATGCATGATAATGCAAGAGCCCATGCGGCCGGCATCGTCAGGGAATATCTTCGGGATGTGAACATCACAGTTATGGACTGGCCAGCCAGAAGCCCAGACATGAACCCCATTGAGCACATGTGGGACGAGCTAAAAAGACGTGTTAGGGCTCGTCAGCCAGTTGCCCAGACGATGCAGGAGTTGAAAACTGCCATAGAAGAGGAATGGGAGATGATCCCTCAAAATTGCATAGAGCGGTTGATAAACTCTATGCCTAATCGTATGAGAGCTGTGGTAGATGCCCATGGAGGCAACACGCGTTATTAAATTAAACCTTTATTTGATAAAACATGTTTTTTATTCAAAAATCAATTGCCTTTAACAAGGCGCATATCCGACTTGTTAGGCGTAGCTCCATGTCGTATGGTATTCTGAATTCAAATTTAAAACAATACGATCGAAAAAGATGGTAAAATGTATCAGGTTTAAAACTGCATCAACAGTTTTTGTTCAATCTAGCAATCATATTTCGGTAGGGGCCATCGAAACCTAAACTCTAAGGTGGGCCAATAGATGTGTCCAGAAGTGTATATCGTTAAATATATTAAAACATAATTATTGAATTAAAATTGACTCTTAAACTTACAGTTAACAAAACTATTTGGTATAGGGGCAAAAATATTTTTTTTTCCACTGCACTGCCAATATTAATTTCTAATCGTAACTCGGGTACAATAATTGTTTACGAAGCACAATCACAACATTGTTTTAAAGTAGTTGCAAGTTAGCTGCCTGCATACTAAATAGCTTTGTTGACTGTACATTAAATTAGTACATACCACTAAACTTTTTCCATGGCCTTCAATATTATTTATTTAGTTTCCAAACCACCCAATATATATATATATATATTTCAATATATATTTTAAAATGCATTTTTTTTTACATAGTTTTTTATTATAATGCATTTTATAATATTGATGTTTCAATCATCTGTCGATGCTCCGAAGTAAAAGCGGTCAAATTGAAATGTCTGTTTCTACTACGATGTTTTTTATAAAATCCAACGTAGTCTTCATTTGCGTGGCAGATTTTCTTTATTATTTTGAAATCGAGTTAGATCTCTTCGATCGCGATCTTAAATATTATAGATCGGGTTGACGTATAAGCTCATTTTCAAAACTGCATTTTTACAAAAAAAATGATGTTTGTATCTACTTTGCTGCCATTAAATAAAACTACATATTGCTACCTACCTACTAGTGCTTGGGGACCTACTTTTCTTTTTACTGAGCAATTTTATATACTTTTTAGGGGCACCAAGGTTCTCCGGGGATGGGCGGTCCAATAGGACCACCTGGAATTCCTGGGACTTGTGCTTGCGGTTTGTCCGAAGAAAGTAAGAACCGAATGAAAACCCTTCAATTGAAATCCGTAAAAATATTTGCATTTAAAGCAAATTAGAAAGAAAGATAAATCGTTAATTCTGCTCAAACAGATTAAAATATAGTGTTATATGGCTACGTTAAATAATGTGGACGTGTTATGTAGCATCACTTATACAACCTGTTACCTAATCTGGACTCACCTTAAGATCATGTAATATTATGAGTGATTTTAATTCATAAATATTTATATTTTAGATGTTTTGACTAATGAAGCAGAAAAAGAATTCGGGACGAAGGAATCGCCCGCAGAGGTTCCTTGCAAAAATGCACCGGCTGGTATTAAAAGTGGTAAGTGCGGCTTGAACAATTTTTACGTTAACTTTCAAGTTGATTTCGCCTATTACATTTAATTACACTATAAGTTTCTGAAAGGCGTCCTTGATGTATCATTTGAGTCAAGTATAGTGGTATGCAGAATAGGCTGTAGAGTCCCACAACATTCATTGAAAAGGGCGGATCCTCCGACCATATGGTTATTGAATAGTGTCTGGTGAGCAACTGCCCGGTGGTTGTTGTCTGTCTGTCGTATGAAATGCACGAAGAACGTTGATAGAGCAATGTAGGAAATCTGCGACGTCAGGAATATTTTTGTAGTTTGTATGTGGCGGTATAGATGTCGCTACACGACTATTATTTGATCACAATTTCATATTTTCTGCAGGTATCTATTATTTAGGCCCTAAAAACAAGGCCACTGAAGTTTTCTGCAATATGACAAGCCGGGAGACATGTTTTAGGACTGGTAAAAAAACTCCCGTACTGAATTATGGCCACGATGCCGGAAAAGAGGGATTCTGGTTGAGCGAAATGGGCATTGATGTAAAAGGCATTTTATACGATGATGTAAGTTACAAACATATTATTATTTAAGATTTCATAGTTTATGGATAGTCAGAAGACAGAAAATCTGACACTAATCTAACCAAGGAGTATCGTGTTACCTGGTTACTGGGTTGCTGTGGTCAAATAGGCAGTCGCTCCATGTAAAATACTGGTACTCAGCTGCTGATACTCAACTCAACTAAAAACATTTATTTCAATCAGACCATTTACAGGCACTTTTGAATTGTCAAGGTCGGTCGGTCAAAAAAATGAAACTATTCGCACGTTCTAAAGCGTAGATCTCTATGGAAAAGAACGTGCAAGAAACTACACGGACTCTTTTTTTTAAATAATAAAAGTGAAAAGAACTATTAAAATAAACCGTGGCAGTCGAGAAATTACCAGTCCCAGCTGACAGCGCCCGTTCACGAACATGACGCATGTGCTAGCACCATTCGGCTCAACCGTTTTGAAGGAAGCCAAATGATCCAACGCATGCACCACAATCACCCAGACTTTTGATTGAGCATGACACTCCCAACCCAGGGTATATTCAAGCCAAGTTCTGCATCCCGTTGAACTGGAAGCCGATCCCACCATAATAGGATAAGACTAGGCAGATTGATCTATACTTTAAAATATCTACAACTTGGTTTGACTGAAATATTTTATATTACCTAACATAATTGGTGTATCGCCTGATCCTCCAGAAAGATAAGTCAGCTGGTAGTCTAGTTCTAATGGCCATTAAGGATGGGTATTTTGTGCTAGACTCACAATTCTTATTGCTATCGCATCTTTCATGTGGGAACTCCTTATATTCGGTTTCATATTTAAACTATTTATTTCGTTCCTACAGCGCCAACAGGCTAAACATTAAGTGAGCGAGAAGACAGCTCGATTATTTCCTCTAAATCATTATTACTAACACCAAAATACTATAAAAATTATGGACCTTATAGTCTGAAGTAAAGCTTTATTGGAACGAAGTTCCTTATCGCACGTATGAAAGGGGGCTAGACGGAAAAAAATCATACGAAAAGTTGTAACGACACTTTTTTGATTGTCTTTTGTTTCTTTTATGTTTGAATTTCGAAGAAGAATGTGGTTTTAATTTCGAAATAAAGCGCCAAAATATAAGATACAAATATTTTGATAAAAGTAATTGATTAGACACTAATTTTTCCCGCGGCTCAGCTCCTTTTATTCTATCCTAGAAGATTTTATTGGAATATGATGATTTTTCGAAGACAAAAAACAGCCTCTGCATGAATGAGTTTTCTTAATCGGATCTGTATCTACAGTAGAATGGAACAAAGAATTTTACCGTTTATAATAATTATTAGTATTGACTATTTTGAAAAAAGGAGTCTCGTAACTTATATGTCATTGTAAGTAGGTACCCAAAAACTTCTCAGGTACACACCATCCAGAATAGAAAGTTGGTATTAATTTCAAATACTACAAACGAAACATTCGAATCAAAAAAAAATTTGCATGATATCTGCTCTATTTTATGAAAAAACAGTTTTAAAACTATGAAACGTACTTATCAGTTATTTAGCGTAATAGACTTAATTGGCGATCGTTCGAACGCAACAAATTGAAGCTGAAAACAATACAAATATTTTAAAACTTTTATATTTTCTTAGTTGTGAAATATTTTAATTGATTAAATACTAGGTATTTCGTGCGGTTTCACTTCTCTTTCAATAAACAGAACAGGGATGGTGTTTTTTTCAAGGATAACAAGTAGGCTACGAGAATGAGTGCTATGAGAGCTTTCAATCTGCAGAAGAGTTGGTAATCCGATGAGTAGTTTAGATATTAAATGATAAATGATATTTATTTGGAACTTCGTTCCATCCGAGTGTCCCTTGACACATCTCAAGTTTTTTTTAATTTATTCTTTGTTACCGAACCTTTTTCTAAGTGTGTTCGGCCGGCCTCCAGTCTAAAACGAAAAGCAACTGAACACCAATATTTTACATTGAACCTCTGCCTACCTGACCTCCACAACTACTACTTGTAACTACTAGTTGTAAATAGTAGGTAACTATTACTAGTAACTCGGTAACACTCAGGACTAGTGTCTGATTTTCTGTCTTCTGACTACCCAAAACGACTGTTTGCTTATATTATGCTGTACAATTAAGACTTCAATAAGGTTTTATATTTTACACCGTACTTCTTTTGTTCGTTTTTTTCAGATACTTGACCAAATAGTCTGGCTGCTGGTACAATCAGTTCATGTTCGTCAAACATTAAAATACAACTGCCTGAACTCAGTTCCATACTCAAAACAAAACGTTTCTTCATCAGTGAAATTGATAACTTTTATGGATCTACTGGTTCAATCATACCCAACTTCCTATACTCCTTTCTTTTATTCAGTACCTGATGATACCAACGAATGCCAGGTAAGATAAGTTTCATAATGGTTCGGTTTATCTATTCAATGTGAAGATTTTATTCATTGTTTATTTGCATTTATTTTTATACGAGTTGGCGTTCAGAAAGCCTTGTTGAACTTGTGATATTTTGTGGGTTCGAATTGATTTTAGGGTTCCGAACCCTAAAGATAACCAACGGGACCCTAATACTAAGCCTCCGCCGTCCGTCTGTCTGTCAGCAGGCTGTATCTCATGTACCGTAATAGGCAGACAGTTGAAATTTTCAGTGTGTATTTTTGTTGCCGCTATAACAAGAAATAATAAAAACATAATTATTTAAATTAAAATGAAAGAGGAAGGAAAAATGGAGATGAAGGGGTTTTTTTGCCCGATTTTATCATATAGTGGCAATAGGTAGACGCTTGAAATGTTCACAGAGTTTGTATTGTTATACCTATTCGCTAAAAAATGTATAATAATAATATTGAAGTCCTTTTGCCCGATTTTAACAGCACGATAGTGGATTATAATAATGACAATGGTGCGGAACCTTTCATGCGCGAGTTCGCCTCTCACTTGGCCAGTATTTTTTTTATTAGGATGATGCTTTTTAAGCTCCAACCACAAAGACAGCTTTAAAAACAAACATTTTAGAGTCTTCTACAAGATGGGTAATGGTGGCTGGTGGTTTATTTGCTTGTTTGCCATTCTATGACTGACAGAGCCTGCAATTATATATCAGTCTCAATATCTACTTAGACGTCACCTTCTGGGGAGTTATTACTGAAAAACTGGATATTCTTCGGAAAAAAAAACTCTGATTCGATTATCAAATTATATTGAGTTGATACATATTTTTTCTTTTGTCATACATTCATCATCTTCCTGCCCTTATCCCATCTTACTTGGGGTCGGCGCAAGACATATTTTTTTTTCATTCTGTCCTGTCAGCCGTCACGCTTTCACTAACTCCCTTTTCTTTCATATCACTCCTAACACAATCCATCCATCTTTTCTTTGGCCTCCCTCTTCCTGTCCATCCATCCACATTTATTTTTATAACTCTTTTAGTTACGTGCATTTCATCTCTCCTCTTCACATGACCTTTCTTTTGTCATACATTGTGCGTTGAAATTTTCCTGTGACACTTTTTCATTTCCACAACGAGTTTTGGCCGTTTTCTTAAGTGCCACGACTCGAAATTCGTGATGTGGACTTTTTAAACAAATCACAATGCGTTGTGAGTTGTTTTTTCTCTCAATGAGCGTTTTCGGTCTTTGGGCCTAACATATGTATATTTACAATAATTCTTCTTCTCTCAATCTTTTCAGGTCGGAAGTAATGAATGGAAAAGTACTATCATAGAACTTAAAAGTTATAATACACTCCAGATACCAATTTATGATTTGTGGATCGGAGATATTCGTAATGAAGATCAAAGGATGACCATCGAAAGCGTTGAATTATGTTTTAATTAATACAAGATACTTAAAATTTTATTCACGAAGAAATTCGTCATTAAAGAAGAAAAGATTTAAAAAAATCTTTATCTTTTTCCTTAGTCTATTGTGTCCCACTGCTGGTCAAAGGCCTCCCAAATATCCAAAAAAAAAAAATCATATGTAAAAAAAACTTATTTTATTTTATTGCAAGCCCACACTGCTTTACTACTAAGTAAAGATCTCCCTCTATTGCATCAATCGGCCACGATTTCCGCTTTCCCTCTTCTTTAGGAAGCTATCCCGGTCTTCCCGCCATCACCTTCGCGGTATGCCGCGGCCCCAAGTTGCTGTTTCGTGGCACCAATCCTGAGTTTTACGGGCCCACAGCTTGTCTACTATGCGGCAAACATGTCCTGCCCGTCCAAAATATATGCAAAAAGTATTAATACGACATGCCAACTAATTCTGCTGAAATAAAACTGCATTTGAACATGAACTCTGTTAACTACTTTATTAGGTCCATTACGAACAAAATCGTCCGGTTTTGATACTCAGTAACTAGGAATGTGCCTGCGACTACGGTAGGCGCCAGAAAAATAATTCAATAAAGTACATTGACCTTTTCTTAATATCTCTTCGTTTTTTAACCCAAAAAATAAATTGAAAATCGTTTTTTATAACTGGAAAATACGATATATTTTGATTCGATATTACCCTTTTTTAAATTAAAATCCATTAAATGCAGGTCAGTGACCGCTATGGCTTTATTTGGTGTCTACCGCATGCCCAGATATTATGTAAGTAATGAATTCTAGTAGTTACACTTTATTTTGCACGCTGATAGCTAATTCTAACATGTTTTATAGTAAGTCATCATCATTATCCGCAGCCGGACTTCCCGCTGAGCATATCAAGCTGTGTATACAATTAATTTGGATATCTACGGATTACTGTCAGGTTATAGTTAAAACTTCTTCTTCCAACTGCACAAGTGCTTATTTAAATATAACAGAGACCAAACACTCACCTAATACACTCGCCATGAAGGATTTCCGTAAGTCGTAGATAAATTTATGACCGAATGGCTCAAGTCTTATAACGGCGCTACTATATTTGTTGACATTCATGATCGGTAGATATCACCATTTTTATCGCCATGGATCACAGAATAGATAAGTTTAGTCAAGAAAAATGATTCTGATAAAATAAAACGCAGAATGAAATATTTATAGGCACGTAGGTTTGGATGGAATCCTCAATTTTTGAAAAAAAAAAGTTACTGTTATAAATTTTGTAAAAATTTACAGGTCTTCGGTGGTTTTTTTTTTCATTTAATTTAATTGTCCCTTAATAAGTTTAAAACCTAATATAAACATGCAAGTTCTTCGTTTCCATAATATTTATATTTTTCTTTTTAAAACCTCATGTCGTCAGCGCCATCTAGTATTTTAAGCAGCTTGCCAAAGAACAGGAACTATGTCGTAAACGTACTGAATATGCTGCCATCTATCTTTGGCTTGTCAAACTATTGTTAGCTTGAGGAAACCCATGAATCAACATCAACATACCAGTTTCTGTTTAAAAGCTGAAATATTTTATTTAATCTTTTTTTATATAGGTATCTAAATATAATATTAAAAAGTTTCAATAAAGGGACCAGAATTCGGTACGAATTGCCTGCAAAAGTTGCTTGTATGTCTTCAGCAGATGGAGTGCCGAGCGGTGAGAAGGATTAATGAATATTACGTTATCAGTCTCGAGTATTTATTTTGAAATAGCTGCCACCCGTCTGCGCCCGCGTGTAAGTCAAGAATTATCCCAAGGGAACATACTCCCAGAATAAAAAATCTTTCGTCGTCCAGGACATGGTCTAGTCGTGAGTTGCATCCGAATCCGATTAGTCGTTAAGACGTAAAGAGGTACTTACCCCTTTTTTTTTCAGGATGGGAAATCATCAAAATATGACTCCTTCCGCTCTGGGCGGAGAGGAAGGGAGTGTCAGACTTTTACTGACTAAAACCCATCCGTATTCCTCCTATTACCGTTTGCGTTCCAGGGCCGCGGTGACTCTTTCGAACAAATTCCGCAACCCCGGCAGACTCTAGCCCTAGCGGGCCCTGTCTACTATGCTGACATCTCTTGAAGGCGCGCGTGGAACACGACGCGCCGTCGACCCCGGCCTGGTTCTGATCGGACGGCCAGCCACCCAACGCTCGCGGTCCGCAGGCTCACGCCTACCGTGACCGGGAATCACCCTGCGACTCCCGATGCCCGGGGCGTCGTAAAGTAGCGATTTCTTTTATTGTCTATCCCATAGTGTTGGGTGTCGTTGGATAGGACGCTTAAAAATATTGAGGGTGTGTAAAAACCATTTTTCCATCCAAGAATCCGTTTGCAAAATATTAAGCTTTAAAGTGCATATTTTAGTTAAAGTCAAGTGTCCCCCCCTCCTCCGACAGCTAAACGGTTAATTTGGAGATGTGTTAAAAAATCATGGTAGTAGCATTATATGTATAGGTAACGAATTTAAAAGGAAAAAATCACAGCTAACTAAGTTCAAAAAGTTAATGAGTAATAGAATAGTGGACCAAGTTATAAAATGAAACTGGATAGGTGGAAACTTCGTAATAATTCCATAGAAAATGACTTAAAACTACATGCACTTGTAACTTTGTATTCTTACAGTAAACTGTATACTGATTTATGTGGTCATGGTTTACGGGAAGAACCACTACGGAATCCTTCACTGTGCTTGGCTCGATACGCACCTAACCGGTTTTTTTGCGGGTTACTATGTCACAGCACTAAAAAAGTGTACTGCAATATAATACTGGTTGAGATCGAAAGGTGGATGTGACAGATTTATTATTATAATGTAGGTATTTATGTGTTTAAAAAATGCGTAGGTATTACATATAATATATATGTTACGCCCAAAGACTGCAAACGCTCACTAAGCGAATAAACAGCTCAGTTAGGCCTCAGAACGCGTCATTTCATTTCTTCATTTCCACAATGCGTTGTGGCCGTTTTCTTAAGTGCCACGACGCGAAATTCGTGCTATGGCCGTTTGAAAGAAGCCGTAACGCGATAAGTTTTTTTGCTCAAAGAGCGTCTTCAGTTTTTGTGTGCAACAGATACACCACCTCTCTCATTGACTGTATAGTTTTACAGTTTATAAATGTCTGATCACGATTGCCTTTGTTTTACTGTTAGATATTATAGTCACTCCCCCTTTCATACATTCCATTTTCAAATATATTAAGCGATGTGAGCCCAACCGTTTTGGTGTTCATCAATGATTAATTTATTTATTTATTCTTATCATAAAAGCCAAAACCCAAAACCATAGGTTGACTGGTAGAGAATGCCTTGATGCATTAAGTCGGCCCGTGTACCACTATAATTGTACATAAAGTTTAAATAAATAAATAAAAGACGTTAAAGCTTTTAATGTTTATTTAATTTCTTGTTAGAGTATCAAGTACTCGTGCATTTTCATGTAAGATGCTTAATGAAATTCTATGTGGTTTCTTTACAATATTCGAAGTAGGTACTAAAATATTTTCAGATTGTGTTAATGTGTGTGAAACAAAGTAAATAATAGTTATAAATATACAATAGGAAAAATCACAATTCAATGAATACCTAAGGATAATTGTTTTCCTATTCATGTCAGTATGTCTGTGGTCCTTGCAAAAATGGACGTCAAATTGTCGATATACATTATATTTTTTGTGTGTGTAACTTTTGGACTTCAAAATGCATCAGGTAACTAGTAGATATTATTTTATTGTATAATCTTTCTTTCTGCTCATGGTTTTGCCTACGTCAAAGTTTTCCCAAGAGAACGTTATCAGGGGATAAAAAGTATTTGTTGTCCTACACCAGGATCCAATCTAAATATCTGTTTACTAAAGTTCACCAGAATGCGGTTTTGGCTTGAAAACGAGATGGAACAGACAGTTAGGTACTTTTTGCATTAAAATGTAAGTATGGTTTTAAAATAAAAAGATTACATGTACGCGACATGAAGAGTGACATATTTAAACAGTAGTTAAGGAAAATTTTGTGCCTGCCGTTGATGGACGAATTTATATACCAAATTTATTGAAAAATTGCTGGATTCCCGAATTTGTATTCCATAGTTTTATTCTAAATTATTTAGGAAATAAATGGCGTCCCGCACTCTTTATACGTTTAAGAATAACTTTGTACTGTCTGGTTAGTGGTCGCTAAGACAACTGCTGAGATCAAGATCTTGGGTTCAATTTCCGGTTCATGCAAAGTTAGTAGGGTTTTTTTTCATCTCGAATTTCTTAGTAGACGTCCGGAGTCGGGATCTGTGCCCTGTTGATGTCAGCAGCCTCACTTCCTGTAATGTGAGTCTTAAACGTATCTGGCAAAATATAAATGAACTAGGTTTGGACGTCACCCTTTCCCTTACTTTTGGGGGAATATATTCCAGATATTATAATGTTACAAATAGCTTGTAATATTCTATGAAAAGTGACAGAAACCTCTCAAATTAATGCGAGAAAGTGGTATTTATTTTACCATTCTGTTAAAAACGTAACACTACAAGTTTCACTAGATCATCATTATCATCATCTTCCTACCCTTATCCGATGTTACTTGGGGTCAGTGCCTAAAGTTTTTTTCTTCTCTTCTGTTGTCATCACGCTACCACTGACTCACTTTCTTTTATATCACTCCACTTACAAGCCATTCGTCTCTTCGTTGGGCTTCCTCTCAATATATCTATAAGGTACACTATATAAGGTCCCATTAAAATAGGTGGTCAAATTTTAACACAGCGTTCAGTACGTCTAACCAACGATATCCAAGCAAAAAAAAACACTGATCAAAGTGGTTTTACTTTGACCTAAAATAATATTTTTTTCCGCATACTACAATAAACGCATCCATTATGGGTACTTGACGTGGTCTCGTGCGCCTGCACATTTGTAGTAGGTATGAGATAATAAAGACATGGATGTGTTTATGCATTGGGTAACCAACATTTTAGTATATTATTATTATATAAAGTTATAGTATATTTTTTACCATTATCCTTATTTTGGTGGTCTGAAAGAATTCTAAAAGTTTGTCCACATATTTAAATGGGACCTAAATATTTATGTATTCAAAAATACACAAAATATAAAAAAGTTCACAGCTACAGTTATTTTATCCCGAAATATGAAAAACTGATAACTTTATGTTAATTCTATATACTCAATTCTTTATTGCATTCCACAATGTAGACTTAGGTGGTAAACATTTATTTGGTAACAATCGTGGACCCTGTCGGGCACAGCAAAATTTCTAACAATACCGACGATTAAATGATGGCCACTACATACCTAATCAATATTTTGTTTTTCAGCAGAAATAACAGTTCCAGAAATGACGCTTGTAAGTTTTAATACATAAATTAAATAATAGATAAACTATGAAGTTTAACGTTTTCTCGATAAATTGATATTGTTATAAATCCACTCAACTCCACAACACCATTTTGGTGTTGTGGAGTTGAGTTTTTACTAATTTTTTTCTTTCAGGTGACGACAGATCTCGAAAAGAAGTGTACAAGAAAATATAGTAAGTAGAATCAAAAGTTTTTTTAGAACCTATCGATTTTGGAAGGTAATGCACTAATAATGTGCACTCACTCACTCTCTTTTGCGTTAATTAAATTAGTTGTAATACTTCACACCACACAGCCAAGTATTAAATATAATAATATTAGTATTAAAAAATATACAAAAAACGGCTTGAAAAAAATATAATCTATCAGATTTTTCTAGTGGCTATCAAAATATCCAATATTATGGGATTTTTATGTGCTAACGAATTGGTTATTGTCAAATCTTTTGAGCTTTCGACATTTGTTATCACTATTGTTATGTCACCTTGACTAGAACTAGGTGGTGATGAGTTTGGGGTCATTTTTTTAATGCATTAAAATATGGTTTTGAAGTACTCGTTGAGATATATTCTAAATGTATTTATTTCACTTACCCGCGTCCGTGTGTCCCTGCAGGGTGCCAACTGAAAACCAGCGCTGGGTGTCTGACGCCCAGCAAATGCTGAGATGGTAACCCTTTCGGTAAAGGCACGCTCAGCATAATTTTACTAGATAATTGTTATGTCTTATGATTGTTCTCTTTTTTACTTTGTGTTTTGTTGCTGTTGTGTTGTGTCTGTATCGAATAAATGTTTTGTATTATATTCTATTCTATTCTAATCATAGGGAAATAAAAATCGATGAAATATGTCGTGTGATAAATGTATGGTCGATATATAATTATCATTCATCTACCATACATTTGTGAGCTAAACAAGTGCCTGCCGAACAAAAAAAAAAGTTATGTTTCGCAAGAATTTGTTTTCTCTTAATTTTTTTACTATGAGGCCAACTCAGGCTTAAACACAATTTAAAAAAAAAACACTTTTTCGTACTCATTTGACATAAGATAACTGTGATATTACTAATATTATTATTTATTATTAATTTAATTTAAAAAATATTACTATTATTCTTTTTAACCGACTTTATATCTAAAATTAACATGCTCATATCGTTTTTCAAACCCGTATAACAAGCGCAGGGAATAGCTCAATCGATTTGGTCCCGTATAAAAAAATAAGAGAATAAAGAATTCTTTACGGCGGTGATGTCCTTTAAGGTCCTTTAATTAAATCAGCAAATTTCCTTCAAATGCTAAAGATTTGGTTTCGGTTAGGGTTACGTACCGATTAGATACATAATCTGTTTCCAGCCTATCCTAAATCAAAATAATAACATTTATATATTTGCAAATATCAGTCACGTTGTACATGTACATGCTTTACATATACTTGATGAGGATGTTGGATAGTCAGTAGTCAGGATACTGTTACAGGAAGATGGTATTCTATAATTAAAAATATTACCAACCACAAGTATTTACCCATTAATCGCGTTTATTAAAATGTATCCTCCTTCATATCGTGGCTGAATGGCCTCCTAAATGACATCACAACTGAAAATACTAGATGTTCCATTGTCTTTTCTTATTTGCCACTCAATGGACGTGAAAAAACCCAACACAACGCCGAGTGTCACATATTTTACCTTTCCGTGGTTATTGAAAAATTATTAAGATAAAAATAAAAGGATTTAATTATATTATAAAAATAAAATTTTCTTTTATTTCAGCAACTTGCACTTTGGATTTAGTAAGTATTTACTAAAATTATATATATTTTTTTACAAAACATTTGTAAATTATACATGAATTTGTATAATGCTTTTAGACAGTCGTTGCCGATGTCACCTGTGGTGCTTATTCTGTAAAAACGACACCGTGTAAACTTCTATTTAAACAAGATGGAATGACAGTTCACTTCAATTTTCACTTCACCTAAGTTAACACGGTGAGATGTTTATAGAATAGACCAGCTGGTCTATAGCCCAACGAGAGGTTATGAGGAGATTTTTAGTCTCCATAATGGCTGACCAAAAAGCACGAATGACAAGACGACGTAGCAAAATGTAATATTTTCGCTAAAATAATTTTCTAAAATCCAAAATACAGTATGAAACCAAAACGCTGTTGTTCCTCGTAGAATTGATATTTTTGAAAATTCTGTAATCAAAAAATCAAAGTTAATATTTGGCAAGTAAAACTGATTGCTAACCTCTGCACAATCGCCATCTGTGTCACCGCCGCACACCCAGTACTGCGCTAGGTCATGGAGTATATCAACATCATCATATCAGCCGAAAGACGTCCACTGCTGGACATAGGCCTCCCCCAAGGGGGGGCTGTTGGCGATCGCAGCATAGCTATTGCAATGCACAGAGAATGCTGTTGCCCAATCTTTGGTGAGTCCCTTAGTCGCCTCTTACGACACTCACGGGAAGTGATGGGATGGTGCTATTATTTTACGTCCGGCACTATACAGAACCTCCATACAGGTCATGATGTACGGTACAGTTAAACGATTTTTTTTCAATGAATTTCAAAGCAACCTGAATGCTATAATCTTACAATTAATGACGTTGCAATGGAAAAATAATAATCAATTAATTACTGTACACAATGTGAGGACCAATTCTACAATTTTTTAAGAAACGTTCGCATTTGCGTCTCAGTCAAAATCTGTCAGTTATCATCATCTGCCTAGCCTTTTCCCAACTATGTTGGGGTTGGTTTCCAGTCAAACCAGATTCAGCTGAATACTATAGTATGCGCCAGATAAATGTGGAATAAAGTATATTGACCTTTCCCTAATAACTGTTCATAGGTACCTGAACAATTAAATATGAATCGTTTTTCATTATTAGACAATGTTAAGGATCACGAGAGATGATGATTCGGGACAGCTTTGTGTCATTAATTCCGTTTTTTAAATTAAAAATGTCAATAATTGTAGGTGGGTCAATGACCGTTATTCCACGATTATCTGGCGCCTACTATAGTTTTTTACGTGAAGCGACTGCCTACCAGACCTCCACAACCCATTAACTAGGTAACACGGTTCTTGGCAAGACTGGAGTAAAAACCTGTCGATATGTATGGAAATTTAGGTTTTCTTGAAAGATGCTACTGAGATGCGTATGCGAACATTGCTTAAAATTAGTAGAATTGGTCCTCAGATTGTGTACAGTAATTAACTGATTATCTTTTCCATTGTAACTTCATTAATTGTTAGCTTATAACTAGGGCCAAAGCCTGCCAGGTTGCGGAATTTGTTCGAAAGAGTCACTGCAGCCCTGGAACGCAAAGGGCTTTAGAAGGAAAACGTATGTCTTTTAGTCAGTCACACGCCCTTCCGCTCCACTCAGAGCGCAACTTCCCATCCATAAAAAAACCAATCGGATTATAGCTGCATTCATGAGAACACGGGAACGGAAAAAAAACGGGATATGCGCGTATGAAGTCGCGGGCAAAAGCTAATGTTGTATATGAAAATGACTACAAGAAATTCATCTCTTTGACTTTTTAACAAACATAATTGCTGGTAGAAGATTATAGTAGACCACGAAAAGATATGTTTAAAGAACTTATTTCCGAAATGAAATATGTAAGCTTAATAAATAAATAAATAAAACACCACTCTTGCTTTACCGGTGCAGTTCCAAATGAGAATTAAAATACTCTTTTAGACTACCCCATACTAAAATCTCACTCTGTTACCTACTGTGGCAGTTGGACTTTCATACAGCGAAATATCTTTTGACTAACAATTAACTTCTTTCTAGGGTAGCAAATTAATCAAGGAGCGTGGTGACGTTGGAATCCCCGTAAGTATTTCTGCCGGTCAATTCTGTAAACATTTCAGTGTGAAAACTTAGTTGGAGTGAGTTTGAAGTGAGCTGTCATTCCGCCTTGATTGGATCACAGCTCACAGCTTGACAGCTCACTTAATATTCACTTCATCTTAGTTTTCTCTGTGAGATTTATACAGAATTGCAATGCTATTATACATTCAACTGTGAAAGGCTATTAGTAAGTGTGGTATTAAATTAATTAGCCTATTAATTTTTTTTTTGTCATGAATTTAAACTACTCGCAACTATGTTATTAGTTAACACGTTTATTGCCACGCCAAAATGGAACGATGGCCAAAATGAAGTCAAGCGAGTGAAAAACAATACAAGGTCAAAAAATATCAAAAGCCAATACGCTATGACTGCTCATCATTGTCTTCCTGCCCTTATCCTATGTTACTTGGGGTCGGCGCAACACGTTTTTTTCTTCCATTCTGTCCTGTCAACCGTCACGCTATCACTAACTCCCTTTTCTTTCATATCACTCCTAATACAATCCATCCATCTTTTCTTTGGCCTCCCTCTCCCTGTCCATCCATCCACATTTATATTCACAACTCTTTTAGTTACGCTATTACTGCTATTCTATACAAATTAAATAGCTGTAACAGACCTTCACGCAGCCATAGCGTAATCGGCAGCTTCTGTTTCTGCTGTGGCAATCAACGTCAAAAAGTGTTGCACTAAGGTCTTTTTTTAAATAATTATAGGGTATTGATGGAGTTCCAGGAAAAAAAGGTGAAAATGGTGAACCGGGAATACAAGTGAGTTATTATTTGTAGAATAATAAGTATACTAGCTTTTTAACCCGAATAAAAATATCAAAATCTTGAACAAAATTGTTTTCTCTTCTTATTCTATTTGCCCATTGAAAATAACATTGATTGTAACTTCTAGGGACTTAAAGGCGAACCCGGTGACAAAGGAGAAAGGGGAGAGGCAGGTTTAAATGTAAGTCTAGCATAAATATAAGAGATGGTACCTTAAGTTGCATTTTCCGATCCGTTTTCCATCTGAACCGTTGCAGTTACGAATACAAAATATATAGATTTTAGCCGAATCTCAGTATTTTTATAATGCCTTGCAAAACTATTTTTGCACAGCATTATAGAATAATGTTATGTATGGTGTCGGACGTAAAATAATAGCACCATCCCATCAGTTCCCGTGGGTGTCGTAAGAGGCGACTAAGGGATTCACCAGAGACTTGGGCAGCAGCGTTATCTGTGCATTGCAACAACTACACTGCGATCGCCAACCCGCCTGCCAAGCGTGGCGATTATAGCAAACGCCCCCATTGGGGGAGGCCAGTGTCCAGTAGTGGATGTCTTTCGGCTGATATGATGATAATGATTTCATTTTACCAGCCGAATGACGTCCACTGCTGGACAAAGGCCTCTCCCAAAGGAGGGCGGGTTGCCATAATCGCCATGCTTGGCAGGTGGGCTGGCGATCGCAGTGTTACTGTTGCAATGTACAGAGAATGCTGCTGCCCATTCTCTGGTGATTCCCTTAGTCGCCTCTTAGGACACCCGCGGGTAGAGATGGGATGGTGCTATTCTTTTACGTCCAACACCATACAGAAACATACACCACCCCCATACAGAATATAAGAAGTAAAGTTGGTAAATTAGCATCGTTTTTGATAGATTGTGATTGCGATGCAAATGAAAACATTCCGTCAAATACAGTAATTGCCACTGTGGCTTGCAATGGGCAAGAATATATGAGTTGAATAACACTATCTTGTTTGAAACGGAAAGATACTGTTTCGCAATCTAAAACTTATTTATTATTTTGAAGCAATAATATTGTTTTTTAGGGCACAGCTGGATTACAAGGTTTAAAAGGAGAACCTGGTGAAGAAGGAAAGGCGGTAAGAAAAAATACATTGAAGTACCTGTTTAGTTTTATCAAAATAACAGCTTTTAATTAATTCATACGAAAGTTACATATACGGTAGGTACTTATAAGGTAGGTCTGTCTGTCTTTTTGTTCCGGCTAATCTCCGGAACGGCTGCACCGATTTTGACGGGACTTTCACTAGGAGATAGCTGATATTTGAAGAGGTAATTTATTTTAAAAAATAGTACCCATGATAATACTCGTATTTTCATTTCAATTAATCAAAATTGATCGAAAAACAAACGAGATATAACTGTTTTAAACAAATATATCTGTCTCTCTCACGAAGACACTGTTTTCTATAACAGCTGTATAGACGACATGTTATTTGACGTCAGAATTTGTATCGGACTTCTCTTTCTAATTGTCATCTTTGAAGCTTTATACCTTCACTGCTAATCAAGGTATTTTAAAAAATATTTCATAAAATTGTTTACTAGAGATCTTTATTGCAGACCATGCAAGGTCTATATAGTTAATATAATTTTGCAAGTAATAAAATTGCATGCATATTCCCTATTATGATTGAGTCGAGGGAAGGAACATGAAAGAAATTAACGGTACACGCAGATATGCAGATGAACAAAATATGTCTAACCCTTTGATAAATGCAAGCGTGATATTATGTTGAGGATTTATTTCGAAAGACTCACCGTGGCCCTGGAACGCAAAGGGCTTTAGAAGGAACACGGATGGGTTTTAGTCAGTAAGTCTGACACGCCCTTTCCCTCCACCCAGAGCGGAAGAAGTCATTTGATGATTTCTCATCCATAAAAAAGAGCGTTATATTATGTTATGTGTTGTTCAAACTTAAATATGCATGACACATTTAGTTACTAAATGTGTGACAAGCATTGTCGTTTTAATCATGTTGAAAGAGTTTTCAATATGATTAAAACGACAATGCTTGTCAGCAGAAATATAAATATTCTTGGATTATCTTTCTTGAATGCTAATATTGTGGTTCCCACAGTATGAACCGATGTGATAACACGACATCGATGCATTGCATTGAATGCAATTTTACCGGAAAAAAATAAAATAAAAAGGTCTAAGCAGTCATGTCAGCGTTGCGTCAGTTTGCAAACGCCTTTTGGCATATTTTATTCATAATTACAAAATAAATTTACGTAGTAATTGTCATTTTCAGGGACCACAAGGCCTAACCGGACCTCCAGGAGAAAATGGAAAAAATGGTGTCGATGTAAGTCTTGTCCAAAATTTAAAATAGAACTTAATAGCACGTGTTAGGGTGCTACCACACCAATCGATTGATCGTCGATCGATGCCATCGATTGATGATGTATTAGTCGACGTCGGTCGATAGTTTCTACTAGATCAATCGATCGATTATCGATCGATGGTATAATGGATTTGTCGACATCGATCGATGGCTTCTGCTTCTACCACACCAATAAATTGATCAACGTCGAGATGGCGTTGATCGACGATCAATTAGTGTGGTTTCAATTGTTTATCGGCCGGTATCCCTTGAATAGTTGATATTGATCGATGGCATTGATCGACGATCGATCGATTTGTGTGGTAATAACCTTGCGTGGGTATTTAGCAAATACGGGTTGATTCTGTAGCGGCATCTAAGCCGCCACATACGAACTAAAGAGCTGACATCACACAAATCCTACATCGCGGTATCAAAGTTCTCCGCGCGATTTGAACATATAAAACTGCCCGACAACAACCATTGGGCAGTCTGTTGCCCACCAGACCCAACACCCATCTGGTCGGAGGATCCTCCCTTGTCAATGAAGGTTGCGGGACTTTAAACCCTACTCCGCATACCTTTTAAGTCCCACAGAGATTTTCAGGATTTGTGTGCATTCTGTTAAACGTTGTATACAGTGTGGAGACGACGATACGACAATAATTCAAAACACTGGCAATACTAGTTCATACGAATGTGTTGTATTTTATCACAGATTTCATGTCACTAACTGTAACGATCTGCTTGGAATATTTCACCAGAATAGTAGTCATTACCCTTGACTAGTTTTAGTTTTTTTTATGACGTTTTATGCAATTGGAAAGTTTATTTTTAATTTTGGTGATAGGATTTATAAAAGTCTCAAAATATTCTTATGAACCAGTATTGCATGAATTTTCATTTATTGTCGTATCTATGTCTCCACATTGTATTGAAAATAGATTTATCTGTTAAATTTCGTATACCCCTGCGATGGAAGCCACATTCACACCGATATTGCGCATATCTGTTGAACATAGCGCGATTTCTCCGAGTTTGCGAAAACGATGATATCTTAGAAACTATTCGTTGTAGGTCTTCACCTTTGTTATTAATAGTTTTTGAGAGGCTATTCGCTTCTATAAGGTTTGTTTAATACAGTTGTTGGATATGCGGTTCTTGCAATAAATGAGTCTTCAAAATATGTAAAGTCTTATTTCTCACAATTTTGGGGACTCGTCCGGCATGTCATCTTTTTATTGCAAGAACTCCATATCCCACACAGTTGTCCCTTTTTTTTTGGAAAATCATCAAACGACTCATTCCGCTCTAGACGGAGCGGAAGGGAGTGTCAGACTCTTACTGACTAAAATCCACCTAACGGTAACTCTTTTCAGCAATTATTGTTAGATGTCTTAACTATGTGCCCATGTATAGTTAATTCTGGCCATCTGACGCATTAAATGTGACTGAAACCTCTTATACCATATAATATTTTTACTAACCGACACGTACATAATTGACTGCATAGCTTTTAACTGATAAGAGTTGCATTTTTTTCAGGGACCTCAAGGCCCATCCGGACCTCCGGGGGGCAAAGGAAAAGATGTAAGCATAAAAATTAAATATGCATTTATTAATCAATGAGATGTTGAGGAGTGGTTAAATGATAAAAACCGCACGGAACGACCTTCAAGGTTAAGCAATGCTTGCCGAAGTCAGTCCGTGGATGGGTGACCTTCTATCTCGTCCCGAGACTACTTCGTGCCTCGGAAAGTACTTTCACCATTGGTCTTGGTTATTGTTTGTCGATCTTTGACAAACGTTACGGGTGGTCAGAAGCCAGAAAATCTGACACCACTTTTGTCAAAGGATTACTGTAATACCCAGTCACTGGGTTGTGAAGGTCAGATAAGGCAGTCGCTCGCTGTAAAATACTGGTACTCAGAAGCTGTATTCGGTCAGATTTGAAGCTGGCCCCAATATATTTTGGTAAATGCTCGGCAGATTAATGAATCATCATCATCATTTGCCTAGCCTTCTCCCAACTATATTGGGGTCGGCTTCCAGTCAAACCAGATTCAGCTGAATACCAGTATTTTACGTGGAGCGGCTGCCTACCAGACCTCCACAACCCATTAACGCGGTAGTTCTTCACAAGACTGGAGTCAGATTTACGGGTTTCTGATATTCCATAACGACTGCCAAAAAATTACAAATGACAGCCTCCTGGTTGTCATTTGTAAATTTTTTTTTTGGCAATCGTCGCCAATGGCTTAACGTGCTTTCCGATGCACGGAGAAAACTCGGAATGTTAAGATTGTCACCCATCCAGAGACCAACCTTGGCAAGAGTTGCTTAACCTTGATCGACCCGTACTGCTGTTATTCTTTAGCCACGAGCTCCTATATATTAATGATAGAAATATGAGTAATCATCATCATCATCATATCAACCGAAAGACGTCCACAGCTGGACATAGGCCTCCCCCAAAGGAGGGGTTTGCCATAATTACCACGCTTGGCAGGCGGGTTGGCGATCGCAGTGTAGCTGGTGAGTCCCTTAGTCGCCTCTTATGACACCCACGGGAAGTGATGGGATGGTGCTTTTATTTTACGTCCGACACCATACAGAACCCGACACCATACAGAATATGAGTAATAATTTGTTTTGTTTCATAGGGGTTACCTGGACCTCAAGGTTTAAAAGGAGATCGAGGAAAAGATGGGAAAGATGTAAGCAATATTGTGATAATTTAATACTAGTACTAGTCAAACCTGTTTATCGAAAAATATAATACCTACTAACAGTGAAACAGAATCGATATAAAAGTAGCGAGAGATACAATTTTTAAACGAATATATGATATAAATCAATTAAACCTAGCAACAGAGACATGTTTGTACAAAAACAACAAACAAATCCTACTAATATTAAAAACGCGAAAGTTTGTAAGGATGAATGGATGGATGGATGTTTGTTACTTTTTCACGTCAGAACGGCTGAATGGATCTCGTTGAAATTTGGCACAGAGGTAGATGGGCGGAGCCGCGGGCGGTAGCTTGTATAAAATAAAACGCCTTTTTTAGGCTACGTTGAGCTTTTCGTTCTAATAACCAACGCTGAAGACAATATTTAAAAATATTTCAAAATTTATTAATGAGTATTTTGTTTGCCAAATAAAAAGTAATAAGTATATTCCCGATTAAGTATCCTATGAAGTTTAAATATATTGTGTACTATTTTCGTTTATAGTTTACATTTAAAACAAGTAGCAAATATTTATTTAACACAACATAGTAGCATCACGTCTATATGTGCATGCGAAGTGAGAGGTAGTGGTGCACGTATACTGCTATCACAAGAAAAAAGGACGTATCAACACAAAACGAAGTGACCGATTTCCGATCTTAAGTTATTTTTCTTAATGTGGGAAATCGGTTACTTCATTTTGTGAAGATAGACATCCTTTTACATCACACACACCAATTTTTCCAATTAGCATTTCCCCAATTACGTTTAAGTCCCATTTAATAGCGGCGAGTCTACTGCAGGAAACAAGTCCAAACTCCGGACTGCCACCGACGAATTTCAGATCGAAAAAAAAAATATCACTTTGTTCGACCCAGAAATCGAACCCAAGCAATCCTCATGCATTGCGACCACTACACCAACGTGGCAGTTTTTAGTTTTATACGTTTTGAAATGAATGATATTATATAGAACCGGCCAAGTGCTAATCGGACTCGCGCACGAAAGGTTCCGTACCATTAACTATAAAAACGGCAAAAAAATCATGTCTGTTGTATGGGAGCCCCCCCTTAAATATTAATTATATTTTAATTTAACTATTTATTTTTAAAGTGAATAATGTAACTCAATATTCTGTGAATATTTCAAGCTGTTGCCGTTTTCAATATCGAGTAAAAACAAGCAAAAAAAATCACGTTTGCTGTATGGGAGCCCCCTAAAATATTTGCTTTATTCTGTTTTTAGTATTTGTTATAGCAGCAACAGAAATACATCTGTGAAAATTTCAACTATCTAACTATCCCGGTTCATGAGAATCAGTAATCAGTATCAGTAATAGGGTCCCGTTTTACCCAAAGGGTAAAAACTAGCACAAATGTGAGCAAAATCGTAGTTACCTAACTTGCGAACGAAGCGTTTAGTGTGATTTTTATGTAGGTACTCGATTGCGTTTACGTAAATTTGTTCCAAAACTGAATAAGCGCCATCTGGTGACAGTAACTCGTACAGAAAGTCTCTATATTTCCCCGTACGATTTATATAAGTGAACGTTTTGGCTGGTTTTCTAATGACTCGTCAAATCATCAAAAAATAAATAAAAATATTCAAAACTTTAGTTTCTGAGCCATTGTGTAACCTTTGCAGGGACCTGCTGGGCCGATGGGACGGGCTGGTCCAGTAGGACCTCCTGGAATTTCTGGATCACCTGGGATTTGCGGTTGTTCGATGCCTCCAAATAGTAAGTATGTTTTAGTATTACGGCTCGAAATAATATTTGTAGTTTTGTACTGTTCAGAAGCTCTAGACAAGTTGCGAAGGCGAATATAGACCTACGGGCTTTAGTCTAACCGTATTTATAAAACTTTGTAACCAAATGCTATGTTTAACTTATGATTAGCAGAATTTTAATTCGAATTTGAGCAGAAGAAACCCAATCGTTGATTGTCAGAATGCTTGGGGGCCTAGATTTTTTCTTTTTTTTAAATAGAATTTAGAATCTGCTAAGCATCTGGTTAGATTTTTAATAAATTGTGAATAAGCCTAGGTGGTCTTTAACGGTATATTTTGACTTACAGCTATGGATAATTCCGAAGCAAGTGATGACTTCGGGGCAGAAGATTCGCCGGCAGATGTTCTTTGTAAAGCAGCACCAGCTGGTGTAAAAAGCGGTAAGAAGAATAAATATTTTATTTGACTATTCAAAGCATTTTGTTGCAATATTTACTGCATTATACTTCATGGAATGTGATCGGCGTGAGCCTTAGCCTTTATAGTTAGCCCAAGGGGGCTCTATAGATAGTAACATTTTGTCAGTGACGACAAAACGTCCAAAATGTTTTGCCACTTAACATACGCCCTTCTTCCATTCATTCCATACAACTTGTTTTCCACGGAAACTTGTTTATAAAGAGTGACTGGTATATACTGGTATATGTGCTTCTTGAAATGGGTTTTATAAGAACTGATTTGCAACGATTTTGATCCCAAAAACAATTATATTGGTTGATTTTCAAGTAATCAAAGTTTTTATGATTTTTTTGGTTATATTTTGCCTCACAAACAAAAATTGCAAAATGTTGATAAATCTATTCCACACTGGATAGTCAATTGACACTTTTTGAATAGCTCTTACGCATAAATCCTACAAATAATAAATTATTATAAAAACATTATTACATTTTTATTTTATTTTATAAGAAATGAGCAACTAACAATCACATTATGACATCTTTCAACTAATTAAGGTTAATATTTAAATGTTGGCAATAATGCAACCCACAACGTTGCCACAGGTAGACAAAAAGCATGAAAACGATTATAACTGCTAGGGGTGTTAGTAGTAATAGTACATGCAGTGAGTTATATTATAAGAACAGTAAAATATAATTAAATTGAGTGAAATATACACAAGGGAGACACACAAGAACAATATTTGAACAAAGAGCTGAAGATGAGGCTTTTAAATATTCTCATAGTACAGTTGAAAATATCAATATTGTAAAAGGCTTTATTATAAGAATCAACCATACGGCGGACAGGTGACCGCTTGCCAGAATTAGTACGGCATGCGTGTGTTGTGAAGAGTGTGCCTGCACGCACCTGTTGCCGGTGGAAGGTTCTGGGTACAGCATAACAGATCAAGTTGTTTAGATTTATACAGTTTAATTTATTTCTGACAATTTTATATTTCTTTGTTTTTTTTTTTATTATCATTATTGTTTTTGTAATTGTCGGATGTTTAATCTGTAAATTTTTTTTTAAACTTCTCTTGTATATTGAGGTATTTTACTCGAAATAAATGTATGTGGCATTTGACGTCCAACTTACAATCAGGGTGTATTGTAAAATGGACGTCAAATGTCTCTCTCTGCCCCTTCTTGTTTAATAAGTTTTTAAAAAGTTTTTCATCCAACACTTGCCAAAAGTGAGATCTATTGTAACCCACTTTTGGCACGTGTTGGATGAGTAAGTAAGTAAGTAAATATTTATTTCACAAAAATATAGCACTTTGCACTGTATACATTGCTTGAATAAAATAATATTTACAATATAATGCAATAGTAGTCTCTATCTTTTAAACTAGGACTAGCCTGTATCTTAAAAGATAGGGTTCAGCCAAATGGATTTTGTTTATAAAATATTTACAAATGATGAAAATCTGAATTGTTCCCGAAAACTTTGACGGCACATTTTTGATACATGCCTAGCTTTTTGCGGATTTTCTTAATATCGGTGTTTGACGATACCTGTTTGACTTACTGCGACGGGTCTAGTGCTCAAGGAGGAGAAAAACATCCATTTTGGAGAATAAATTAAAAAACGGACATAACAAAATGACTTTTATAAAGTGATGAAGAAAAATGATGAATTGATGATGACATTTTGTTGCAGGCAATTATTTCATGGGACCAATTATGAAATCTATGGAAGTGTACTGCAATATGACAAGCTTAGAGACGTGTATACCCTTAATAAAAAAGACAACCCCTGTGTGTAATCATAAATCCGAAAAAGGAGGAGCATTCTGGCTGAATGAAATGAAAGTTCATATGAAAGAATTATATAATAGTGTAAGTACATAATTTAATACAAAAAAAACTCAAAACATTTATTTCAATTAAACCATTACAGGCACTTTTGGATTATCAAAGTCGGTCCGTCCAAATACATGAAGCTATTTGTATTGCATAAACATAGTGCACGCAAACTATTTTAAATCTTTTAATTATCTTGTTGCATTCCAAATACTTTTCTGTAACCTTGACCAACATTTCTTTGAATACTTTGTACTGACGTCAAATTCAATGACATAATTAAATTAACGGATAATCTCGATAATCTATCTGTATCGCAATCACAAGAAACAAGCATTGAAAACTGTCATAAATTAATATCACTGCACCCTAATCACTTACTAATATTCACGCTAAACATACGCAGTATAAGCTGTAACATGTCAGGGCTTGAAATTTTGCTAAGAAGAAGGAAGTTGAAATGTGACATTATTGTACTGACCGAATGCTGGCTCTCTAGATCTTCAGTTATACCAATTCTTGCAGGTTTTTCTCAAATCGGGACTAAAATAATCCCCAAACAAAATGATGGAGTAGTAATTTACTACGTGGAAAACCTTAGTTTAACAATAGAGGAGCCTCACACACAAGAATGTAACTGTCTGGTCGCAAAAATAGACAATCGCATCGCGATACTAGCCTTCTATCGGTCCCCATCTTTCAAAAACATAGACCTATTTCTTTCATCCCTAGACTCATTACTACACACAGTGTCAGCTTATAAACAGATCTTGGTAATAGGTGATATCAACATAGATATTAATCCTAGCAAAATAAACTTAAACGGGGATCGCTACCTCACTCTAGTGGCTTCTCATGGTCTCTTACCAGCTCACACTCTGGTAACTCGGTATGAAAGCATCTTGTTTGGATCATGCGCTAGTAAAAACCAACTATCCAGTTACTACTCTAGTTCCACATACTACCCTTACGGATCACTACCTCGTTTTAGTGTGTTTGACTGCTAAAGATACGCGTCAATATGCAGTAACCACAATAACTAAAGTTGACTTCACAAACCTAGAACAAGATCTCATAAAAATTAATTTTGACCCGATTTATCACTTACCAAACCCAAACTTATCTTTAAATTACTTTACAAATTGTCTTCAACACGCAATTATAAACAATACTAAACATATCACTCTATCTAAACGTCACAAATTCATAAAACCATGGATGACACAAGGGTTGCTACGATGTACAAGAAATAGGGATAAGTTACACATGAAATCGAAGCGTGCACCAGAACTTCTCATTTTAAAAGTGACATACAGGCGATACAGAAACTTTTGCAATGCGCTGCCAAGAAAAGTTAAAATAGAGTATGAAAAAAATGAACTCCAGAATGCACAGCAAGATAATAAAAAGCTATGGAAAGCCATAAAAAAGATCACTAATACATCAAAAGTCACAAATCATCCGAAAAAACTATTAACGACATCAACCTCTCCTGAAAACTCATTGAGCGAAGTAAATAGTTATTTTGTAAACGTAGGAAGTTCACTAGCAAACAAAATACGCCAGCAAAACACGCATACTGTAAACAAGAGACAAACAAACACAGACACAGGTAGCAGCTGTCCGCATTCATTTGTTCTCATAGACACATCTGAAGAGGAGGTTGAACGTCTCATCCTCGACTCAAAATCAGACAGTGCCAGTGGTGGAGACAATATTAGTAATAAATTATTGAAAACATATAGAAACATCATTGTACCACCTCTTACAAAGATATTAAATGATTGTCTGCAGAGCGGAGTGTTTCCTGACGTCCTTAAAAAAGCCGAAGTTTGTCCAATCTATAAGAGTGGGGACAGAAATCGTATCAGCAACTATCGACCTATTTCTATTTTACCAGCGATTTCAAAAATATTAGAAAAAATTATAAATTCACGACTAGTTAAATATTTGGAAAAAAATAAACTGCTTTCGGCTAACCAGTATGGTTTTCGACAAGGAAAATCAACTGAGCAAGCCGTAAATAAACTTATAAATTTTGTTACCTCCAATTTAGATAAAAAGAAAAAATGTGTCACTATCTTTCTAGATCTCGCTAAGGCATTTGATACGATTTCTGTTACCCTCTTACTGGACAAGCTCGAAAGATTGGGAATTAGGGGTACACAGTTGCAACTTTTTACTAGTTACCTCACTGGCAGGTCTCAGTGTGTTCGTGTAGGGAATTGTAAAAGTTCTCACCTTCAAATTACACACGGTGTGCCACAAGGTAGCATACTGGGACCCAGTTTATTTCTTGTGTATATAAATGATCTCACGAGTCTTAAACTTACCCACGGTGAAATCATATCTTTTGCGGACGATACTGCCCTTTCTTTTGCTGCCAACACATGGGATGAGGCTTTCGATGCAGCACAGCGGGGCTTTGATATTGTGGGAAAGTGGCTTCAGAGTAATATCCTTACATTAAATGTGGATAAAACCAAGTACATCTGCTTTAGCATAAAACATCAAACTGGAGATGGCATTGTGCGAAATATCATGTCGCACGTCTGTCATTCCGGGAGAAACTGCAAGTGTCCTTCACTGGAACGTGTGCATACAGTAAAATATCTAGGAGTCAACATAGACAGCAATCTTAATTTTAAAGAACATGTTAGGCTGCTCTGCGGAAGAATACGAAAGCTCATATATATTTTTAAAAACCTGAGGCACATTGCTGATTTTGAGTTGCTGAAGCGGATATACTATGCTCTCTGTCAGTCGCTTCTAACATATTGTCTTTCGTCTTGGGGAGGGACTTCTAAAACAACTTTGAAGTCCATCGAGGTCGCCCAGCGTGCTGTGCTGAAAGTTGCAACGTTCAAGCCTATTCGATTCTCCACAACTACATTATTTGAAAAATGGGAGGTCATGACCGTGAGACAATTATATATATTAAGTGTCGTCCTCCTACAACACAGCAAACTTAACTATAACCCATTACTCCTCCAAAAACGAAGAAAAGACATAGTATGCGAAAGAACTAAGCCATCTAAAACCAAATTTAGTCAACGCTTTGCCCACTCCATTGGTCCATTGATTTACAATAGGTTAAACCGAGTCCTTAATATATACCCGTTAACAAAAATGAAATGCAAGAAGAAACTTACCGAATACCTCAAAAGTCTTACCTATGAACAGACTGAACTTCTCCTGTACACAGCATCCTAATAAAAATCCATCACACACACAATTTAGCATACTTCTCTCATTAACACACACGCAAACGCGCGAACGCTCACTCACACCACACNAACAGACTGAACTTCTCCTGTACACAGCATCCTAATAAAAATCCATCACACACACAATTTAGCATACTTCTCTCATTAACACACACGCAAACGCGCGCACGCTCACTCACACCACACCACACACACACTAGACAAGACAACACCTCACACATCCTCTTACACACCAGACACGTACATTCCCATCTCACACAAATAAGAGGCCCTGCATGCAGTCACTACACATTCTCTTTTTCTTTTTTTTTTTCCCTTTCCCTAATGCCTCTAAGTAAGGTAAATTTACTATAGAGACTATGTACAGAATATAAATTAATTGTTACTGGCTAGTGTACATATTAATACTCGAGGGGTTTGGCGCTGATAGTCGAAATACAGGCTTTGCCTAGTTCGACTACAGATGACTACACCATTTTTATTGTCCTAAATTAGTCTGTTAACATATTTTGTAACTTATGTCTTAGCTTCTTTAAATAAACATTATTATTATTATTATATTTTTAAAATACATATTAGATAATTATTATTAAAGTACATATTATTGAACATATTTTTGTTTTTTTTTTCATATCGTGGGATTGAACCGTTTTTTAAACTATGCTTACTAAACTTTTTTCATGGGAACAAAAAAAAACCATCACAATATGAATGTCTATTCATATTGTGATGGTTTTTTTGTTCCCATGAAAAAAGTTTAGTAAGCATACTTTAAAAAAGATCGCGTAAAAAAATCAGTTCGTCGGTACATTTTGTCGATGTAAACAGAACGTATAGGGCAGTTGATTGATTTCTGTGTTGGTTCCATATTAAAAGTTGTCTCGCACGCTTCATGTAGCAAGCAACTCAGCTCCATTTTAGTCGACAACGACAAGAAACATAATTATATTTTTGTATTATACTTTCACTAAACTAAATATTTTTGTATGTTTCAGATTACAGTGCAACAACTAATATGGTTGCGCGATAGATCGGAATCCGTTCGTCAAATACTAAAATATAACTGTTTGGACTCAGTTCCGTACAATAAACACAACATGTCCGCATCAGTGAAGTTGTGGGCTTGGAATGACTTAGTGATCGGACCGTATCCGACAGATGAATCACCTATCTTTTATTCCGTACCAGAAGCTACTGATAAATGCGAGGTGAGAAACTTAGACCTTATCTATTTCTATCTAGTTCTGTTAAAGGAATTATATTAAAGTTTACTAGCACATTATAGTAGGTACTCCACTATAACCGCTCAGAATCAGCGCAACTGTTCAACCCGTCAGGGGTTGATTATGCAAAAATATGTTAAATCTGTATCAAACCCACTTTTAATTTGTTCTTACCAATTTCCACGTAAATTGAACCAAGCAATAATGTTCTCCCCTAAAGACTTCATCACCCTTTTTGGCCCTTTAGGGGTTTATTTTCTAAAAATCCAAACATTTGTATTCTTATTTTTTTTTCGAAATCGTTCAACTTCATCGGACCGAGCATTAAGATTTTACCTAGTCCGCTCAAACCGCAACATTTTTCTTACTTAGAGAAATATTTCACCCGTCGCAACTTTTAAATGAAAAGTTCAATTTTAATAATTTAATTAACTGTAATTTACATACAATTTAATTATCAAACCATTTAAAGGGATAAGGATTAATATCATGATACCAAAATCAGCACTATTCCATTCCATCCGGGTTTTGATTGCATAATTTGAACATAAAGTCTATAACTATAACTAAAAATTACACCAATAAATAAATAAATAAAGCGGTCATGGTGACTTAACCATAATAGTTAGACATATTCTGTCGTGGACTTTTTAATAGGTGATAGCGATAGTGAGTAATTAAATTATGTAGTACATTATTTTTATGTATCATCAGTAGTTTTTTAGTTCTTAGCGCACGCCAAATAAAGGTTTTTTTAGGCAAGATTTTGCTACTTTGGGTTTCACTTGGTGCAATTTTCGTAGAGATCTCTATTTTTTTACGAAAATAAAACATAGCCTTTATCTTAAGATAATAATGTAACTTTAATGGCGAAAAAATTTTGTTAAATTTGTTAAATAGTTTTTGAGCCAAATCGTAACAAACAAACAAATAAAAAATATTTCCCCTTTATAATATTAAACAATAATATAGATTATAGGTAGATATATTATTATTATAGTTTAGATAAGATAGTTTAAGCTTAAGTCAAAACCATAAGCGTTTAGGATTCTTTCCCAGTTTATTTTTACTCTTTCTAACACAGAAACTAGTGGACTTTATCTATCACCAGTTTTCACTTCAAGGCAAATAACGAAATTTTTTTTTTTAAAGCGTCTAATAAAACAATATTTTAATTCCAGCCAGGAAGCACTGAATGGAAAAGTACGATCATAGAATTACGAAGCTCCAACGTTTACAGGCTACCCATAGTTGATTTGTGGATCGGAGACATTCGTCAAGTAGAACATCAAAAGATGAGCATTGAAAGTGTTGAATTGTGTTTTGGTTAAAATAATTTAAGTTTGAAAAAATATTGGATTATTTCAAATAAAAGAGTATTTCTTAAAATGAACCACTACGGGCCACTTGGGCCTTTCTTTTTTGACATTTGAATTTTTTTCTAGCTATACGTTAGTACCTACTTATTGATAAATCTGTGAGATGTTGTTCTTTGTTTACATTCTGTGACGGTCTATCTGGTGGAGCAATACCCGCCAGTAAATACAACATCCTGAGAGAAATATTTTAAGCATCTGGTTACGATGCCATTGGTATCATTTACCGCTAGATCAACTTCCTTAGCTTGGGAGGAACGATGCCTGACTGGACATGTGTACACTCCAGCTTTAAATAGACACAAACTGATTGTGCAGAGAACCTGTGGTAGTGTAAGTGGATGTTAGTCAGCAAAAGATGTTGTTTCTTATCTCGAATTATGGTTCAGTTTTTGACATATAAACAAGAGCTACTGTACATTATGTCAAGGAGTTATCCAGGTGAATGCTCATGTTGGGTTTGACGGTATTTGCTATAGAAAACGCTTGATTTGTAATGAGCTGATCGTTGGTGAACATTTCGAGTAGGGCTGGAGCTAGCACGCTACATTGAGGGAGTCCATTTTTCTGAAAACGCCACATACTGTTTCCAAGATGAACTTAAAAGGGCAGACATTCAGAACTACGCCAGGTATTCGGAGTTTCGTGAATGTACGCGTATTTAAAGCGTTAAACTCTTTGCTAGTTCACTAACTTTTGAAAAAGAAGTTTGCTGTTGACTCATCATAAGCTGCTGAAAGATCAACAAATACAACACCTGTGACATTGTTCCCCGAAACCGTTTATAAAGAATAACTTCCAGGTTTCCTGCTACCAGATTTACTACAAGTTGAAGGTTTTGAAATCACTTGACATCACTGAATTCTAAAATACATATTTGGTATTGTTGACATAGGTACACCAATCGTGCATCCCTGATTTTTTGAAAATGGGAATCCCTTGGCAGTTACATAAAAGGTTTCGATTTTGTGAGCGCTTTTTCACCGGAGCTTTGTTAATTGATTGGAAAGGTCAATTCATATCATACACAAAAACGGTCCTCAATACGGCTACATAGAAGCTTTACTTGCTTTGTTTAGCGATACCACAGCCTCAGGATTCTAGGCACGTCAATATTGTGGGTTATCCTCTCTTTGAGAAGTGGTTAGGGAGGCGCCACGGTATCCTCACCATCCACCTTACCGGACACTATTCTTTCGGGAAGTATCTTTATCGGATTCGGCGGGAGGACACGCCCGGGTGTCACAAATGTGTGTATCGCCTGAATGACACGGTGGAGCATACATGGAGGATTACCCTGCTTGGGCGGAGCACCGCTGTGTCCTCGTAGCGGTTTTCGGCGATGGCGACCTCTCGCATCCGGCCCTGGTTAAATCCATGGTCTGGAGCGAGAGGGCATGGGAAGCAGTCAACTCCTTCTGCGAAGCAGTAATGCAAGCAATGGAGCAATGGAGGTAGATGGAGGCCTACCTCACGCCTCAGTAGCAGAAGAAGACGCCCTGGGAGTCGGGAGTCACAGGGCGATTGCCGGCTACCGCAGGCGCGAGCCTGCGAACTGCAAGCAATGGGTAACTCGCCGTTCGATAAGGATCGGGCCCTAATCGACAGCATGTTGTGTTGTTGAGAAGAGATCTAAGCATTAACTGACAGGGTCTGCTAGGACCAGTGCTTGCCAGGGTTACGAAATTGTTCGAAAGAGTTACCGCGGCTGTGGAACGCACGCAAAGGAGGAACACGGGTGGGTTTTAGTCAGTAAGAGTGATACTCTTTTCTGTACCGCCCAGAGGGCGGCTGTAGGGGGGAGTCATTTGATAATTTCCCATCCAAAAAAAAAACTAAGGATTGGTAACTCCAGCGACTCTTTACGAGGCTTCTTATAATGCATATCCTTAGCTTTAAGAGAACCAGGCAATGTTATGGTGAACCTCGAGAATTGGTGCATAAATGAAAAAAAATGGCAACAATTTCTCCCGTCTAGAACACTAATTTTATTATTCTTTTCGTGGCTTATTTATATTAGCACAAAAGACTAGATTAAGAGAAAGTAAAGTTTTTATTAGTTATGGGGTTATACATGATTAATGTGGAATTTTTCCAACTGGTTTAACTTGACCTTGTATGTCACACAACCAAATTAAAAAATAGTGCAATAAATGATATCTGGTTATAGGTATTTAAGTAAAATTTCTTTTTTGTTCTTTGTAACGAGTTCGTAACCTGAAATTACAGTTCCACAAATAATTAATATTTTGTGAAATGTCACTTTTATGAGACATAGGTACTCAACTTTTCTGATCGGTACCTGCACTTGAATCGCACTGGGCCAAATCAGTTGTAAAGGTCATTATGTCACCGGACCATTTCAGTCATTAAACCGCTGCGCTAACGACCAAGTGTGGTCCGATTCAATTCCACACGAGCGCGACCCTAAATATGGGGTGTTCATGCAGAATATGCAAGGTTTTCAGATACTTCTTTTTTTGTAAAATAAATGGTTCAAGTTGTCACAGAAAAGAAAACTTTCGGCGCACATTAAGTGTGAACATCTTGTAAGGCTAAAATGTTCTGACATTGCAACAATTAGAATGGAGACGCGTTATTTGAATGAGCGCCGATTGTAATACAACCGTACCGCCATGCTCAGAAGGTGAGGAAGATATTCTTGTATAGTAGTAAATTTTTGACATTGACTGTCGCTGAGATGACATTGCATTGAAATTTAATATTTTTGAAGTACGGTAGCAAAATTGGCCTTCTGCATTATGACAGTTTGTCATGTTGTGACATCACGTTGTGTAATTCCAGTGTAATGTCATTTAAGCGAGAAAAGACCCTTGTAGATTTGTATGTCGCTATTTCTTTTGCATTTTTTTCACCTTGCCCCTTTTTCATCAGCAAAATGTGTTTTTTTTTTCTAACATTATAAAGATGGCAGAACACACGATGTACTACAAAAAGACAAGCAATTAGGTGCGGGTCGCGATATATCACGCTGGACAGGTAGCAACATGCTGTCGTGATGTCTCCTCTAATGGAGGCTGTTTGTGGCTCAACCAAATTCTGTTGTGGGTTACAATGCGCTTTCCTGCTTAGAATCAAGATTTTACATCTAGAAATTACGAAATATAAGTAGGTACTGAAATTACAACATCTTACATGTCTGCACTGTAAATTTATAGAGTTCCATACCCAAAGGATAAACAACGGTACTCTATTACTAAGCCTCCACTGCCCGTCTGTCTGTCTGTCAGCGGGCTGTATCTCAAGAATCGTAATAGATACACAGTTGAAATTTTACAGATTGTGTATTTCTATTGCCGCTATAACAACAAATAATAAACTAAAACTAAATTTAAATTAAAGGGGGCTATACAAGAAACGTGTTTTTAGTACGGAACCCTTCGTGTGAGAGTCCGACTCGTACTTGGCCGGTTTTTTTATGTTTATTTGCTTTTGAGGGTCCCCATAATTTTCAATTTATCTACTCAATTTATTATCTATTCTATTTATTATTTTTATTTATTTATTTAATTGAAAATTTTACATTAGTATTATTGCGGAAGTCTTGTTGGGCAAATAAAACCTTATAAAAAGAGTTGAAGAAAGAATACGAAAAAATAAACTTGTTTCAGTATCTTCTTATTGAGTGTATCTGTTATGGACAAAGTGATTAATAGAACATTATAAAAATACCGGTGCAATTTGAAAACTGCCCAATATGATATGATGAATAGCTATTAAAATAATCAAATCGTCCGGCCATTATTTATGTAGAGTAACTAAAACCAGGTTTTATTACTGTTATTTTTATTTCAAATGCAGAAAACAAATATTTCCTTTAATAGGTACTCTGCTGACCTATGATACTATGGTATTTTTTTTAAAGATGGGAAATCATCAAATGACTTCTTCCGCTCTGTGTGGAGCGGGAGGGCGTGTCAGACTCTTACTGACTAAAACCCATCCGTGCTCCTTCTAAAACCCTTTACGTTCCAGGGCAGGCTCTGACCCTAGCGGGCCCCGTCTCCTATCCTAACATCTCTTTGAGGCGCGCGTGGAACACAACCCACCATCGACCCGGGCCTGGTTGTGACCGGACAGCGAGCCATCCAACGCTCGCCGTCCGATTGCTACCAGTATTGGCAATAATTTGTATTTATCCTTTAGTCTTTTAAACCTTCATAGTAGTGTGGAGTCCTCTCCATTCTGTATCTCGTGGTCCTCCCAAGCAGAACACCACACATGCTCACACTTTTATTAATTTCAACAAAAACTTAAACCAAACACTTTCGAGTACTTGTTTAGTGCGGTAAAAATAAGAATAATAAAGGTTCGTGCGCGACCAGTGACAAATTATTGTCATATTTCTTCAGTTGAAGAAGGGACGAGTTGTTAGAGCAATGAATTTTACAATTTGTTATGCTTTGTGCCCGAGGGACCATTTTGGGGCTGCAGTTGACTATTACAGCCTCTTTTTATACACTGATGACCATTTTTCTGACTTTATTGCTGATGTTTAGGGTTCCGTACGAATGAATAAATTGGGCCCTTATATCACTCGAGTATTTGTTTACCTATCAATCTTCTCCGAAACTATTAGATCGATTCATACGATATGGGGATACTTTTTAAATTAGAAAAAAACAACAAAACACTTTCCGAAGTTGTATCGTGTCAAATTATAGGGCTTATTGTTAGGATTTTAAAGCCTCTTTTTAAAGTTTTAAGATTATTTAAAAAAAAGATGAAAATGGACCACCCTCACCTACGAAACTACTGACCCCAAAAATTGGTAATATGGCTATCGGAAAACCGGTTATCGGTTTTAAAATAACAAGTTTAAAAAATATGATTTCCTGTGCAAAGGGTTTCATAATAAGAAATATGGAACCCTATGCACGCAAGTCCTTCTAACACTAGGCCGTTTTTATAATATTTTCTTGTTTGTGGTGATCTCCACACTGCTCACTAATTTTTGTTTTTCTTTTGGATTCTTACGGAGTGGTTTTTTTTTGTGTTCGTGAACTGTAGGAAATAACATAAACATTTCGCCTGTGTTATTACCCGAGGGGTTAGGCAAAGATAAATCAATAGTACATCCACATTTTCGCAAGTTATGTTCGCGGGTTGCTACTAAGAAATACCAGATAGAAATGACAATACCACGTTTCCCGACCCGGGAATTGAACACAGGATCTCTCGCAGCAGCACGAAAGTAGTCTTTTGGCGAGGCAATGTAGGACATGATCATAACAATTGCATCTCTTGACTCAGTTAGACGAATGACATGTGTATATTTTCCGCGACAAAATGCCTCACATTACTCTTTCGAATGGAAATTGCATTCCTTCAAACTTCACTAAATTCAAATGGTTGGAATTAGTTTGAAAGAGTAACCGCGGCCCTGGAACGCAAAGGGCTTTAGAAGGAACACGGATGGGTTTTAGTCAGTAAGAGTCTGACATGCCCTTCCACTCCACCCAGAGCGAAAGAAGTCATTTGATGATTTCCTATCCTTAAAAATAAAACCCTGTTAGGGTACAATACCACAATAATATCGCATAAAAAAGCATTGAATCCAAATACAAAAACTAAGAACAAAATATAACTATTCAATTAAAGTGATATGTCATTCCAATAGAGAACAGCAAAAGGCTGTCTTTTGCATCATTCTTTTTCAACTATTGCGAGACAAACGACGAGAAAATTTAAAATAAAATATTCATCAATATAATTTAAACATAACATTTTACCCGCGTTGCCTTTGAATCGAACTTTCAATTTAAAGATAAATGGAGGACGTGAACGATTATGATATTGGCGGGGGAACACAATGGTTTACGCTTGGCCGTGATATTTAATTGAATAATGACTACCAGTAAACAAAGGAGTAATAAGCTATTAATCTCGCCTGTACAACAGCTCAGGGGAACTACGAATTGTGTTTTCACTGATATTTTTATTATTTAATAGATATGGCGAAGTTCATAAATAAAATGAAAATAATAATATTCATTTATTTCAGACTATTAAAAAAAAATATCAAACTTTTGTTTTAAATTGAACACTGGGTTCTACCCTCTGTTGTGATCTTTCTCAATTACTCAAAGGTTTGTTGAAAGAAAAGTGAACTTTGAGTTGAGCTCGCCTTTTTACATTAACCCTTCTTATTGATTTTTATTTCAGCAAGTAAAACAACTTTTCGCTTATAAACGACTGTCAAACCTAGCAAACCAATTTTACAACATTTTGTTGTTAAATAACTTCGATAAGAAATTTTATATGATTTTATTTTTCAAGCATTGTCGTTTTTTTTTTGGGGATCTAGTTGGTTAAAAATAGCTAGAGTACAGCAGTTTGCAGATTTCGTCGATTTATGAACCATGCCAACTTATATAAAAAAAAAAATTAACTCCCGACGCAAAAACGACGGGGTGTTATAAGTTTGACGTATCTGTGTGTGTGTGTCTGTCTATGGCATCGTAGCTCTCTCACGGATGAACCTATTTTGATTTTGTTTTTTTTTTTTGTTTGAAAGGTGTATTAGTCGGGAGTGTTCTTAGCTATGTTTAATGTAAATCGGTCCAAGATGGCCGCTGCCACAAAATCGCGAATTGTATATTTTTTCACAACTCCCTTAATATGGGTATCAAATAAAAAGGCTTGACTAGTAGAATCCAAGAAAAAAGAAATCCAAGATGGCCGCCACCACAAAATGGCAAATTACATATTTGTTTCACTACTGCTTCAATCTGGGTATCAAATGACAGGGCTTGATTAGTAGAGTAATGTAGTGACAATGTAGACCCAAAGAATCGTACCTATATTAAACTAAAAGGATCAATACATTTTATTTTTACTTTTTAAAGTTTTTTTTGTCGGGTTTTTTTTTTAATTTTTAATTTAATTACTTCTTTCCACCGCGTCTGCATCCCACAATGCAATGGATCCTTTTCCAAAAGTAGGAAAGTATTACTCTAGTCTATTTCGAGTTAATGTCACCGTGAAAAATAAGGTGAAGTAAACATGAAGTGAGTTATTTTCATTCAATCAAAGTCCAATCAAAAAGGAATTATAGCTTTTTTATCACAAGTTTTTACGATGAGATGTGTATAATAGTGCTATTCTGTAAAAACAAATACTTTTTACAGAATCGACTGGCAGAATAGCACTGCTTTAATCGAGCGAGTTCCCATCATAATATCCGTGGTAGCACCGTGAGTCCGCTAATGAAAACAAATGAATATCGTACGCTCATCGCTACTTTCATGAGGCATTCTTTTGTACTAATAAATTTTAGAAAAGATAAATAATTAATGTTCTGAACACGAGAAAATTGTTGCCATTTTTCGCTCATTTACGCACCCTTTCTCGAGGTACACCATAACATTGTCTGATGCTATTTTTGTCAAGCTAAATTATGCATTATTAGCAGGTTGGTACACAGTTGCTTGTTTTCCGAATTCTATGGTTTCCTTTCTGGCAATTTTGCAAACATATTTAAATCGGATGACTGCAATAAAATACATCAATAGTAGACTAAGATCCCAAAGCTGCCAGACCTCCCTTTTTGTCAAAAAAAACAAGTTTGATCCGAAATGATGTCCAGGGTATTATTGATGGAGCCGGAAGAGGTCCATACGGATTCGAAAAGTCTTAACTCTATCGATTATGGGCTTATTGTTTTATCTTCTTTGTGTGTTTGTTTTCTTCACAATAGGGAATATGCATGAAAAAATTAAAAATTAGTATCTATACAGTTTATCTAAAAATATACAAAAATATAATACTAACAGTGAAAATATAATCAAAATTGATCGAAAAACAAACAAATATATCTGTCCCTCTCGCGAAGACGCTGTTTTCTATGGCAGCGGTATAGGCGACATGTTATTTGACGTCAGAGTTCGTATCGGACTTCTCTTTCTAATTGGCATCTTTGAAGCTATATAACTTTCTCGCTGTTGAAGGTATTTAAAAAAATATATCATAATTGTTTATTAGAGCCAATAAGTATTTTATTTTGCAAATAAAAAAATTGCATGCATATTCCCAATTAATGATAATAGTCCTCCTGACCAATTTTGGCCATGGTGTTCAATCAATTAGCCATCGGCATGAAACATATTATAATGTACAAGTGTGTGCGCAAACATAGAGCACTCACTCTCTTATAGGTTATTTGACGAAAAAATCTAAATAGTCAGTCAGATAGATTTCCAAAACATTATTGGACACAAATTTTTTCTTCTGTCACGTAAACAAAAAATGAAAACAATACAGTGCGATGGAAACTCGAATTACTTCACTTTTTTTTTTTTAAGAATGTGTAATCATCAAATGACTTCTTCCACTCTGGGTGGAACGGAAGGGCGTGTCAGACTCTTACTGAATAAAACCCAACCGTGTTTCTTCTAAAGCCCTTTGCGTTCCAGGACCACGGGACTCTTTCGAACAAATTCCGCAACCAGTATACTTTTTACTGTAAAGTAATATTATTACAAGCCCCCATTACTTATTTTTGATGCGTTTTGTCTTCGTATTTTTTATTGATTCGATAAAATAAAAAATACGTATCTAATATTTTTCGATAATCTAACTGACTGTCTTTGACTCGACCGGAGAGAGTTCCAGTGTAGGATCAGCAGCTTAGCGTTCCTTCCGAGGCACGGGTGTCATGCCACTAATTTCTAAACTCCAAACTGTGACAAAGAAACTCCTAATGGAAAAACCCAATGACACTTTTGCCCGATCAGGGAATCGAACCCGAAACTCCATGCTCAGTAATCGCACTTGCAACCGCGAGACGTCTACACTGCCTGGCGGGTTATAAAAATAAACCACTTGTGTTGTAGCTCGTTATTTAACGTTATGAATTTATGATATTTATGAAAAAAAAATCAATGATTTGATAATAATATTCAAAAGAGAATTGTTTTTTAGTGGCAAAATTTGTCACGTAAGTTTTCGGCCGAATTTTGAAGAGGATTCGAATATTCGTTTTTGGTTTCGGTCGGTCGGTAACTGAAAGAAAGAAAAGTAGTTTATTTGGCACACACAGATACACACAATATAGGTATAAATAAAAGAAAACTTAATTCTAAAACAATTATATTGTGTGCCCCGCGACTGCACCAAATAGGTCCAGTTCAGCAAAAAGCCAGACAACTAGTAAAGTAGTTCCCTGACGCTGTTTTCAACTGAACCTTATGTTGAAGTGTACGGATGTGAATCAAGTTTTTTAGGCGTTAAATATACATAGATAAATGATATAGTAAACGATTTATATAAATGTATAATATTTTGGCGTCCAGTGATAAAAAAGTTTGTGGTAATAACAAAAACATAGATACTATAGTAGGCGCCAGATAAATGTGGAATAAAGTATATTGACCTTTCCCTAATAACTGTTCATAGGTACCTGAACAATTAAATATGAATCGTTTTTCATTATTAGACAATGTTAAGGATCACGAGAGATGATTCGGGACAGCTTTGTGTCATTAATTCCGTTTTTCAAATTAAAAATGTCAATAATTGTAGGTGGGTCAATGACCGTTATTCCACGATTATTTGGCGCCTACTATAGATATCAGTCGGCGTAGTCACGTTACGTTACCACTGTGCCACGATCAGGTGAGTGAAATAGACGAATTGCAAGTAGCGTTACATGTTGCCGAATTTGTTCGAGAGAGTAACCGCGGCCCTAGGACGCAAAGGGCTTTAGAAGGAACACGGATGGGTTTTAGTCAGTAAGAGTCTGACACGCCCTTCCGCTCCACCCAGAGTGGAAGAAGTCATTTGATGATTTCCCAGTCTTAAAAAAAAAAAAAGTAGCGTTACATACGTATTAAAATGACTAATAGATAAGGTCTATGAATGCAAGATTGGTGTGGTTAGAGTTCAGTGACCATTTGACCAGTGTTGCCTTGCATTGATCATGCAAGTAGAATCAAATGAAATACGAATCTAAAATTGTTGGTTTTTTAATCACTCAAATTTAAAAAAAACAAACAGATCACAATAGTAAAAAAAAATATTTTACGAGTAAAATATACAAATAATCATCTTATAACAAACTAAAACAAGTTATTTTAACCAAAACACAATTCTAAACTTTCAATGCTCATCTTTTGATGTTCTGCTTGACGAATGTCTCCGATCCACAAATCAACTATGGGTAGTCTGTAAACGTTGGAGCTTCGTAATTCTATGATCGTACTTTTCCATTCAGTGCTTCCTGGCTGAAATTATAAAGTTTTTTTTTTTAAATTATTTAATTTAACCGCGAGTGTAAGTGTGCGTCCACATTGACGGCCACAGCGCGGTTGCGACGACCGCGACGGGCGCGAAATATCAAACATAATGAAACCGCCGCTTGTTTCCACAGTGTAGTGACTAAGACCCGTCTTAGTCACTACACTGTGGAAACAAGCGGCGGTTACGCGACAGACGCACACTAATTAAACTCACGCGCATAGGTTTCTGTACAATTTTTGTTGACGTGACAACGTCTAATTAATGATGAAAAAGGATGACTCATTATAACGTTACGCTCATTGTAACGTTACGATAATTTCATCAATGTTTTGTTATGACGCTGTCACGTTAAACTATCGTCCCAATTTTTAGCATGTTATTTTAAAACCACAGTCTTTCCATAAAGTTTTCTGTAATTTACAAGGAAGTCAGTAGTTTTGGAGATAAGGGGGAGCCACCTATAAAAGGTCATAGATAAAGTCAACAAGTTCCAATATTGTAAGTTAGAAAAAGTAAAAGTAAAGTGCCACAAATTCAGCTACATTTTTATCGATAAGGGAATGAAACTTCGATGTTCATTATTTACACTCCTCTTATTGTACCTTTTTCAATACTGCAGATCTTACAGATGAAAAAATTTACTGTGGAGTTTCTTGTCCGTTCTTCTCCATAAGAATCTACCTTTCCGAATGGCCAGTAAAGTAACTTTATTAATGTAATATTATTATCTTACTGAGCTGTAAATAATTACATTCAAAAGTGCCGTTTAATGGCCTAATTGAAATAAACGTTTTGACTTTGACTTTGATAAGGCCTAAATTATCTCACCTTGCATTTGTCAGTAGCTTCTGGTACTGAATAAAAGATAGGTGATTCATCTGTCGGATACGGTCCGATCACTACGTCATTCCAAGCCCTCAACTTCACTGATGCGGACATGTTGTGTTTGTTGTACGGAACTGAGTCCAAACAGTTATACTTTAGTGTTTGACGAACGGATCCCGATCTATCGCGCAACCATGTTAGTTGGTCTGCTGAGATCTGAAACAAATAAAATTATTCAATTTATTCAAAAGATAATGAAGAATATAATTAATTATAATATTATAGTAATTTCCGTTTATAATGGAGTTGGGTTGCGTAATTACTTTAACCCGCGATTTCTAAACCAAACATTGTAAGGAAAATATTTCTTGAAATTAACTATAGCCTGACAAACTGATAAAATATAACAAAAAAGGTTTTACACGTATTTAACTCAAAATACTCTCCCTCCGTATGACTATACATATATGATAATAGCTACAAAACAACCAAACAAAATGTTAGATTTGAAGAAGAAGTGAACACTGAAACTGATAGAGATGTGGGTACAGAAAAGAGACACGATAAAAATGCGTAACTAGACAACTTTAGCTTGTTCCTTCACTACACAAGGTGTAACAGAAAAACACGCAAAATTTGACAAGGAGTCATTTAATAATAATAATATAATTAATAATAAACAATTGATAATATTTATTCATAATTATGAACAACTTTTACTATAGGACAAACCCTGAACGAAATCTTATTTCGATAAAATGTATTGAACAACTGAAAAAAAATCAGTTGTTCAATTCATTTTATCGAAAAGAGTTGAGTTAGCACTGCGTTTTTAAAAGTAGTCCCACGGTATGAGAAAAAAAGTTTAAATGTATGTTCTTAAATAAAATTATTTAAAATTGAATTACTTACGCTATTATATAATTCTTTCATATCAACGTGCATTTCGTTCAACCAGAATGCTCTTTTATCGGATTTATGATTACGCATAGGGGTTGAATTATTGAAAAGTAAACACGTCTCAAAGCTTGTCATATTGCAGAACACTTCCATTGGATTCATGTAGGGTCCCATATAATATTTGCCTGCAACAAAATGTCATCATCATTATCATATCATATCATATCATAATATATATAATAAATTATTATAAGAAGTCGCTTTTTATGTTATTTTTTGTGACCGCTTAGATATTCTAATCTACAAAATGGATATTTTTCAAATCCATTTTGAAGATTTTATTCCATAAGGTTTATTTAAAAATATTAATTATGAATAATTACAATAGTTATAATATTATTCATATTTTATTCACAACAAAAATCTTGATTAGTTTTTGAGGTAAGTACCGTTAAATCTATAAAAATTGACCGACCCAAACATGACAAGAGAGCCAAGAAAAGTGACATTCCAACATTACAAAAAGACAAAATAGTACGGGTTTGACATGCGCGTATATCACGTGGCCAAATATTTTGGACTTTTTACATAACTTTTTACTATGACTGACAAGCGTCACTTTCTCAAGAGCCCCTTTTAAAATAAGCCTTCGAATACCTTGGCTCACGAACAAACAACAAATGTAACGCAACAAATAATGCAACAGAATACTTTAAATAGTCAAATGAAATGGATGTTACCGCTTTTAACACCGGTTGGTGCTGCTTTACAAGGAGCATCTGCTGGCGAATCTTCTGCCCCGAAGTCATCACTTGCTTCGGAATTATCCATAGCTGTAAGTCAAAATATACCGGTAAAGACAACCTAGACTTATTCGTAAAAAAATATTAACCAGATGCTTAGCAGATTCTAAATTAAATTTCATCTAAAAGTAAGACAATGCTAGGCCCTAAGCAATCTGACAATCAACGACTGGATTTCTTCTGCTCAAATTCGAATTAAAATTCTGCAAATCATAAGTTAAACCTAGCATTTGGTTACAAAGTTTTTATAACTACGGTTAGACTAAACCCCGCAGGTCTATTTTCGCCTTCGCAACTTGTCTAGAGCTTCTGAACAGTACAAAACTACAAATATTATTTCGAGCCGTAATACTAAAACATACTTACTATTTGGAGGCATCAAACAAGGGCAAATCCCAGGTGATCCAGAAATTCCAGGAGGACCTACTGGGCCAGTCAATCCCATCGGCCCAGGAGGTCCCTGCAAAGATTTCATATCCATTGATTAAAAAAAATATTTTTGATATTACAAACAGAAACTTTAATTTTATTAATTTGTATGTATGTATGTCACCGGATAATGGCAGACTCCGTTAGTATATAAAATATCTTGAGAGATTATAAACTCTCGATAAATTGACCACTGAACGTTTGGAATACTTTTTTATGCATAAAAATTTGATACTCTATAATCTTTCGAAGTCATTTCGAGAAATTGTGGACTGACCTGGAACGGCTACCAATGAGTGCACAAGTCTACAATTTATCCGTTTTCGTATGACAGTAAACCAAAAAAAACAGGGCTTTCATTGGTCTATTCAGAGAAAACTAAGACCAATGAGGGGCCAAGTTTCAAATTTGACTGTCATACGAAAACGGATAAATTATAGACTTGTGCACTCATTGGTCGCCAGTTTATGTCAGTCCACAATTTCTCAGAGCGCACGGAGATATTATAGAATAGAAGATTTTCATTAGTGAAATTGCAGAACAAATGCTCATTTGACAATTTATCGGGAGTTTGCAACTTTACGGTGACATGTTTATACATGTATAGATTTATCTAATGCATAACTTTAATTTATAAAGGTAGTTGTAGTCTAAACTATATATATAATAATATTAATATAATATTATAAAGAGAAAAGATTTTTTTGTTTGTTAGTTTGTTTGTTACGATTTGGCTCAAAAACTACTGAACCGATTTTAAAAATTCCTTCACCGTTAGAAAGCTACATCTACAGAAATGATTAGGGATCTTTACTAAAACTTGAATTATGTAACCCAAGGTGTAAAAAAAATAGTCACTAAATGTCTTTCATCGCATGCGCTGCGAAAACTATTGATTATACATAAAAATATTGTGCTTGTTATTACCTAGAAAAAAGTCTGTGAGGCTATATATCTAACTATTATGGTTAAGTCACACTGACCACTTTTTGTTAAAATTATTCAATCAAAGCCCAGTTGGAAAGAAAAAGTGATGATTTTGATATCAAGATATTAATCCTTATCCATTTAAATGATTTGATACTTATAGTTGATTATGTACAAGTACATAAAATATACTTCAAAATATTCAAATCGGACCATTTGTATCAAAGTTACGACGTAAAAATGCTCTAAGTAAGAAGAATCCGATGAAGTTGAAACACACCATTAATGATTTGTATGAACGAACTTAAAGTGGGATAATTTAAACAGATCTAGCCATTTTTGCAAAATCAACCCCTGACAAGGTGAACGGGGTGTATATATTTAAATATTATCACTGCACAAATTCAAATATTATTACAACCAAAAAGTACTTACAGGACTTCCAAGTTGATTTTTCTCACCAAAATCAATCAGTAGTGAACCATTCTGGAAATATTAATCAATAGTCAATTAAAAAGAGTTAACTAGTATGCCACACACATACAGAACGATAAAGCTATCAAACTAAATGATAACCAACAGTCCATACCGGCAGTATACTTTGGGTATTGATCAAACATATCCTACACTGGAGTGTAAAAAAAAAAAAAAAATGTTTATTTTGTTTGTATTATAACATTATCTTAAAACTATTTTACTAATGAGGAGTTCAATTAATATAGGTACTAAATTAACATTTCAAACAAACAAATAATTGAAAGCTAAGCTATCGATGCACCTCTGCTGTTTTCCTTAATGAGGTTGCCGCAAAATGTGAAAGTACCCACTAACTTGTTATAGTTTAGGATAACTGTTGATAATCCTAATGTAAAAATTGTAATAATGTGACTACCTATATCTATAAGTCAGAAGGATTGCGCACCTGAAGTGCGACGGCTAAGTGTTTGTAATTATGGATAATTGTGGTGGCGCGGCCCGCCGCCGCGCGGCTCGCACTGTCACAGTACTTGCTGTCCGTTTATACTACGTATATTTAAGATACCTATACACTTTTTTTTTATAATACTACTGTCATTAGATTGTATGTATTTGAACCAAATGACGTATTAAGACGAGCGCTAATCTCGCCGACAAACTGTTGCGCAGTTTGGTGGGTGTTTATAATGTAAAAATTGTTTGGTCCAGAATTAACGATTTATTATTTTTTATTTTTTTTAAGAGGCGCGTCGTGCTATGTGTTTTAGTGAGCTTTTGCTGTGTGTCAAAATAACCACCTCCCTGGGTACACCAACATTACGAATATAAGACAATACTTCCGATATCGCAACAAGCTCCAAGAACATAATACAAACTTTTTAGTCAATTTTAAAACATTATATCGTAACGACACATTGGTGTATTTGGTACATAAAACGCTGCTCCTTGACCGTTCACATTCTTAGAACCATCCGTAAATATAGGAAAGCAGTCCTTATATTTTAAATGTAACTCATCAATAATTGATTGATTTAATGAACTATTTTCATAGGTCTTTTTTGATGTAGCAACACAAAGTTTGATACAACTAATTCATTCACATTAAAATTAGTAACCCACATTCTTAATGTAAACATTTTTAAAGAATCACTAGAAGTTTCTTCTTTAACTTCATCGTACACAGAGACAAGCAACGGGATCGTTTTGTTTCTCCAATAACAATTGTTACGAAAAGTTTGCAGATGTGATAACAAACTAGTTACTGTACTGTTTAGTAGGGATTTAGACTTAAGGCAAAATTTACATGGTAAATACTTTCTCCTTCCATAACATGGATCGGCGTGGATTTGATAAATCCTCCTATAATCCTTAAAGCCTGATTTTACACTTTAGTAACCTTGTACAAATGACATTAGCTCTGCAGTCATATAAATAGCAACAGTAGTTCAAATGACTTCCGATTAACGCGATATAAATGTTCCGCAAATGCTTTGGGTGCAAACCCCAAGAAGATTCCGCTAAAACTCTAAGCAGGTTAAGATGTTTATTGGCCTTTTCTGAAATAACATTAATGTGTTTAGACCAACGCTAGCATCTGTCCAGCAAAACGCCCAGATACTTGTAGCTATCTACCAAATCCAGCCTACAATTATGCAATTTTAAATCAATATATAACTTTTTAAAACCCCTTGAAAAAATTAAATCCTTTGATTTAGTTGCTGATACTTCCAAACCCACCTCCCCCATAACATCACTAAAATTATATAAAGCTGTTTGAATACCCCTAATCTCTTCAAAATAAGAGTGAACAGGCTTCTCCTGGGTAAGCTCGCTCCATCGTCGACTTTGTCTCTGTCATCTATGACCTAGACTAGAGTCAAGAGCAAACCCATATTAAATAAAAAATAAAAAATATCACGGTTACATTGTATAAGATTATAAGAAGTAATTTAATTGCACCGATTTTTCAGCAACCTAAGTGACATCATTGTTTTAATATCATTTAGTGACTTGCCCATGTCTTTTGTGTCGCTGATTAAACGGCGCAGTTAAATGCAAAGGCTATTTGATGTTGTTTAATAACACAAAATCATTCATGTCCTTATTTCAGAATTTGATAGATTGCTCAGATCCAGTACTCAATCCATTTTACTATGCTCAAGACAAAGAGAGCTGGTACACCAAAGTGGCGGAAAAAGCATGTGAAGAGAGTAGACAGCAAGAAATAGAAAAGAAAAAATTGAAGAAGAAAGAAAAAAAGTCAAAGTTTATTAAAAACACATCCTTTATCATGCGTAAGGAGCCCGGGCCTGTTCGCCGAATAATTAAAGTAATTGTACATGATGTGGATGGACGTCATATGGAAGAAATAGATAATGACCCGGATAGTGCAAGCGTGAATATACAATATTTAGTGCGAAATGATTTTGATGAAATAATGAGTGAAACTGAGCATTTAGTTACTAAAATTGTTAAAAAGTTAAGTTCAACTTCATGTTATTGAAATATAGAATATAATCGTACCAAATATTGTTTTGCTTTTTATTTCTAAAATCTCTCATAAAATTAAAAGTAACACAGAATAAAAATTATTAATAAATAATAAATAATAAAAATAATAAAAAAAAGTAGAAATATATAATGTATAAGTACTACATAGTAATATATAAGGCAGAGCGATGGACAAGCGAGCGCATTCCATTTCGTTAGGCGGTCATGACTATACCGACTGTTACTCGAATTTCATGCGCGTGTCATTGAATTGTTCAATGAATGTAATAATAAAACGATGAACAATTAGAATGCATAAAATTATGAATGTTGAATTAAGATATAAATTTCTCATGATATTTTTTAAATTAAAAAATGTTTGAATAGACATAAAGTCGACAGAAACTATTTCATATTTATAATCTGAATAGATAAAAAAAAAAGATAAACATTGGATTTACTAGATCATTCTTTTCAATAAAATGAAGATGATGATGTAAATTGGGTGTTTCTGGATCTCCTCTGATCCAGAAACCCCAATTTACACCTACTCAGGTTTTTAATGAAACGCTTGATTAAGCTAGCTGCCGGCGACATATATGTGCCTTGGAAGGATACGAACGATACAACTGGAATATCCAGGTTTAAACAAACAAAAAATGTTTTGAATAATACTGTCTACTGTCTGCTTTGCCGAGATATATAATTTTTGTCCCCAAATATCTCGACAGCGACACTCTAAGATAATATGTTTTATTTGTTAAAATATCTTCTACCCATACATTTCAGTACCATTTGTAGAAGAAAAAATAAAATGGTGAATCAGGATATATACGCCAGACCTTAATAATGTAAGTATTTAATTAATGTTAAGCGAAATAAAAGCTCTGAATAGGATTGTGTTCTTTATTAATTTCACTTACCAGTATAACTGTACCGAATGATGCTGAAATAAAAAAGCATATTATCAGTTTTTGACACGTTGTGCAATTTCAGTAAGTAGGTACAGTAGCACTCCAAGTGATATTCAGCTTTATTTGTAGGCATACTCATAGGCACACGAGTAGGTTAAATAGGTATCTATTATATTATTCAATAATAGTTTTTTTTATAAGAGTTTTTTTTTAATTTGGGCTCTGCTTATGATCTGAGTTGGGCATCCGAAAGTATTAATCCGTTAGTGCGAGCGTCATAAGAAAAAAATGTGTGCGTGTACTAGTGTACACACGTAAGAAGTGAAACTTGAAAACTATTTCTCTTCAATGATAACGAATTGTGTAGGTACTAAGTTTTGACCTTCAAGCAACAGTCGCAATTATAAATTTAAAATATTAATTACATAATATTTAGAAACGCTTAGTTGAAAAACTTGTTATGTTACTTTGTAAAAATGAAAACAAAAGATCTAAAATAACTCTATGCTTCTAATTAGGTAAACTATCTCTAATACAAAAATCGGTCAAGTCTAGTGGTGGGAGTAAGTCCGCTTAAACGACATGCTATCCCTACTCCGCTGGAGAAAGTACTCTTCGAATCAACCGTGGTAGGGACAAGAAAAAGATGGCGCGTAATGGAAAAATGTGAAGCGTAACCGAGAAATGTGACGGTATTTTTTTTTTCCAACGCCGATAAAGAAGTTTCACTTCAAAAACTTATTATTTGCGATAGTTGGGCGAAACGATCGCCCAACTATCGCAAATAATAATATATTTATATTGTACATACTTTAGTATGTAAAATATCCGTCTTACGCTCGAAAATGTATAAGTAAATGAGTAGAAGAATATTAAAACTTATTTTACCTGATGTTTTCTGAAGTTCCAGAGAAATGAAAACTAATAAAATACATAGTACTTTGACGCCCATTTTTTCAATCGTCGAAAGGTAGACTGAAATAATGAATGCAAATTAATTCTTTTATAGCTCCAAAAAAGTACCTAATACAAATATTAACATTTCCTGTTATAGTACATTTCATGTTAGGCTTTGCCTTAAATATACAGGGTGGTTACGACAATTTTTATGAATGAATAAGTTACTTCGCATATTTAAGGCAGTCCTTAAAACGTGGTTCATACGTGACAAATCTTTAAGTGTTTAACCTTAAAGTCCTACTTTTGTTCAACGCGTGCCCAAATCATAATGTATAAAGTTCTTCCGTTACTGACTGAATGAGTGAGTGACTGCCAGACAACGCACAGCTACGGTCGCAGAAAGCAATGAAATTTGTACAAAACGTGGCATTTTAATAGGGCCTCAATTCAAAGGAAAAATTAGATTTTTTTAAAGTAGGTAAAACTATAGCAGTCAAATAATTTAATAGTTTTATGGGCCTGTTTCACGACCTCCGATTAGCCACTAATCACCGAATAAATTACAAAATGGAACATAATTTGTATGGAATTATCTGTCAAGTAAATTAGCGGGAGCTAAATCGGGGGTGGTGGAATAGGTAATAAAGCTTGCCTAAACAGGTTCGTGGGGATTGGCGAAGTCGGGCTTATGATGAAACAGGTTCAGAGCCTGCCTAAAATGTTCACCCTGAATACTACTACCTAGCGTAACACTATCTCAAAAGCATATACCTAAGTAATAACTTTGTTGCATGCCTAACTAACAATTTGAACAATGCAGAGTATTTTTCCTAATAATTATTTTAATCATACATTGATAGTGGGCCATGTTTCCGGTCAGTGTTAATTGATTAAAACTTGTAAAATCTTTAATAGGTTCTCATTACTAAAAAATAAAATAATTTTTCCTCCTAATAACTTGGCAGTGGCACAAAATTAATTTATACCACTAAAACGTCACGCCATCACTATGAAAATACGAAGATTATTGCAGACTATTAGGCCAATAGTATTACTGCCATATTTGAATTGTCAAGGTCTGGCAATTAAATAGATGAATCTAGTTGTGCCTAGCGACAAGAGCAGCAAGAATGGTCCTCTCCAACGCGTCAGTTGCATAGATGCTCGTCAAATTATTTAGCTATTGTGCTGTCTCACCCATCACCTGAGCATTAGGCTGTCACACCGAGGATGTCACATTCAGTGCCATCAGCAAGTTGTGTTTCACCACAATAGTGGTGTGAGAAGCGTAGCACTTCCAGAGAACCAGATAAAAATGGTCCATCCTCGTATCGGCAAACATACCTGAAGCACAACCGAGCTGGAGCCCTATTATGGAGTCTTAAAACGATTATGATTCCGCTCTAAGAAAGAGACGGAGCTATACATAGCGAATGGCACTATCCCGTTTACATCATCGGAATTGGATGGCATTAGCACGTCATAGTATACACATTTTTTATACACATTTACAAAAATAAGGCAAAGGCTTGGGTTAGGTGGAAATTGTATCGGAATGTTTCCGTTTACGATCAGTTCTCAATGTACCGTTCTAGGTTCCAAGATGAATGCAAAATCTGCTACAAAAAATATACAAGTTCTGTTGAGGATGGCATTCGGCACAATGTTAAGCATTTTCGGACTTTCGTCTTCAATAGAAAGAAGTCTGCTCGCATTTCATCCACTATGACATATAATAACCAGACTACTAACAATCCTGAAAGCATTTGTGATCTATTTTCAGGTTATTTTAATTCGGTTTGTGAACCAGCGACTTCTGCTGGTATTCCATCCACGTATAACGACTGCTCTGAAAGCTGTAATCTGATAAACGACATACAGTTTAGTACTGATGAAGTACTAAATGCGCTAAAGGGATTGGATTCTTCTAAAGGACCTGGATTGGATGGTCTGCCAGTGATTTTTCTTTAACAGACAGCAATTAATCTATGTGTACCATTACATGCAATATTTAATCAATCAATTACACAAGGATGCTTTCCCCAAGCATGGAAACTTGCAAATATAATCTCTGTATACAAGTCGGGACCTAAGGATGATATAGCGAACTATCGCCCTATATCTATACTGTCTGCTTTGTCAAAGGTTTTCGAGGGACTCGTTCATAATAAAATATATCCTCTGTTGCATAATCATATCATTCAGCATGGATTAAAAAAAGGAAAAAAAAAGAGGTCAACTACAACCAACCTGGTAGCCTTTGTTGACTTCTTGTTTAATAACATGGACTCTCGTGTTCAAGTGGATACTATATACACTGATTTCCAGAAAGCTTTTGACAAAGTTGACCATCAGCTACTCTTGAGTAAGATTGCATTCAATGGTATACGTGGCGACCTTTTGTGATGGTTGTCTTCCTACGTCTCAAATAGAACTCAGAGGGTGGTCTTCCAAGACTTTAAGTGTTACTTCTGGAGTGCCTCAGGGCTCCATTCTAGGGCCACTTCTATTCGTATTTTTTATTAATGACATCGCCACATGTTTTCTTAATTCTAAATTTTTGCTATACGCAGACGATCTCAAAAATTTTCTTAGACCTCTAAGAAGTTTGCATAACTGTCTTCTCTTACAAGAAGACCTAGACAGGTTCTCTACATACTGTTCAGTGAATAGGCTCCATCTTAGCATATCTAAATATTGCTGTATTAGCTTTACAAAAAATAACAATGTCATAAAATATGCTTACACTTTAAATAACATTATCTTACCCAGAGAAACACTGGTTCGAGATCTTGGATGACGAGCTACACTTTGACGCTCATATCGGTAAAATAGTAAATAATGCCTTCCGTATGTACGGTTTTGTGATGAGATCAGCCATAGAATTTGTTCGTCCGTACACACATTTATATCTCTACAAATCGTTGATCAGGTCTCAGTTAGAGTATGCTGTTGCGGTGTGGTATCCCTTCTACAGTAAATATTCAAACGCGATTGAAAAAGCTCAAAGGAAGTTTTTGAAAGCCATGCATTACCGTTTTTTTCGCACTTACGCATCTTACAGTAATCTTTTGAACAGATACAAGCTGCATAATCTTAAAAACAGACGTATTTTTTTGGAGACAATGTTTTTATTCCATCTATGCAATAACACATTTGATTGTACTGACATCATCAATAGGATTAGTTACGTAGTACCTAGGACCACCATAAGCCGTGGAGTGCGCGCACGTCCCTTGTTTGCAGTATCTTCTAGTCGAACAAACGCAGGTTTGCGGGCACCCTTACGTCGCACAGTGGTCCGGATTTTCAAAAAGGTGGACATAGGATGAAAAATGCATATTTCACTTAACAAAAAATTAAGTTGTATAAGAAATTTAACGCTGATTAATACTTATTACTACAACTTTTCAAAAAAATTGCTCCTTCACATAAAAAAAAATATTGAAAAAAAAAATGTATGGGAGAAAATCTTTTTTATTTTTTTTCTCCGTTCAGTATCAAAGTATAGCAAGCAAACCTTATATTCTGGTAAGTACCTGTTGCCTCTAATACGACGACATATAAATTGCTTGCGTATCCCTGCGGCCTTGGCGTCTACGATGCTTCAAAGTTGAAAAAATCAAGTTGGGCTTTTTTATTATTATTAATGAGTTTTTGGAATAAGCCGAACTTGAAATATCATTTTTTAATAATATAAGTATTAAAACATACACACTCAGGCATTTGGCAAGTATATATTTTTATATTATAATAAAAAGCAGTCATAAAATCTTCACCTTTAGTTATGTAATTAGACACGTGCTGATTAGTTGCCTATTTGCAACCGACTGAAAATACTCCTGTGATAAAAGAATCATTTACCCCCACCACCGGAGATACCGACGACGCTGATTGGTTGTTGAAGATATGGTACTAACTTTGTTAGTCACTACTTGCGAGTGGGTGTTTGTTATTAATATCTGCGCATGACAAAATTAAAGGCACTTGTTTCTCAACCCTTGAGGAAGCAACATATATCTAATTATCTGTGCTGAAAGTGCTGTGTGTGAAAGTTTAGTAATGGCTGCATTTGTTACGAACTTGGACATTTTTATGTTCCTCCGTGTTGAAGGAGACATGAAAAATTGGACACGACTCTATGAAGCTATTATTCTACGCATCCCAGTTGAAACATGTTCGGAAGATTTAGAAATAATCAAGACCTTTTTAAAGAATTACATTAGTAATATCAATCGCAGATGGGCAAGTGCTTCCAGAAATCAGAAGACTTTCATGAATAGACATGCTGACTGGTTACAATCAAATATTAGTTGGCCAAATTGCTCAACTGTGAATTTAGCTGAGATTTTTCAAGCACAAGATGAAGTTATCGAGAACATATCGTCAGACAATACTTCAATCGACATCGATACTATAGCAGCTGTAATTCCGTCGACATCAAGTACAACAACTGTGGGCACATCTACCGAAGTTCAGATTAGGAAGCCTTTTGTTGACCTCAGTAACAAACAGAAGAAAAGACGTTCAGAGTCTCTTTTGGACTATTCACCGGAAGAACTCATTTTCGCATTAGTTGAAAGACTTAGGATAGACAAAAAGAATGACTTAGCTTGTATTATTGACCATATAACAAAAAACCCTGATAGTGTTGCTATTGTTCAAGCCACATTGTTTAAGCGAAATAAGAAAAAATCATTTGATGAAGATCATGCTCTTGGTCTTTATACTTCACTGAACCTGTCAAAGTGGAAATACTTGTGTTTAAGGAAAGTGATGTTAGATTGTGAAGTTCCAGTGTTACCATCGTATCACAAACTCCTTGAAGCTAAAAAGAGATGCTATCCACATGATTTAGAAATTTCTGAGAGAGGAGCCAAAGTGAAGCTTCAAGCCCTATTGGATCTGACAGTCCAGAAGATTCTTCAAGTTACCGGTACCCAGATTGATTCGTCAACTGAAGGATTGAAGTTAATCAGTAAATGGGGTTTCGATGGGGCTTCTTCACAAAGCACCTACAAGCAAAGGAGTGAATATGTAGACTTTAGTGATTCATCGGTTTTCATGTCAAGTCTTGTCCCTCTTAAATTAGTTTCTAATAATAGCACCATATGGGAAAACCCGACACCTTCTTCAACACTTTATTGCAGGCCCATTAAGTTCGAGTTTTGTAAAGAGACAGCAGAATACATCAAGCAAGAAGAAGCTGCATTGAAAGAAGAAATAAAAAACATCCAATCTACAAAATGGGCCGGGCTGGAGATTAGTCACGACCTTCATATGACAATGATCGACGGAAAAGTGGCTACTATTATAACTGATACTTCGTCTGCATCTGCCTGCAATATTTGCCTTGCTAAGCCCACTGAGATGAACAAGCTATCAGAAGTATTTTCAAGACCTGTTCGAAAAGATGTTTATAAATATGGACTTTCTACTCTTCATATGTGGATCCGTTGTATGGAGTGTATTTTACACATATCTTACAATATGGACTTTGCGATGTGGACTGCACGAGGTGCAAACAAGCAACTAAAAGCTGCGAAGAAACACTTGACACAAGAAGAATTCAAACAGCAAATGGGAATACTTGTAGATTTTGTAAAGCAAGGCTTTGGAACCACAAACGATGGAAACACAGCCAGAAGGTTTTTTAGAGATTATGAGAAATCTGCCGAAATAACCAAAGTTGACAAAGACCTACTAAAGCATTTTGCGGTTATTCTTCAAACGATTTCATCAGGATGTGCCATAGATATTGATAAATTCAGGATTTATTGCAGAAATACTGCCGAGATGTTTGTTCATCTATACCCGTGGTTTTATATGCCCGCAAGTGTGCACAAGCTACTTATACACGGTGCAGACATTTGTCATCACTTTGGCCTCCTACCAATTGGCATTCTTTCCGAAGAAGCAGGTGAAGCAAGAAATAAAGAATTTCGAAGAGTTCGTGAACATCATACAAGAAAATTTAACAGGACGAAGACCAACGAGGACTTGCTCCATAATTTTTTAATTAGTTCAGACCCATATTTATCCCATATTCGACCAAAATACAGCCAATCAAAGCAATACGATTTCTTTCCAGATGTTAAAGAGCTTTTGTTGTTGCCTGAAGTAGTAACAGAAGAAACCGAAAATATGGATGTACAGGAGTTGCAGTCAGAAGATGATCCATTAATGCAAACGTGACAGATTTAGTGTTGTTGTTATTGTAATAATTGAGTTTGTTAGTAGTAAGTAGTTGTTTAGTTGCAGTCCTTTTCAGGACTAATTAAAATAGTCTTGTTCAGGACTACTTCAAATAGTCCTTTTCAGGACTTCCAAAAATAGCCCTTTTCAGGGCTACATCTATTTCTGATTGTTTCTTTTAAGATGATTCACGCTAGTAGTATAACCAACAATACCAATTATTGGTAAACTTTATTAGTAATACTAATAATAATAATAATTTGTATCACTATAGCTTCATATGTGATACCTAGTTACCCCAAATAGTGATATTTTCGAACGTAATCATACTTTGCGGTAATATAATGATATTACCCCAAAGTATGATATGCAGAATAATAGATTTTGACACTTTTATGATTATCATTAACTAAATTTATCAACAATATAGTCGCAAATTTTTACTTTATGAACATGCAACTTAAACCAGCGTTGTCATATGCAAAAACTTCAGAAAATTTGAATTTCGCGCACTGCACCGGAGCAATCCCCTTAAGTTCCATATAATAGGTGGCGAGGCTAATAGATGGTTGGGGAGACTTATTTTATTAAAAATTATATTTTGGATTCATTTGAATTGGAAAACTTGTTAATAATATTAAGATAATTCAACATTAAAAATTTAAACTTTGAAGCATCGTAGACGCCAAGGCCGCAGGGATACGCAAGCAATTTATATGTCGTCGTATTAGAAGCAACAGGTACTTACCAGAATATAAGGTTTGCTTGCTATACTTTGATACTGAACGGAGAAAAAAAATAAAAAAGATTTTGTCCCATACATTTTTTTTTTCAATATTTTTTTTTTATGTGAAGGAGCAATTTTTTTGAAAAGTTGTAGTAATAAGTATTAGTCAGCGTTAAATTTCCTATACGACTAAATTTTTTGTTAAGTCAAATATGCATTTTTCATCCTATGTCCACCTTTTTTAAAATCCGGACCACTGTGCGTCGCCTTGCTGATCAATATAATACATTTTTCGCAGATACTGACATCTTCGCTACTTCAGTAGGACAATATAGACGTCTTGTTTGTAAAACCATTGATACTGCCGACATTTTCAATTCATAGACATTTTTTATTTTTTTTATTTTAGTTTCGTTTACCTTTTTATTTCTTTTTTTGTTTCTTTGCATGCCTGTTTAGTTTAGTTTAGTTTTAATTATTATCTTTAACATTTAATGTATTTTTTTTTATCATCATAACTTAGTGTATTGTAAGCGCAAGTCGCATTCACATTTATAAAACATTTTTATATTATGTGGAAAATGTTGTTAGCTGCACATTTGTTTACTCTCTTTTTTTTTGTAATACTATAATGTGTAACTGTTTATTTTCCCAAATAAATAAAATAAAATAAAAAATAGTAGGGCTGCTGAACCTAGAACCGAGATCGAACCAATTTAACGTTAATTTTCTTATTTGGCAAGATAAAGAAATAATACCAAAGATTCATTTAAAGTAAATTACAATATTTGTTAGAAACCAAACACCATGTTGGTTACCTTGATCTTCACACTTAAAATCAGTATGGAAGAATAAACTGAGAGAAAAAAACGGTATGAGGAATGTGTTGTCTCCAATCGGCTTCTAAATAAGTAATCCCAATACAAAAATATTTTACCACACTTCTATTTGATTCACAGGATCCATCCAGATCCGATCGAATCTTCGGATCCGGTACTTAGGAAAATGGTACCGGATTCGCCGGACCGGATTGGAATCCCTTCCAGCGACAGTTAGTACAACAGCAGCAGCCAATAATTTTGACCAGTTTAATCAAATTATTATTGAGCAGAGATTAAGTACATGTGTACTTAATCAAATACGCAGGAGATATATATGATATGATAGTACTGTACAAGTTTGTACACAAACACAGGTGTACTTTCTACTCGTCCGATGGGATGGCAATCCAATAGGACCGGCGAAAAATCAAGCTCAGGACCCTTCAGGGCCCTTTGGTCCTGAGCTTGATCTTTCGCCTGTCTTTGCATTACGTGCTTTCCGAGGCACGGTGGTGTCACACCACCAACTTCCAAACTCCGGCTACTCGGATTTTTTTCACGGAAAAACTCAATATCACATTTTTTTGCCCAACCTCGAAATCGAACCTGCAGTCGACAGTCCCACTTGCGAACACGAGACCAATAGGGCAGTGAAGTGGGGGGTAGGCTAAGAGTAGTAAAGCGGTCCGGTAAGCCCCTGTTGGTTGCGGATCCCTAAAAACCGCTTTTTAACCTCTGGCATTTTGTCCGCCTCTGTTATATTTTATTTTAGTAGGTTTAAGTAGGGCATATCAACCCGACCAACACATAAAAACCCCGGGATGGGTAAACTTTTTGTTTGCGTTAGAACTACAGCATCAAGTTTTCTCTCTAATGGAGTACGTAGAGCCACAACCTACAACGCACTATGATTTTATCCTATAGGTACTGTACAAATCTTGGTTTTTTCACAGTAATATGTTTGTTCTACTAGTTGTATTAGTAGATGTACTTGCGAAAGAAATCTTCTGAGGTAGTAGTCGTAATATAAGCGTAATGACTTAATAATGTTTCCACTGCTGGGGCTTTGGCATATCTTTGTGTGACAGGGAATTGCAAAGTAAGATAAAGTCAATTTTGATAAGTTTTCAACCTTCCTCGATAGATGGCGTTGTTACAGTTCATAAATCGTGCTATGATTATGTTTCAAGGCGAAGTGTAAGATAGACATAAAAAAAATTATAGACCTTTCTTCTAGAATCTCGGCGTGTTGCAACAATATTATTTTAATATTTTTTTTAACAACAATGACAAAGTATTCAACGAGTGGTTTTATACCAACGACTTCCCTTTCTTTCCTCTTTCATTTCAATTATAAACGGCCAGCCACACTCATCCTACATAATTCCAGACCACCCACCCACTAAATCTTATCAGCCACAAACATCTACATTACTGCACAGCTTTACAATAATCTCCGTCCACGTACATATTACGACGGAACATAATACATAATTCTGTAAGTATCATACACAGGGGAATACTAAAGTTAAGTGTGACAGGCCGGCCGGCAATGCCCCGTGCGATGAATAATTTAGACGTCCCGAGCCATGTAGGTGAAATACTGTAAGGCGGGTATCTCACAGGATGAGAGACTTGAACGAACCTATTTATGCTTGAGAATGTTGGATGTAATTCATTTTGAGAGTTACAATGACTGAGAATGATAATCGCGGCTTGTGTATATGGCCTAAACACAAGTCGTTAGTGGGTTGGGTTGGTAGTGGTTGGTGGTTCATTGGTTTGGTGGTCATCCCTTTTTTTTTAATGGTGGGAAATCCTCGTGGATGTCCTCCGCCCTGGAGTGGGCGGACGGGTCTGTCAGACTCTTCCGGACTTAAACCACCCCGGTGTTCCATCTTCCACTTACGATCGCAGGAACGTACGCTACTTCCGTATTCCCCAGCTGGTGCCAGCCCGCTTCTGCGGCCCACCTCGGGTCAGCGGGGGGAGTGAGGTGTTTGACTCCCCCGTGACGTCTAAGAGGGGTCTTGAAAATAGTTCTTTTGCTTTGAATAGGCCCCGCAACTATAGTACTATAGTAGGCGCCAGATAATCGTGGAATAACGGTCATTGACCCACCTACAATTATTGACATTTTTAATTTGAAAAACGGAATTAATGACACAAAGCTGTCCCGAATCATCATCTCTCGTGATCCTTAACATTGTCTAATAATGAAAAACGATTCATATTTAATTGTTCAGGTACCTATGAACAGTTATTAGGGAAAGGTCAATATACTTTATTCCACATTTATCT